>OENG01000025.1:1200000-1742714 GCA_900239735.1 Blumeria hordei DH14 | reverse complement strand
ACCTGTCAGTGGTGTCCTCTAAGAGCCTGCGAGTGAAATATTCTCCAGAGCCGAGATTCAGTCACGACAAAGGGTGAATTTGAGAGTTTTCGTCGAGTTGGCGATCGGAGGAGTGGTGTTGGCTCATTTTTGGTCGAAAATCCAACTTGCAGAGATTTCACGACTGCACAACTCATCGAAACCAATCATCTACACCCCAGATACGAACCGCAGACAGGCTATAACTTATCTGGTGTTCGCATCACAACAACCGACACCTTCAAGATCTTAATTTCTTTCGCTGTAAAATCATTCCCTGCCAAACTCATCTCGCGGCCATCTACACAACCATTTCACCACCTACCGAAGCTATACCATAACTCCAATAGTCAAATCGCCAACAAAGAAATAAGAGGATGTCTCACACTCCGTAACTGCCAGCCGCTGTGAAGCTACGGTCGAAATACCGCCCTTAAATGCGTCCTCACCTCGGCCAAGGGCACCAAGGACTCGGCCTACGACGAATCGCCACCGACGAAACACGTACGGCATTTCGTTGGCTTACCAACTAGAGCTTTGTACAAAGTCTGGGGCACCGGTGCCTCGGTCTTGAGCTCTCAGTCGCGTTTTCGACATCCACGGTTAAGGCTACGGCAGAAACGGGGCAAGGCCAGAGGGGTGGACATTCTACAAAGTTTCTGGGATGACGAGGTTAACTGAAGGACAAAGGAATGCTGTATGGAGGAAAAATAGGGAATATAAACTAAGGAGGCCCTGGTGGGCGACTGGACGAG
Source organism: Blumeria hordei DH14 (assembly GCA_900239735.1). Lineage (NCBI taxonomy): Eukaryota > Fungi > Ascomycota > Leotiomycetes > Helotiales > Erysiphaceae > Blumeria > Blumeria hordei. Next base: position 1,741,941 of record OENG01000025.1, on the reverse strand, counting down.
GCCTCCAATGAAAAGAACAACCCCTGGATGAGATGAGGAGATGCTGAGATGACCCAAAGCTGGCACTATATGAAAGAGAAAAGTTACAGATCGCGAGGGTGTCATGGGCTGGGGCGCGTGGTGGCCGAGGCTGAGGAGGAATTTGGGCTTGACATGATTCAACACATGGGTCAAGTCTGAGATGGTTCGGTCATTTATATGGGTCGAGGTAGATATACTTAATGGTAGTCAACCTGATCCAGCCCAGCCCCACTCGTGCTTAAGCTCCAGTAGGAGTGAGACAGGAACCAATGTACCTAGCACGTAAATGAACAAAACAAAACACATAGAGAAGAGAGTTCGATATCCTATGTAAATATTAATAAAGTATGGTACGAAATTGTACACTTGATCTTCGAGATATTTTCTCCTAGAAATCCTTAACAATTTGTAACAATAGCGGGTTGCATTGAAAGATGAAAATAATATAGATCCCAAAAGCGTTTGGGAATCCTCATCAAAGCGAGGACGGTGTTACTCAATCTCGGCCTTGAAGACTCTTCAGTGAGAGCTGGAAATTCGTAGGGGACACCACTGATAGGAGTTGAGAAAAATTTCCCATGACGAGATGTTATAGAGATCAAAACTAGAGCTGAAGGACCGAGGTTATCTGGCATACATATAGTACATGCAAGCTGTTGTATGAGAAGGCTGATCAGAAGCAGAGTGTCGGGTTAGGGCAGCAAAAGACTTCCCTTGATATTCTTATTTTTCAACCATTTAAATTCTGGCCATCCTTCATAGTCTCAGTCTCAGAAGGGACTATTATAAAAAAATTCTGGTCACATAAAGCCAGCTTCAGTGGTAGCTGTGTGTCCTCTGGGATATCAGGCTTTAGCCTGATAATTAAGATTGGAACAGAGTTGAATTAAAGTCCGTTTTGATTTTATAACTATGGAAGACTTCTTAAACAATCTAAATAGCTTGCAAAATTTAACAGTAAATTCGAATAATGACATAATTGATAATTTCTATTGGATACTGAGCGTCGCACCATGAAGTCTCGCACACTAAATCAGTCAATGGATGAAATGGGAAGGACGAGCTAGCCAACACAAGAACTCATGGTCGTGTTATAAACTGACACAATGTTAGAGAAAAAACAAATAGATAACTACAAATCCAGGTTTCTTCATTACCCTTGCTAATGTATTTCCGAACACTTTTCATATGCGTTATTTATTGTTCTTTCAACTCTCAATATGCTCTTATCTGGGTAGGCAATGACTGAGTAAAATTCTGGCACATTAACTATGTCTTATCAGGATCTGTAAAAATTTTGGGTTGTGGAGATTGCCTTACAATCACAAGGACGGTCATCAACACTAATTATATAACGCCTTAATTTTTCACCTTTTTCGAAGTGCACTCTCGTGAATTCGCGATCAGAACCTTTACTCAATGCAGTTGAGAGCATTTGAGGGGTAATAGTGACCTCATTCCCACAGACCCATGAGTTCAAGGCATCAATGATCTGTACGTGACCCATGAGGTAGATGATAAAGGCATGACTGTTAATTTTCATTGTAGGCCGAGTTTCTGATGCTGACTTAACTTGTGTTGGAGATATGTTTGTTCAAATTCACAGTCCAGAACTCTAATGTATTTGAAATTTTTGAAATATGGAAAGGAAGGTGACAATGAGCATATATACTTTGGATTGTTTTTGCGATAAGACTCAAGAAAATTACAAGTAAAGATGATTGGGTATGTAATCTCCAATTTAAAATAATGGATGTTTTAATTTGCAAAAGAACCCAGCAATACTTTATTGCTCTTTGCATAGGTTGAAGATCTGTCTAGCTGCATGACTCGTAACTTGCTGTGTGGTTCGCAACTGGTAGGAGTATTTCCATGTTCATACTTGATTGTGCATAGAAGGAGGCTAGAAAGGCAGAGTGCGAATTTCCCGAGTTACACACAAGTCTGCAGCGCCCAGCTGGCCGGCCTCTTCGAACGCTTCAGAAGGGGCACTATGTCTTCGGATTTAGTCCTAATCTCGGTATTAGGAGAGCTCCGCACCCAGTGGTTTTTGCGATTTTTCCCGGCTGCCATACACCCGCAAATGGCCATCGTTTCGTTGGTTGGAGAGGGGAGATAATGAAGGGCAAAGGGCTCCTCTAAGTGTATGATCGAATGAGGACTTGTGAAGGGTGGTACTGTTTGAGGGGAGCTGTATGGGAGGCATAGGAGGGGATATACTACTGGCATAGGTATCCTTGGCCTCTAGGCAGAGAGGACCTGCAAGTCCTACATAATCTTAGACTCAGACAGGACAATAAAATGATTTAATTTAATTTTGTAAAACTTAGAGGGGCTTCGTGTAAATGTCACGTGAATCGTCAAGAATGTAAGAGTGAAAGTATGGAATTGTTTACTACTACGAGTCGAGCCTAGGACTATATTGTGTGAGTATCCCCTTGTACGCTCCCTTGAGTATTGCCAGTTGCCAAACATCTGCGCGCGTAGATCTTACTTTCGCTTTTGGACTTGCGCGAAACCCAGACAAGCATAGGTCTGCTTACACGCCCTCTCAGTCTTTAAGCGAAAGTCCATCCATCAACCCTAGTTGTCCAGTGAAGCGCCGGAATAAATCGGCGCTAAGGGGTTTTGTCAATCCGTCTGCAGGGTTGTTTCTGGATTCGATCTGTCGGATAGCAATGTTGAGATCACGGATTTCTTGTAGAATGTAATGGTAATTGACGCGTATGTGGCGTCGGCCCGATGTCATGCCATCGCTTGTAGCCCACTTGATAGCTCCCGTGTTATCCTCTAAAATTGGTATAGGGCCATCAGGCATCACACCCAGTTCGCTCAAGAAGCTTCGAATCCAGGCGCAATCCTTTGCAGCTTCGCACATGGCCACATACTCGGCCTCGCAGGTCAGTGTGGAAACTGTACTCTGCAATTTTGATCTCCAAATTACGGGACCTCCAGCCATGAATATTACGTATCCAGTCGTGGATTTTGCTGTATCGTGGTCATCCGCAAAACTAGAATCCACCGCACAAAACAATCCGTGTTCTCCAAACTCATTTAGGTGCCGGTGATTTTTCTCATAGAATAAACCCCTGTCTGCGCAACCAGATAGGTAGTGAGGAATCCTCAACATGTGGTGCATGTGTTGAGGCGATGGGTTGCACATGAATCGTGCCATCTGAGATGTGGCCTGAGATGTGTCGCATCGAACCATGCAGGAGGAGAAGTTGTACTTGCCAACTAGCCTTTGGAACTCGTTCAGGTATTTTGCAGTGGCCTTACTTGTGTTTCTTCTCATTTCTGCCCTGCTACCTGGTGACATTGGGGTTTCGATAACTTTTCTAGAAATCCCGAATTCTTGGAAGGATCTCTCGAGGTATTGTTCCTGGTCTAATCTTACGCATCCAGTTGGCGATGATCTGTGGATTCTGACGCCTAAGAACCAGTGTGCCTCACCTAAGTCGTTTAATGGGACTTCGCTGTTCAGAGATTGTGATAGTGACTTGAGGTCGTCCATATTTGGACCGAAAAACAGGAAATCGTCGACATAAGAGGCCACAATAATCCCCTTTGTCTTGCCTATATAAATGGCGTTATCAGAAATCAAAGGTTTGTAGCCTCTATCCATCATGATGCGCCTGACTTTATCTTGCCAACAAGCCCCTGACTGCTTCAGACCATACAAAGGTCTTTTGAGCTCGATGACACTGGTGCATGAATAGCCAAACCTCCTTGCGGCTTCTGGGTTTACCTCGAAATACTCTTTCAGACGTGGGAACTGTTCCATGAAAACAGTTTCCTTCAAGTCACCTGCAAGATATGCAGCTATGAAATCAGCTTGGAGGATATACCAGCTCTTCAGCGAGGCTAATGCCATTAGGCATCTCCAACTAGCTGACCTAGCTGTTGTGGAAGTGGTGTCGTTGAAGTCTACTCCTTTTGTCTGCGTGAAGCCTTTAGCCACCACTCTAGCCTTGAACTTGTCAAGTTCCATGTTTGACTTATATTTCTTTTTCAATACCCATTTGGATGCAACCAGACGCCCTCTATCTTTCACAGCTGTTCGTGGTACGAACTTAAAGGTTCCACGAGACAAACAACCTTCAATCTCTTGATTGATGGCTTCTATCCACTCGCGTCTCTCGGGGCCTTTAATAGCTTCGGAAAACGTAGGTTCATCGGTTGATGATTCGACTAGGTATGAGGACGCGCCAGAGTGGTTGACCATTATGCGGAAGATTTCATCACCATCGCTGTGCAGGCCAAATTCCTGTCTATCGATGGCTTTCCGAGTCATGTGAAATAGGTCCATCTTGTTAGATGTGGAGGCCAAATTCATTTTCCCAAAGTTTCGTCCTGTTACTGCGTCGCATATGTCTTCAGGGAATTTTTCAGGATTCTCACCATTTTTAGGTTCAAGCAGCACTATTGCCATCTCATTGTCCGTATCAAGCGGAGCATCAAGAGTTATCATCTGCTGATTGTCGTAGGGCCGCTCGATGGTGCGCTTAGGACGACCACGCCCTCTTGGCAATATTGGCTGCTGATTGTCATCCTGGGGAGTGTTGTAATCCTCATTTCTTGCATAATCTTTCTTTCTAGATTTCAGCCTATCCTGAACATGCTTAGGGAGCGATCGAACAATTTCTCTTGGGTCTGCTGCCCAGCCAAAGCCTGGACCGACATTTTCATACGCCGTTACTTGAGGCGACACGATAAATCTTCCACCGTCAAGTAACCAAACAAGTTTGTTCTTTCTTCCTCTGTAGCCGAGAAAGACACTTTTTGTGCCGTTGGCGTCAAGTTTTTCGCTCGCAACACGATGATTTTCGTCGACGTGGGTGATGCATAAGGTTCCTGGTATCCACAAGTGATCCACTTTGGTTTTTGCGCAATCAGGTTCAATCTGTGACCAATATACTTCCCATGGCGTCTTCTTGTCTTCTACCGAACTTTGAGATGTACAGTTTAAGGTGTAGCACACCATTTCCAACATATGGTTCCAGAAAATCGATGGAACTTTCATTTGAATGCTGCAACATCGTGCTGCGTCCTGCACGAAACGGATTCCTCTCTCTGATACACCATTCTGATACTGGTTATTTGGTGCGGAGATGATCACATCAATTTCTTCTTTTGCAGCAAAGTCTTGGAGAGTGTTTAAACCCCAATCACGACCCCCATCAATTGTTAGGCGTTTCACCCGAAGTCCATGGCGCTGTCTCAATTCGGAGTTTGTTTTCGACAGAATTGACTTTAGCTCGTCAGCGGCGTCGCTCTTTTTTTTCAAGGCCCGGAATATTCTGTACCTCGAAACGTCATCTGTCGTGAGGCAGAAGTATCCGTAGCCCTCCATTGTGACTGGATTTAAGGTTCCTACATCGCAATGCCAACCTTCACCGACGTTTCTCATTCTAGGCCGTCTTTCGCAAGTTTTATATTTTATTGATTTGCCCATGTCGCACGCTTCGCATGGCAAATTTTCAACTTGTGATGGCAGTAGGTCGATACCAACTGTATTTTTAATCGTCCATTTGAGTCGTTCAGCGCTAGGGTGGCATAAGCGCCTGTGCCATAGGATCAGGCGTTTCATCACGTCATTGGTCATGTTGAAAACACCACTCTTCCAACAATCTTGATAGGCCTCTGTAAATTCCTTTACCTCAGGGTCTCCTTTAGAGGTTTCTTTTTCACTTTGATGAATACTATCCACCGAGGTAGGTTCACTGCCTTTTTGTAGCCTGTTAACTTTAACGGTTCTGGTTGGTTAAACAACCACAAGAAAAATCCTCGACGTTCCGCGTTTATATGAGAAAGGACTTCGCCATTGGGGCTCACTATCTTATTTTTATCCAGGTAACCACCACTTCGGTAGAATCGTTCTCCGCTGATGATATTTAGAGGGAATACCTTCAAGTATACCACATACTTCAACCTCATTGAAGTTTGGTTGCCGCCGGGTCCGGTGAGTGATAGCCAAACTTCTCCAATGCATTCCGCGCATACAATTCCACCTCCAGTCTGAATTGGGAATTGGTTAGGCTTTAGCTCTACAACTGTGCCTGGCTTGAAGTTTCTCCGACAGTTAGTGGCATCTACATCGGCACCCGTATCAAATAGCCAGCGGCTTGCAACTCCACTCCCTCCAGATGCGCTTAGAATTTGCTGTGTGAAGTTGATGGAAGCTCCTGGGGATTGCGACTCGAGCAACTTTTTATCATCTACTGGCTCGCCGCGACGACGCGCCATTTCATTCTCGTAGAAATCGACCATGTTTTCGTAAACCTGTGGGTCTACTTGAGCAGCGTAACTGTTCCCAGAGAATTCTTCGGAAATTTGGCAATATTCGTTAGCTATTGCAGCCGGTGGACCTATGTCGATGGACAATGTTTTGTGTGCGGCATGAGAGTTGTGTGCCTCCTTTTCCTTTTTCTCAGGACAGTTCTTGGCAATGTGTCCTTCTTTCTTGCAGTTATAGCAACGGATGGCAAACTTTTTCTTAGGATAGTTGCCTTTTCCCTTTATTCTCGACTTTCCTTGGTCACTTGTATTCTGTTCAACTTGAGCGTTGTTCAAGTATTTCTTCACCGGCTGAGATTTCCTGGGCCTCTCTTCTTTGCCCGATTCTCCGATCCTGTCGTAGTGGTGAGATATAAAATCTTGAATAAGATTTTCTGCTGACCAGCTTTGAAAACGGGCGATGGTGGAGACCATTGAATTCCACCTCCCAGCTTTATCCTTCGTCGATTGCTTGAAGATAATGGAGATTTGTCTCTCTGCTAGAGTCCCACCAGTGGAAATGTAGTCCCTAACACGTGTCTTAAACTTTGTCACGTACTCCACAGGGCATCCTCCTTCATACTTGAGGGCGATAAGAGTTTCCCAAACGGCCTCCTGTTGGACTTCACCAACTTGACGATAGGTTCGTTCGAACAACCTCATCATCTCTGTGCCTCGTTTCATCCCTACGACTAGACTTCCTGTCTCCTCCGTTGTAGTTCGCTGGATGACAGCAGCAAGTCTCACTTCGTCTAGTGGCGTTAACTTCATCCCTGCTTCGTATCCAATACACTCTAGTTGTAGTAACACAGCCTCTCGGTACATGGACCAATTTTTGATTCCTCTCAGAAAGGCTGACTGAGGTGGTTTCCAATCGAAAAGGTTCCACTCGAGCAAGGTTTTGCTCCCGTTCTTTGGAGCCATTCTAGCGGGCCTGTCCCATCCTGCCCCTAAATCTTCGTCGTCATTTGGTGCATCTCTGCGATCACCATCTCCTTCCGACCTCCTTGAAGATGTAGCTTCTTCTGAGTGCTTCTTGCACCATTCGTCATCATCCCGATCCTTTTGTTCGAAGGATCGTTTGTCTGAATCTTTTCCTCTTGATCTGGACCTCAGATTTTCACTCGTGCTTCCGCTCGATATGAAGTCGAACTCATTGCTGAAGTTACCCGGCACTCGACCTGAACGACCAGCAATATTTTTCCCCGACTGCTTCTTTTCCACAGCAGTCTGATTCAAATCGGTGCCCTAGGCAGCGATTTCCCGATCCGCCTTCGATAATCCGAAGGACGACATTTACACAGATATCAAATTCCCTTCTAAACAATCGTCACAAACAATTCGTCCAAGATATAACAAAGCTCCAGATGAGTCTTCTACCGTCGAATTTTCGTTTGAATCAACCAAGAATAATGCTACCATGTAAAACTTAGAGGGGCTTCGTGTAAATGTCACGTGAATCGTCAAGAATGTAAGAGTGAAAGTATGGAATTGTTTACTACTACGAGTCGAGCCTAGGACTATATTGTGTGAGTATCCCCTTGTACGCTCCCTTGAGTATTGCCAGTTGCCAAACATCTGTGCGCGTAGATCTTACTTTCGCTTTTGGACTGGCGCGAAACCCAGACAAGCATAGGTCTGCTTACAAATTTAATTTAATTTGATTGTGCATATTGAATCCTCATTCGGGGAAGAGAACATATTCTCCTACATTACCAGTGGCATATGTATTGTCTCTGCCAAGAATGGATGGGAGGAATAAAGTGCAACTTTAGTTGCTATTTATACACTTCTGGGAAAATTAATTGTTACCAACGAGATTGTGGCAGACGAAATCACCTGAATCACCAATTAAGTTCCGGCAATGGCCCGCCCTGCCGGCAAAGACGAATTCTTCACATTCCAGTGGTACCGGTGTAATCGCTCAGTATGCTCTGCATATCTGGGATAGCCAAGAAGAATCGCATCCGAATCGAAGTCGAAAGCAACCTCAAGCATATCTCCATTTGATGACCTCTCGACAATGTCTTTTTTCACATTCTCATCTGAGTCCTCAACCTCTTTCCAACCACGCCTCACCTCGCCTCAACAACCAATAAAGAAGTAACTCCAATTGCAAACAGGAGCTTGCCTCATTAATTACCGGCCATCACCGACTACAAATTTACGACGCTACGTATACCCGCAAGGAGGAAATCAAGTCATAATATACAAAGCTCGGGTCATGGTTTATGGGGGACTGATGCTCTAATGGAGTTCTACATCTTGAGAAAGGATAGGCGGCTGAGATGCGGTGCGAGAGGGGGAACAGGTCTCTGAAGATGATGCCGGGATTGACATTTTCGAGGAGTTTTCAACTTTGGAACGATTGTGGGCGCCAAGACCGAGAATTCGGCTAATTAGCCAGGAGGGCTTCTTTTGTCGATGAGTCAACGGCACTCCCCAGCGCCCTGGACGGCACAAAAGAAGTTAGGCTAAGCTACTATACAGCAATCACGCTCTGTCAAGACTTTTCTAACATTTCAGCACGACCTTTGGGAAAGAGTTGGAAGGAGGTTCGAAAGGCAGAGTGTGAATTTCCCGAGGTACCCACAAGTCTGTAGCGCTCAGCTGGCCGGCCTCTTCGAACGCTTCAGAAGGGGCACTATGTCTTCGGATTTAGTCCTAATCTCGGTATTAGGAGAGCTCCGCACCCAGTAGTTTTTGCGATTTTTCCCGGCTGCCATACACCCGCAAATGGCCATCGTTTCTTTGGTTGGAGAGGGGAGATAATGAAGGGCAAATGGCTCCTCTAAGTGTATGATCGAATGAGGACTTGTGAGGGGTGGTACTGTTTGAGGGGAGCTGTATGGGAGGCATAGGAGGGGATATACTACTGGCATAGGTATCCTTAGCCTGTAGGCAGAGAGGACCTGCATGTCCTACATAGTTATAGACTCAGACAGGACAATAAAATGATTAAAAAAAAATGGACATCGATACGTTGGCTGGAGAGGGGAGATAATGACGGGATAACGGATCCTCTTAGTTTGTACTCGAATGAAGACCTGTGGGGGTATTACTGCTGGAAAGAAGTCGTGAAGGAGGCCTAGGAGGGAGTACACTATCCGAGGCATAGATACTCCCGGCCAGTAGGCAGAAAGTACCTACATGTCCATACATAGTCGTAGACTTTACAGGACAATAAATATATACAATGCAATTCAACCTCAATGATTCTACACATGGATGCGTTTTGGCATGGTTCCGGTCACTTAGGTGGGACGAGGCACTTGTACTGCACGGTACAGTCAGACCCCTGTTAAGATGATCATGGTTAAGCCAAGATTGCCGTTTATACGCTATTTTTTCCGAAACTGACTTGGTTCCCATACATTTATCGATTTATCGATTATACGATTATCTTTCTTCAACTTCTGAATATCGTCTTAACCAGGGTTTTTTTTGTTAGATTAGCGCTAATAATGCCGCCAAAAAGGGAACCTCTGTAGAGCAACGACATCCTCTGCGACGATGGGCACACCGCCAGGTCCCAAAACCAACACAATATCAGTGCATTGAGTTGTTCTTCGCTGAGTACGGCCATCAATTAGGCTAGTCCACAGTCTCCGAGTCCTTGAGCAAGGTATTATTCAGAACTGCAAAGTATTCTCGAGGCAATACTGGCTCCGCTTTATTCTACAAGCAATTGAAGAGGGTATAGATCCACAATCAAGTGTCAATATCCGACTAGCAATTCGCTGGATCTTACGAAGTTACAAATACAACGATTCATAATTGCTTTCGTAAATCGACTTTTATTTCCAAGCCAATTGCTCTTCCTACGTCTGTACTCCCGACTGGACTTTCTGAATTGTTTAATGAGGTAGTCAGAGCAGGAGACATACGAGATTCAATAGTAATAGACAATTTTCTTCATCCAATCGAGGAGTAAGTGGAAGGGGATTTGATGCTTGACGAGGCAATGATATTACAAGAGGTGATAGGAGTATATTTGGGAGTAAATCAAGGCGAAGAAGAAGAGGTAGTACAAGAGGAAAAGCCTTTGCGGACATCAAAAGGGGCCGAAATGGCTCTGAAAGACTGTATTGAGTATACTGAGAGTCAAGATTCTCTTCATTCGAGCTGTTTAAGAGTATTAGAGCGATTAGAGACGGCAATTGGGGTTATAAAAGAGGCATCAAAAGTACAAAGTAGCCTAGATAGCTGGATCAGATAATCATATCCTTTTAAACGATATCCTCTATATGACGATATTTTTCACGGCCCGATTACATCGTCAGAACAGGGGTCTGACTGTAGTTAACCTGATCCGGCCCCACACTCTTTTTTTTTTGCATCACATTTTAATTGCATATGCAGCTAACTAGCTATGGTACAACATCAGAGAAAATATACTACAAAGATGACTCAATTTACAAGTAGAGCTCTCATGCCTCGGATTTCATTTGCAAGTACCACTGTGAGCCCGACCTCACTTGTGCTCAAGCTCCAGTAGGAGTGAGACGGGAGTTACTTCACCTAGCACGTTAATGAACAAACAAACATCCAAACATCAAAGTCATCAGCACCTCCCCATTTCAATCATTCACATCATTTCCACATTATCGATTTCCCAAACTAACTTTCTTACTTCAACTTACCGCAAGATGAACGTGTTTGATGAACTCTACAAATATACTGAGCAACATCCTCTTACAAGACTGCGTGCTCAATTCAGTCACATGTATGAAAATGAAGTTGTCCCAATGATAGGTGAATTCCTCGTATACAGCAATGAGTTCAAAGCTAATTTGGTAGCAATTCTTATATTGTTACATAAACTTCTAGGATACACGATCAAGTTCAAAAATAACGCCAACATCGTCTTCCTTCATGCTCAACTCCATCAAATTAGCGCCAAAATCTCTCTCAACGAGGTTTCTCTCTACGATTTCGAAAGCTTTATTGATGTTATTGTCTCTAATGCAAGCGATCGTGACTGCTGGACTGAACTCATCGATTTAACTGATTATCTTGCTCATATGGAGCCAAAGTCACTTCCAGACATGATTCCAATAATTGATAATAACACAACTACTACCTACACGCGGAGCATTTCAGAAATTCCCAAGTACGATGCAACTTGCCCTTCTCTCAGTGTAGCGCTTAAGATAGAACTTACGAACAATGTTTACAAAAGTGTAGGCAATTTTTGGGAGGTTATTTTCGAAAATGAAAGATGGTCTCAAATTACAACGCGAATCTGGGAGCGCTATCGAGATAACAACCAATGTCAACCTTCTGTTTTCCACAATAACATGAACGAAGCTGAACTCCGTGCCTGGTTTTATACATTCTTCGACCGTTATATACAGCAGTTTACGATCCCCCACGAGGTTGACAGATCGGAACCAACTTTTATCCGCATGCCAAATGATCCTACCGCGCGTGGCAAATTTTATCATACGACACACTTCAACCAGCTTGAAGGCGCAAAGAGACATCGAAAGCTTGACTTTTTTATTGAAGATACCAAACTAGCCGGGGCGAATAAACATCATTGGAGAGACATTAGGGTGATAGGTGAATGCACCAAGTCTGCTGGTCTGAAAGGTGTCAAGTTTCACCAGCTCACGAGGTACATTCGTGAAATATTCTACGCACAGCCATTGCGACGATTTGTGCATGTATTTGTTAACCACAAACTGCACGCTGAGTTCTGGGTAGTTGACCGATCTGGCGCTTACAGCTCGGGCGAAATCAGTCTGATTGAAAGCCCAGAAAAACTGGTACGAGCTATCTCATCATATATGTTCATGAGTGACGAAGAGCTTGTGCTTGATACGACTATTCGTCGCAAAGATGGCCGACCATACATCACCATTCCAGAAGGTGAAGGGGCGGTAAATGCTGATATCGAGCTCATTTCTGAGCCAATTTATAGACGAGAAACAATAGTATCACAGGCAAATCTTTGTCAGCGGACGAAAGACAACAAGTATATGGTCAAGTTTTCTCGGGGGTCGGGAGCAAAACAATCTGAGATTGATTACCTGAGACTGGCGAAACCAGTGAAAGGTGTTGTCAACTTAATGTGGGATGCGGTGTTGCATGAAGTGGAAACTCACCGAGCTGGGCTGGATTTCTCAATGGCACACAAGGTTTTGATTAAAAACAGCAAATGGTGCCTTTCCAAAGGCGTACAGAATGACACACCTACATCTCTGGATTATTTCCGCAAACGCAAGCTGACTATAGCAATACTATCGCCAAATGGACGCCCACTTAAATCTAGTCGATCGCTCCGAAAGTTTTTCAGTTGTTTTCTTGATTCCATAATTGGTCATCGTAACCTTTATAATGACGTCAAGGCTCTTCATGGCGATGTTTCTGCGGGAAATATCATTTTGACCATGGCCGACAAAAATGGAAAATCAAAGGGTACTTTTATCGACCTGGATATGTCTACTTCAGTCGACGGCAAGGTAGATGAAAAAGAAGAAATGAAAATAACTGGTACCGTGAAGTACATGGCCATAGAAATGCTGAAGAACTTGATCGAAAATAGGTATCGCATAAAGAAATCGTGTCGTTACGATCTCGAGTCTTTTTTTTACATTTTTTTTCGTGGGATGCCTGCGCTACGGTCGTCCAAGTTCAAAGCCAGCGAACTTGAACGGCTGGTATACCGACGATCTCACAACGAATTATACCACGAAGAGGTTAGACATCACCACAGGCTTCGAGAAGAATATCTTAGATCGCTTTTTGCCGAGTTTTGACGCAGTCAAGGGCTTGGCAAGGGATCTTCGCAAAATATTGTTTGGAAGAAATATTGATCAGTTCATCTCAAGGCCTAACTCTGAAGAACTTTACGATCCAATTATTCAAGCGTTTAAAAATGTTATAACACAAATCGATGGTATGTTATGCATCCATCGATTCTCAAGCGATTCCCTACTCCGGTCTAGCTCACTGATAATATTTGCCATTCGCTTTAGAGGGTCACATTAAAAATGAGTATTTAGACATACCAGCTGTGAAAAATAGAATTAGACGGACAAACTCGAATTGAGGATCAATGGTCAAGTCGACCAGGACCAAGTCAAGGGGAGGATCAAGGCTTCAGCCCAGAAACACTTAGTGACAATTCTACTGTTGACGGTTTTCAATTACAATATTCCTTTTTCCAAAATTTCCTTGATTATACACTTTTTGCGGAATCGAAAATTTCTCAAAAGGTACTGAATGTCAATGTCCTTCACGCATTATGACGTTTCTGTTGGCAACAAAATTATTTCATATTTGTTGCAAATTATGAGCTACTGTAGAAATCTCTTATTGGGCACCCTCATTCCAAGATCCATGGGCTTTGATTTTTTTTAAAATGGATTAGGTCCTAGGGTAATACTCTGAGTTCACTTCGGATCCAGGACAAATGGAGTCGGCGGGGATCTCTATTTATAAGTCCATCCAGTTCCAACTGCGTGAAACTCTACTGAACGAGTAGAATCAAACAACAAAACTATAATTAATACGTATTTAAAAAACTGAAATCAAACTTGGAAATTAAATTTTTTGGTCTGTATCTCGCGCCCTTTTCGTTTTCCATCATGTCTTTTAATTGTCGTTGTCTGGCCTCTGCTGAGGGCTAGAGATGAGTTTGTCGGCATCCCTTATCGTCAATGATATTCCAGCTCTACATTTATGAAGCCTCTATAGACTTCGCTAGGAAATGCTGTACTCTCATGCTTTTACTTCGCATTCCAGAACTTCGAAGCCCAATCCCTCCGCTATGGAAATATCCATAATTGAGACGATGATTTCCTCTTGGGCCCTTTTGGTTGCGGCCCTGGATCGTGCTGCCACTGCGAACATTTCTTGCTGAACATCGCGAAGCATTGTTAGCTGCTGTTTGATCCACGGTACGGATATCCAGGTCTTGCGGGCTGTACCGAGAATCCGATCGATGAGGTTCTCCACAGTTGCGATATTGTTTAAGAGATTTACACTCGGTTATCTAATTCATTATAGATCCAAAATTCCAGCAAGTGGAAGCAACGAGGAATGGTGTGGAAGCCTAGACAGCGTTGGTATCATTCGATTTGTCGACGAGGTCGAAAGAGCTTCATGGCTCTAGTTTCTTCGAAGAGGCGAAATCCCAGTCGAGGTGTGGACTCGCCGAAGAAGAGAACTTATCAGTCCTAGCGAGGCGCCCCTAGTTTGCAAGTCCCATGAGTACGAACCAGAAAGGGAAAAGACGTAGTCACTCCAATAACTTCATGGTCGAGCAATTGTACAGTCGTGGCAATGGGGTCTGCAAGATTTTGAATTGTGACCCGGATGGTGGCAATTTGCATGGCAACTAGATTTGTTACTGATTCCTAATTGATGCTTTGTTCCATCCGAAGTGCGGATTAATCCGCGAGTTTTTTTGGAGCAAATTTATTCTTTGATTGATTGATTGAACTCCAAGATGACACACGGGATAAGTCACAAGGATGAGGGGTTAATAATGTTCCATGAGGTGTGTTGTATAGCCTAGTGAGGATCTGGATGGTAAGTGTAGATAATTAATGAATCAAAGGGATGACTGGTCTTCTCTAGGAAGAGACGAATGGGCAAATAGTTGCGGTAGATGTTACACGTGGGTCTTGCTTATGAAGAGCTGGAAAATTGATAGATAGTCTTCCCGAAGAAGAGATGGGTAAACAAATGTATTGTTAAAGGTAAGTAAAGAAGACGTTGCGTGCGGAGTGAATCTCTCTCACGCTGACCTATTATATACAGTAGTAGAAGCATTTGCTAGCCGGAATTTATCGTAATCAGTTCTTGCCAATATACTCGCATTACTATCTATGTTCATGTCCTTCTTTCATGACTCTCTTGTAAATCCTTATACGATTTGTTACATGACTAATTAAATTGGGGTAATGTTGTGATCAGGCCCACTTACAGATCACACAACTTGAAATGGCTAGTATTAAGCAAGTGTAACCGACAGGACAAGCGATCCTGTATCAATGATACGTCATTAACACACAGCAATGACAACATCAGTATCCCAACCATACATGATAATATGATCATATGACGCAGGTTTATGTAATGATATAATTGTTGAATGGCTGAATGGTTGGGAGTTATTGCTATTGATGGTATAGTTTGGGTACCGTTTTTGTGTATAAATACTCGCTGCTAGACCTCTGTACATGGTTAACCTTTTCCACTCCTTTCTTCAATAGTCATCAATATAGCAGATCTACAATACATATCCTTCTTGTTCACGTTAGACTAAAAGCGCTATCCTATATCCACCCAAGTTGACTGTTACATCCATTGCGACAATTTTTAGACTTCTCATAACCTCGTTATCACAATAGGTAAGCTATCCTTAATTTGATTGTATTAATTAACCATCCCATCATCTCACCTCGAATAAAAATTAGTATTAAATTTTTATTTACGGATCTGTTGAAATGAGCCCAGACTCTGAATCAAGAGAATGTTTGATGTACCTGCACGGCCTATTGCTTTCAGACATCTCTATTGTGGCACGACATCTGATAAAATCTCAATAAATAACATATTTATTATTAATTCATTTTATTATCATGTCTGAGTCTATGAGTATGTAGGAATTGCAGGTCCTCTATGCCTACAAACCAAGGATACTTATACCAGTGCTATATCCCCTCCTATGCCTCCCATACAGCTTCTGTTGCGGTTTGACCGTTATTTAAGCTTAGGCGAATACCTTAGCGTATTGTTGAGAATGTTTATGACAAGGCTGCATGGGGAGGGATAGATGAAGCTGAACAAGACGGCACTACTAATCAGGAGGTTGGAGGACAAGACTGACACTTGTACGCGGTGCCCTCTACGAACCTGGGAGTGAAATATTCTCCCAGAGCCAAGTTCAGTCAAATTTCGCACTACCGAACAAGTTGTCCCATGAGGCAATGATTAAAGACTCTTCACCAAATCAATTTCTCACTCCCAACGAGATTAATCCCGACCAAAACCTCATCAAGTTTGCAGGTACGACTTAGTACATCCTCGTTCCAATGACCACACCTCTCATCAACTAATCTCTAGCCTCATCTAGCCGCCAAATACACGACCACGCCGATATTTACACCCGAAGGAGGAAGCAAAGCGTGGCGCACAAATCCGGGAGACAGTTCTTTGGGATGGACGTCAGAGGGATTGGGACAAGTTTACAAGATGATGCTGAAGATGGATACAATCTCGACGGGTGTGTTATTTTGAATTTTGGCAAGGAGTTTTACGAATTGAGCTTTGTGTGCGCCTAGACTTTGCTTGCGAGAGTGCAGCGGACACTATAACAACACGCAAACGATGGAAGGTGCCGCGGTCCGCCTCCTGGTGGTGTTCTCCGGTATAGTTTGAGTAGCCTAGGCACCTACTCCACTTGGGAAGGAGACACCGAAGACTACATTTCGCGCGGAGAAAGTTCAGTGGATGGTGAAGGCATGTCTGGATAACCCAGGGTTTTTGAGACGTTCCCCTGGGTGGGTATTCACGGATGAGGGTTGACTTGGGGTGAAGAAAAAGCCGCCATAACTTTGCAGTGGTACTTGCAAATGTGTAAGGATTCCTCTCCCGATCCTTCCGATTCTTCCTTCGCCATATAATTTTATCCTTCATCCCATTTTGTTATGACAACAGTATTATCCTTTACATATGGGATCATGTTGATATTAGGTTAATGTCTATGGTATGATGAGCTAGTGGAAGGAAAGCTGGTATATATGATGGCTTAGTCCGTTTTTCCAAAGTTCTTCGCGCTTAGTTTTCTGTCATACCCAACACCTTCGGATTACCTCGGATTACCTCTTGTACCTTTAGTTACCACTAGTACCCACTCAAACCTTTAGACCTCTTAGCCATTTATATTACCCATCTTTCAAACCTTTAGTTCCTCCTATCTATCTCCAGTAGACCTTCAGTCATCTCTTGCGACCCATCCGACCTCTTCTCACCCTCCAATTCCGCTTCAGGTTAAACGCCTACGCTCCAATCTGACAAAATGAAATCCGAGGCATTAGTGCTCTTATTGTAAATTGAGTCATCTTTTCTATATATTTTCTCTGATATTGTGTCATAGCTAGATAGCTGCATATGCAATTAAAATCTGATGTAAAAAAAAAAAAAAAAATCAGGAGGTTGGAGCCTTAGCACAACTAAGTCGTACCTGGCATTGCGTGGCTGGGTAGCAAGTATTGTGCCTAAGGATGTGTCATCAGTCTAACGACCTACAAAGATCAATTCTTATAAGTACCTGTTAGTAGTAGCTAGAGTTCTCTTTTCTCCTTATATAGTTTTATAAATTGATTTACTCATCACCAACTATGTTTCTGTCAAACTTTTTGTCTCTCCAAAAAGTGGATCTGCCATAAATATCACAATTCTTGATGTGGCCCGAGGGTGCATAGTGTTATGATCCATGTACATGCATTTGCTCTGCACATTCATGCATGTACTAATCTACCAATAGACGACGTCGCTATGCTTGTGCGATGGTTAAATAAATAAATAAATTATTCAATTGTCCTGATTTGGCGCCTTTTTGGCCCATGCAGGTGTTGACTTTAGTCAGATACAATGATGATATAGTTGTGATGAACATCATGCCTCAGATATCATTTGCAAGTCTCACTACGGCTGTGACAAGGCGGCTTTTTCTTCACCGCTGTCGAACTATGCCCTCCGTGAAACTCACCCAAGGGAAACCTCTCAAAAAACCTTGGGTTATCCAGACATGCCACCATCATCAATGTAGCTTACTTCAGTAAGGTGAGGTCTGCTGGAGTCGAACCAGCGATCTTCTGTCTCAGGTGGGAAAGATGTTCAGGCTATCCAGACCCTACTTGGAAGACCGGCCCGGATGGTGTACCGCTACACCATCCGACCCTTGTGCGATGGTTAGACTTCGGTGGTTGGTATGTTTGTTTGTATTATTTTAAGTCTAATTAGAGTGAGCCTTAGCCCTTTGCTCTATACACCCAACCGGGTAAAGGACGCCAGAGCTTACTACTCTAGTTGCCTGAGGCGCCCATATTCCCAAACATAAGAAATGAGACCTATTTGACTAATCTACGTGTCTGTAAGGGGAAGCCCAACACAAAACTATCAATGGTGGTGGAATTAAATTAAATATACAGTGGTAAGATATGTCTGCACAGTGACGCATAGTATATCCCAGAAACGCCAATTGGGCCTTTTTATAAAACAAATGATTTGAGCTTTGAGAGCACAAGAGTGCTATAGTACTGTGTCAGCTATTGTGTCCTTGGGGGGAAATCTAGGGCAAAAAGCCGAGAAAAATTTTGTCTCTTCAAGCCAATTGACAAGCTTAATGGCGCCTTTGTGTGACGGGTAGTAAGCCGATAGGATCCCTGTAGCCTGTGCTATTCAGCACAGACATATCCTTAGTGTCAGCGCTAAGTTACGCTTGTATTGAAAGTCTGGAACTGCCTATGTTTGAGACGTTAGAAACTAACCCGCACCTGAATAATGGGAGCACGACTGGAGGACAGCTACTAGTGTTTGGAATATTGGAATCATGTATATAAAGGGCATTAGATATAGCATTACATTTGTTCTTCAGTTAATAAATAAACTTACCTTTTGACAAACAAACGCCCAAGCTTTATATATATTGGAACTGTTACACTTTGTGATTTCCGAGAAGGAATTTTGTTATGTTTGGGTCGGTTATGGATGCCTTTGGGGCTCTAATTGTTGGCAGGCTGCATTCTAAGAAGTGTTTTGTGGACTTGGGCTTGCCACAGCTACAGTGCATATTTGCATTTGTATGAGAAAGCCGTAAATGGTAGGAGGCGAAGTCTCCATGCCCTGATTGTGCGGCATATATATGAGCAACGAGATGCCTTGGGAGTGATAGCTCTCCAGGACAGCAATCGGAAACTCCGATGTTCAAGTCTTTGTATGAACGCGGGGCAGAGATTTCCCTTCGGTGGTTGGTAATTAGATTGTAGCTGTAAAACTTAGAGAGGTCTTCGTGTGAATGTCACGTGAATTGTTAAAAAAGGTAACAGTGAATACAAGAAACGAATGTTAAATTACTATGTGCTACGAGGTACTCGTAGCTTTATAATATCTAATTCTACCCTATTAACGCCCCTGATCATCAACATCATTAGATCAATATGTGTCTGTGTAGCCGGCAAAGACGAATTCTTCACCTTCCAGTGGTGCCGGTGTAATCGCTCAGTATGCTCTGCATATCTGGGATAGCCAAGAAGAATCGCATCCGAATCGAAGTCGAAAGCAACCTCAAGCATATCCCATTTGATGACCTCTCGACAATGTCTTTTTTCACATTCTCATCTGAGTCCTCAACCTCTTTCCAACCACGCCTCACCTCGCCTCAACAACCAATAAAGAAGTAACTCCAATTGCAAACAGGAGCTTGCCTCATTAATTACCGGCCATCACCGACTACAAATTTACGACGCTACGTATACCCGCAAGGAGGAAATCAAGTCATAATATACAAAGCTCGGGTCATGGTTTATGGGGGACTGATGCTTTAATGGAGTTCTACGTCTTGAGGAAGGATAGGCGGCTGAGATGTGGTGCGAGAGGGGGAATAGGTCTCTGAAGACGATGCTGGGACTGTCATTTTCGAGGGGGTTTCAACTTTGGAACGTTTGTGGGCGCCAAGACCGAGAATTCGGCTAATTAGCCAGGAGGGCTTCTTTTGTCGATGAGTCAACGGCACTCCCCAGCGCCCTGGACGGCACAAAAGAAGTTAGGCTAAGCTACCATACAGCAATCACGCTCTGTCAAGACTTTTCTGACATTCCAGCACGACCTTAGGGAAGGAGTTGGAAGGAGGCTAGAAAGGCAGAGTGCGAATTTCCCGAGGTACACACAAGTCTGCAGCGCCCAGCTGGCCGGCCTCTCCGAACGCTTCAGAAGGGGCACTATGTCTTCGGATTTAGTCCTAATGTCGGTATTAGGAGAGCCCCGCACCCAGTGGTTTTTGCGATTTTTCCCGGCTGCCATACACCCGCAAATGGCCATCGTTTCGTTGGTTGGAGAGGGGAGATAATGAAGGGCAAAGGGCTCCTCTAAGTGTATGATCGAATGAGGACTTGTGAGGGGTGGTACTGTTTGAGGGGAGCTGTATGGGAGGCATAGGAGGGGATATACTACTGGCATAGGTATCCTTGGCCTGTAGGCAGAGAGGACCTGCATGTCCTACATAGTTATAGACTCAGACAGGACAATAAAATGATTTAATAAATAATAATAATATGTGTCTGTGTAGATCGTACTTTCGCTTCTGGACTGGGTTCAGACTTATGCTTGCATTAGTCTGCTTACAGTAGCAAACCAATGAGGAAGGCTGATCTCTGGGAGTTGTGATCAGGCACGGGATTAGCTGTGCACGGACAATGGCGGTCCTCGGTAAAGCCCATCATGTAGAAAGATAAGTGGTCGAGCACTGCCCACAGTGACACACATCATTCACTGGGGGACTATTCTCAACACCTGTCAGTGGTGTCCCCTACGAACCTCCAGCTCTCACTGTAGAGTCTGCAGAGCCGAGATTGAGTAATACCTTTTCAACTTTGAGCTGAGTTATCTCCCCCTCCGTCAAAGATACGCTTCCGATAACACATAAGACGACCATGACGACGATAATGATGCTAGAAATGAGGAAAGATAATGCGGTACCAAACGCTACAACGGTAGTCAGAGAAGCCCTCGTCATATTACAACATGTGCTACCCACCGGCGGGCGAACAAAAAACCCACGAAAGCAAAGTAAAAGACCCTTCCGCCATCAAGAAAAGCAGATTTCGACTCGTCCATAATATCGTCCCTTCTAATCTTAACTTCCGAATCTACTAGCCAGGAGGGTATCTGGAATACATGAGTTACCCGACGACCCCACGTCCGTAACGATTTTTGGATGCTAGGCTAGGCTCCTTCACGATAGTCACTCTCGACCAAGACTTTTCTGACATCCTTTCACGATCTTCGGTTTATCCTGCGGCATGAATCAGGAAAAGAGGAAGGAGGAGGCTAGGAAGGTTGAGAGACGCTCTTAGGTATACACAGGTCTGCTGCGCCCGGCTGGCCGGCCTCTTCGTCATAGGAGAGCCCCGCACCCAGTGGTTTTTGAGACTTTTCCCTGCAGCTACACACCCGTAAATGGCCATCGTTTCGTTGGCTGGAGAGGGGAGATAATGACGGGATAAGGGCTCCTCTTAGTTTGTACTCGAATGAAGACCTGTGGGGGTATTACTGCTGGAAAGAAGTCGTGAAGGAGGCATAGGAGGGAGTACACTACCCGAGGCATAGATACTCCCGGCCTGTAGGCAGAAAGGACCTACATGTTCTTACATAGTCGCAGACTTTATAGGACAATAAACACACACACACAAAACACACACACACACATCATTCACTTCTCTTCATATTCATACTCTAGAACATCAATTACATTCTTGAGTCATCTCACGTATACTACCTGTGATATTAACCATTAAACTGTCTCTAAGCCCACTCCCAACCACTGTCCAGTGCTTATAATCACAATACATAGACCCGTATCACGCCTATTGGGTATAGTGCGTAAGCCTGATACGAAATGAATTCAAATCAAATCAAATCACAATTCTTGTCACATTAAAATTGGCGCTTGTTGGCAATGAAGAGTTGCATTAACATAGAACTTCAGAAGGTTCGAGTATTACTAGCCACATCCATGCCAACTCATACATTGACCAGCCTCACAATTATCTAGCATAAACTAGTGAATTGTATCCTTCACTTAGCTGTAGTAATTAGTTTAAAGAGCTCTCTGATACTAAGTGGGTTTCATCAACAACTCTCCACTGTAGTTTTCAGACTCTTAAATCTCCCAACTTGCTTCACTAGGTAATATTAAATACAAGCCTAACAGCTTAAGCTTCTCTACACCATTTCTATTACAACAGTAGACCAATCACATAACCAGTATGCAGCGCGCCTAAGTGTGCTCCCAACTAAGCAGCTATGCTGTTTATCCCATATCAACAACCCTTCTTTCAAGCTGCACACAGTACTACTTGTAGTGCCGCTATGTAGAGACTGGATATCCTTTATGTGCCACAATGTCATTCTGCCATGATAACTACATATGCAACAGCTACTAGGTCTATCATACTACATAGCTGAGCATAACAGTAATAGGTGCTAGAAATCTAGACTTTGCAAGTAATAAGGTTAAGATTTCTAGGAATGATCATCAAGATCAATTGATTTGATTTGTTTGCATATTATTAAGCTTAGCTAGGTAACATGAGGCTCAGCGGATTCTGAAATGCAGTGGCTAGGAAATGACATGTTTATTAAGGAAATAATGACACCTATGTTATTTAGGTTGTAGAGCGCATTCATTCAAGTAACTACCGAGGTGGAACTAAGTTAAGAATTTGTAGTTACATGTCGATGAACAACGTAGCCTTTTCGATAGCCCCAATTATTCTAAAGTCTAAGTTGTCACCATGTCCCCCAAGGGATGGGGCCTTAGCCTTAGCTGAAGCCCGGTAGACCTTTAAAAATAAATAAATAAATAAATATTCTAAAATCTAACAATGTTGCGATAATTGAGTGGATGGTTGTTGCCAGATCACTGGGAGTTTTGGATCACTAGAGCCTTGGGAATCTAAATTTAATAATAGACTTATTTGTATGTATTATACTAAGTCAAGCAAATATTACATTTATTAATTCACATTGCGAAGAGAGTTCGATATCCTATACAAATATCAATAAAGTATTATACGAAATTGTACACTTGATCTTCGAGATATTTTCTCCTAGAAATCCTTAACAATTTCTAACAATAGCGGGTTGCATTGAAAGATGAAAATAATATAGATCCCAAAAGCGTTTGGGAATCCTCATCAAAGCGAGGACGGTGTTACTCAATCTCGGCCTTGAAGACTCTTCAGTGAGAGCTGGAAATTCGTAGGGGACACCACTGATAGGAGTTGAGAAAAATTTCCCATGACGAGATGTTATAGAGATCAAAACTAGAGCTGAAGGACCGAGGTTATCTGGCATACATATAGTACATGCAAGCTGTTGTATGAGAAGGCTGATCAGAAGCAGAGTGTCGGGTTAGGGCAGCAAAAGACTTCCCTTGATATTCTTATTTTTCAACCATTTAAATTCTGGCCATCCTTCATAGTCTCAGTCTCAGAAGGGACTATTATAAAAAAATTCTGGTCACATAAAGCCAGCTTCAGTGGTAGCTGTGTGTCCTCTGGGATATCAGGCTTTAGCCTGATAATTAAGATTGGAACAGAGTTGAATTAAAGTCCGTTTTGATTTTATAACTATGGAAGACTTCTTAAACAATCTAAATAGCTTGCAAAATTTAACAGTAAATTCGAATAATGACATAATTGATAATTTCTATTGGATACTGAGCGTCGCACCATGAAGTCTCGCACACTAAATCAGTCAATGGATGAAATGGGAAGGACGAGCTAGCCAACACAAGAACTCATGGTCGTGTTATAAACTGACACAATGTTAGAGAAAAAACAAATAGATAACTACAAATCCAGGTTTCTTCATTACCCTTGCTAATGTATTTCCGAACACTTTTCATATGCGTTATTTATTGTTCTTTCAACTCTCAATATGCTCTTATCTGGGTAGGCAATGACTGAGTAAAATTCTGGCACATTAACTATGTCTTATCAGGATCTGTAAAAATTTTGGGTTGTGGAGATTGCCTTACAATCACAAGGACGGTCATCAACACTAATTATATAACGCCTTAATTTTTCACCTTTTTCGAAGTGCACTCTCGTGAATTCGCGATCAGAACCTTTACTCAATGCAGTTGAGAGCATTTGAGGGGTAATAGTGACCTCATTCCCACAGACCCATGAGTTCAAGGCATCAATGATCTGTACGTGACCCATGAGGTAGATGATAAAGGCATGACTGTTAATTTTCATTGTAGGCCGAGTTTCTGATGCTGACTTAACTTGTGTTGGAGATATGTTTGTTCAAATTCACAGTCCAGAACTCTAATGTATTTGAAATTTTTGAAATATGGAAAGGAAGGTGACAATGAGCATATATACTTTGGATTGTTTTTGCGATAAGACTCAAGAAAATTACAAGTAAAGATGATTGGGTATGTAATCTCCAATTTAAAATAATGGATGTTTTAATTTGCAAAAGAACCCAGCAATACTTTATTGCTCTTTGCATAGGTTGAAGATCTGTCTAGCTGCATGACTCGTAACTTGCTGTGTGGTTCGCAACTGGTAGGAGTATTTCCATGTTCATACTTGATTGTGCATATTGAATCCTCATTTGGGGAAGAGAACATCTTCTCCTACATTACCAGTGGCACATGAATGTCTCTGCCAAGAATGGATGGGTGGAATAAAGTGCAACTTTAGTTGCTATTTATACACTTCTGGGAAAATTAATTGTTACCAACGAGATTATGGCAGACGAAATCACCTAAATCACCAATTAAGTTCCGGCAAAGGTCCACCCTCATGGAAAAGGAATAGTTGGATCCCCCTACCAGACTTTGATGGCTCACTTCGACTGGGCTTCGCTCTATTTGACAGCTCGGGAGTCGCTGTTCACTATCAGCCCCGCCCAGCTGTGAACCAATGCAAGAGATGTATCAGATCGGAGGCGCGGTTTGGATAGGAGTGATTAATAATAGAGAAGAGGAATAAAAAGTGGAGGTAACTAATGAGGTACTTAAGGTCACTAAGAGAAACTAATGGCTTGGCTGAAGAAGACGACTAATTGTTGGAGACTAATGGTTTGACAGAAGAGAACTAATGGTATCTCAAGAAACTGTAGGCGGCTATAAAGGATCTAAGGTTGCAGGTTATGACAGTAGTCTAAGCCCATATTTATTTAAATGATTTCTGTACGGACACCGGACAGCTAAGGCATCCAAATTTCTAGAGCTTTATTTTTGAGATTACAGATATCCGGTAGCTCGTACATTACTTTCCTCATACAATAGATAGACAGCGAGAGATAGAATTATTACATGAACCATCTATTACCAGAATCTTTTCGCTAGCACATTTAGCCGCTTTTATACCGACAATTTCTTTCCACTGTTCCATTATGAATTAAGTTTCATCCTAATAATAATATAGTACCCAGTGCCAAGAGCTAAGGTTTTGTCATAGCCGCTTGGAAGAAGACTAAAAATAAATAATAAATCAAGAATGAAACAGGGAATTCTTATATAACGTCTCCTATACCACGAGACTCAAAGTTGCTCGCGAATCCCAGTGTGCTGAAACTTCACCTCAACAATACATTCCGCATTGGGACTATTCTCAACACCTGTCAGCGGTGTCCCCTACAAACCTCCAGCTCTCACTGTAGAGTCTGCAGAGCCTAGATTGAGTAACACCTTTTCAACTTTAAGCTGAGTTATCTCCCCCTCCGTCAAAGATACGCTTCCGATAACACATAAGACGACCATGACGACAATAATAATGCTAGAAATGAGGAAAGATAATGCGGTACCAAACGCTAGAACGGTAGTCAGAGAAGCCCTCGTCATATTACAACATGTGCTACCCACCGGCGGGCGAACAAAAAGTCCACGAAAGCAAAGTAAAAGACCCTTTGGCCCTCAAGAAAAGTAGATTTCGACTCGTCAATAATGTCGTCCCTACTAATCTTTAATTCCGAATCAACTAGCCAGGAGGGCATCTGGAATACATGAGTTACCCGACGACCCCATGTCCGTATCGACTTCTGGATGCTAGGCTATGCTCCTTCACGACAGTCACTCTCGAGCAAGACTTTTCTGACTTCCTTTCACGATCTTCGGTTTGGCCTGCGGCATGAATCAGGAAAAGAGGAAGGAGGAGGTTAGGAAAGTTGACAGATGCTCTTAGGTATACACTGGTCTGCTGCGCCCGGCTGGCCGGCCTCTTCGTCATAGGAGAGCCCCGCACCCAGTAGTTTTTGAGACTTTTCCCTGCAGCTACACACCCGCAAATGGCCATCGATTCGTTGGCTGGAGAGGGGAGATAATGACGGGATAAGGGCTCCTCTTAGTTTGTACTCGAATGAAGGCCTGTAGGGGTATAACTGTGACAATTTGTCACGATGCTGATGATGATGGCGGCCTGAGGCACATAGGATCTGTTCCCCGCCAATTTTATAATGTCACCCACGTTCTTTGTATATAGTTTGGGGTAGATACCCCGCCTTTCATAGTCTCTTTCTTCTCTCTTTAGCTTAATGTTCTAAGGATTAATTGAAGTACTTTCAAACATCGATTACGTCACAATTACTGCTGGAAAGAAGTCGTGAAGGAGGCATAGGAGGGAGTACACTACCCGAGGCATAGATACTCCCGGCCTGTAGGCAGAAAGGACCTACCTCTTAAAATGTACAACCCACTACTTAGTTCGTGGACTTATTGGTAGAGGGAAGCTTATGCAATAATGAAGGATAAAAGGATGTCAATTTGACTACTTTTCTAAACACAGATACTAGACTCCTTTTAATCCCAATAGATAGCCCGTGGGGGATCTCCTATTAACAGCAGTAAACAACGCTGACACAGGGTATACGCAATCTCCGTTCGCCAAACACCAGTCTGTCGGGACTACTTATTATCGAGCCTAGTAGGGTCGACAACGTGTATCCCAACATAGAAATAATAGGAAGCTCAACAACCAAACCTTTCATCAATGACTTCTATTAAGCATCACCTGACTTATCTCTGTACTCCATATTTTCAACACTACCTGTCCTTACATAGTCATAGACTTTATAGGACAATAAATAAAAAACAAAAATACTCTCCACATTGGAATGCAAAGAACACACAAAATGCCGCAACTGTGGGAGGCCCCACTGATCGGATAGCTGAGATTGCCTGGCTCGCTGTCAGAGTAGCATGTAGGCAGCAGGGCGGAGACATGGGTCAAAAAGATTTTATCCAGGCTAAGGGTGCCAACCAACATTATGCATGATATGACTGCATAAACACTCGGCCAAAAGACAAGACTTTGTCCCTTCTGAGGCATTTACTAACTAATATCAGGATACCAGCTGGATCAAAGGTGCATGCTAACCCATATTTTGCTCTCAGCAGAGAGTGGGTAAATTTGTCATTTTGGAGGTGTGATGGACGAGGGAATGTGTGAGGAGCATATTGCTTGGGTCCAATATTGAGGAATCTTATGGCTTTCGGAGGTAGTTTGATTTTCGGGGGTTTTCCTTTCTTTTAACGTTTCTGTTTAATCAGCTGCACCTTTAGCAGCGATTCACGAGGTCGAAACAAGTTAGGCTGTAGGAAAAATTACAAGGAGCCCTGCCGGCTCCACCAGTCCTTGACCCATTGTAGAAAAAATAGCTTTAGCTCTAATGGCTGCTAAGCCTAAGGATTCCTGTAGCCTACGCTAGCTAGCGCAGGCAATGACACCAAGGGAATCTTCGGGAAGGATCTCGGAATACCTGGAGCTTAGAATATTCTTAATGAACCTTCTGGAAGCTGTCTGAAGGTTCAAGAGGATGACGGGTGTATTTAGAACCTTATAGAAGAAGAGTATCTCAGAGTGTATATGTTACGGTTTGTCTGTTATCTGAGCTTTTGTGGATACCTAAGCGTATTGTTGAGGATTCATGTTGTAAGACTTAAAGGAAATGATAGAGGAAACTGGGAGATACGGCACTACTAGCCAAGGGACCAGATCAGTGTCACAGCGTAGTGATTCTCGATAATATGTGGCTGGGCGGCAAGTATTCGGCCTAGGGCGAAGAAATCAGTAAAGACAATCACTGAGGGGCTGAATGTTATAAATACCCATTAGTTGTAGCTAGATTTCTCTTTCCTCTTTATACAGTTTATTAAATCGACATAATCATCACCAACTCAGGTTTCCCGTCACAGTATACAAATTCGTAGTCTAGCTATAGGAATTCTCTCTCCAGAGAATTATAATAAATATACTGTACCTACAAGATCGCTCATGCACCTTGTACTGAAACCGTGACAATTATCTCCACAAGTATAGATGAGACAATAGGCAATCCTGACATTAACCCTCCTATAATCTATAAATGTGCCTAACCTCCGCAGGCTCATCTTTGATTTGCTTGCTAAGCTAGACCTGAATACACACAAGTGGATGAACACGTGCCAGAGCTAGACCATTGTGTGTCATGGACCAAGGGCCTATTCTAAATCAATAGGAACTTTGTACAATGTGTTGAAATATCGTATATCCTGGAATGCCAAGGATAACTCATTTGTAAGTCCGGCTAATTAGGTTATCATATTCACCTTCCTATATCATTGTCATCAGCACATTCCTCACGGAAAGTTTAATGCATATTGGCATTTATTTCACACGAGAATTCCATCAGATGACTGTGTATCAAATGCAGGTTAAAGGTTTCTCGGATCTATTACTGACACACATGTATTTAGCTTTATATTTCTGGCTATATATCTGTACATATATAGATTTACATCTACAGGGATCATAACTTATGATCCATGGAGATTGATAAATACTGGTCAAAAACCTCAGTTGATAAGAAATGCGCACACGCAATCTCACTCTTATCAGCTCAGTTTACTCAGAACCATACATCTCAATACACTTGTTTCCAGTCAATTCTTCCTTCTACAACTTCATACGAGACTTACTGTATCAGTCTAACCGCCAACACTGATTCCGCTATAACCTCTATATTCGCTCAAGCTCATAACTTTAACAATCCAGACATGCCTTCATCATCCACTGAACTTTCTCCGCGCGAAATATAGTCTGAGGTGTCTCCTTCCCAAGTGGAGTAGGTGCCCAGGCTACTCAAACCATACTAGAGAGCACCACTAGGAGGCGGACCACAGCACCATCCATCGTTTGCGTGTTTTTTAATGTCCGCTGCAATCTCGCAAGCAAAGTCTAGGCGCACACAAAGCTCAATTCGTAAAACTCCTTGCCAAAATTCAAAATAACACACCCGTCGAGATTGTATCCATCTTCAGCATCATCTTGTAAACTTGTCCCAATCCCTCTCACGTCCATCCCAAAGAACTGTCTCCCGGATAAGTGCGCCACGCTTTGCTTCCTCCTTCGGGTGTAAATATCGGCGTGGTCGTGTATTTGGCGGCTAGATGAGGCTAGAGATTAGTTGATGAGAGGTGTGGTCATTGGAACGAGGATGTACTAAGTCGTACTTGTAAACTTGATGAGACTTAAGTAGGAGTCGAACTCGTTGGGAGCGAAGATTTGACATGACCGAGAATTTTGAATCATTGCCTCATGGGCCAACTTGTCCGGTATTGCAAAATTTGACTGAACTTGGCTCAGGGAGAATATTTCACTCCCAGGTTTGTAGAAGGCACCACTTACAGGTGTCAGTCTTGCCCTCCTTGCGCTGGCTTGCCTGCCTGATAGTAACGAGATTTTCACTCAAGGCTGTTCCAGACTTATTTGGGTGAGTGTCACAGCAGCATGTAGACAGCAGGGTGGAGACATGGGTCAAAAAGATGGTATCCAGGCTAAAGGGTGCCATCCAACATTGTGCATAAGATAGTTGCATAACTGTTATATTGGAAGTTGTGTAGAGAAGCTTAAACTATTAGGCTTGTATTTAATATTGTTATGAACCTTACTTATGGACTGGAATACGGAGCTGTTAAGCTACAGAGGTCGAGTCAGTTTTGGCAAGGCAAAGATTTCAAGGGTGCAGATAAATCACAAATAGTTAATCAAGTAGATATATTTAGTTATGATTATCGAAGGGTATAAGGTCGTGTATCATAAAACAAAAGTTGTTCAAACTAAGGAGCAAATTCTAAAATTCCAACCAACATAATCTACGCTCCATTTGCCTAGCCCTAACCAAATTTACGAAATAGTCCGTGCGCCACCCAATCCAAATTACCTACAACTAATTCATAACAAATATCACATAGTGAAGCGAGTTTGGAGTTTTAAGAGTCTGAAAGCTATAGTGGAGAGTTGTTGATTAAACCCACTTAGTATTAGAGCGCTATTTAAACTAATTACTACAGCTAAGCGAAGAACACAATTCACTAGTTTATGCTAGAGAATTGTACGGCTGGTCAATGTATGAGCCGGCATGGATGTGGCTAGTTGTCAGGATTGCCTTCTGTATAATCTATATATGTGGAGATAACCAGAACCAGTGTTCTATGATTCTGGTCTGGCCTTTTTGCCGAGTGGTCATGCAACTATCTTATGCATAATTTAGGATGGCACCCTCTAGCCTGAATACCATTTCATTGACCCTTGTGTCCGCCCTGCTGTCTGCATTCTGTTCTGACACTAGCAATGCTCAAACCTTATTACATTCCATCTCAATGTGACTCTTCACTACCAAGCAGTGCCAATTTCAACACCCCTTCTCACTTTGTACCAAAGATGTTGGTGCACAAGTGTGTAAATCTTGGTTTAAGTAGACTTTTTGTACAGATGTCCCTGAGATTCTTGGTTGACAGAGAAGTAGGTATATTTTTGTCCAATATTTGATAAAGTCCTCTTACAATCCAAAGGAATTGTTTCGTTGCAAATGACAATGCCATTTACTCAGCTTCACAGGTGGAGTGAGCAACAGTGCGTTGTTTGCGAGACTTCCAGCAGATTGTGGATTAATTGACATAGTTTCGGATATTGGAAGAATTAAATACTAGCCTTGAGGTTGATTTAGAGATATGATGAATCTGTTTAATGTACAAAGTGTCACAATCCGTGAGAGCCGTATTGCGTGCGTGTGGGGATACCGGTTAGCGCGCCTTGGCATCACGTTGGATGATTGAGCACAGCCGAGGGAGATATCTTAGAGAGGGTCGAGAGTAGCTACCTCCTCTCTTCGTCTTTTATTGCCTTTACAAGCGTACCTCTTGATAGCAATATAATAACTTATACAACCTCCTTGACGTGCCGTAATAGGTGTAGGAGAAGTTGTTGCGTACGATGTACTGAGGAAGGACGCCTGGTGGGAACGCAAAGGACTTTCTAGAGAAGTGGTAAATGGGAAAGCGGGGAGTCGTTCTAGGTAAGGTGGCCGGAGGTGACGGTAGGTCACTATGGGTGGCAGAGGACGAGAGTGAGATGTAATTAGAATTATGTAACTATTCCTAAAGACAGAAAACAAAGCGTGGAGATCTCAGTCTCGGAAATGAAAACTACATAACTGTCCTCGCTAAGCAATAGAGCCTAGTAGGGCTAAATAAGGAACCCATAAATCCTGCCTGAGGCATTTCTCCAGAATCCTTACAAGGTGTGAGTTAGTTTCTAATGTCTCAAACATGGTGTCAGGATTGCCTTCTGTATAATCTATATGTGTGGAGATAACCAGAATCTAGTTTTCTATGATTCTGGTCTGGCCTTTTGGCCGAGTGGTCATGTAACTATCTCATGCATAATGTAGGATGGCACCCTTTAGCCTGAATACCACCTCTTTGACCCTTGTCTCCGCCCTGCTGTCTACATGCTGCTCTGACACATGGGCAGTTACAGATTTTCAATATGCGCGTTACTTAGCACTGATACTATGAATACGTCTATACTGAATAGCACAGGCTACAGGGATCCTATTGGCTTATTAGTCGCCACACTGGACTACAATACAGGTAGTTCCGGCCCCTATTTACACTATAGCTCCACTTAAATTACAGAAACAAACCCATCAAACATTCCCTAATTCAGTGCTAGCATAACACGCCTAATGCAGGGCTTGTTATGCATGGTGAACATGCCAATGGTACAACATTACTTCACCTTTATACTCAGATTGTGGAACTAAAGTCCAGACACTATTTTGAGTCATGTTATCAAGTTATTTGCCTATAGCTATAGGCCATTTCTTTGATTTTGGTCCAGATAAAGCATAATTAATTACTTGATAATTACTTGAGAAACAGAACTTGATTTCAGAATGGAAACACATCATCATGAACTTGTATATTATAATGGCTGGTAAGAAGATTGGTCCCTGTAGCCTTTGTTGGTCAACTTGTGCCTGATTCAAATGGCGCTATTAACCACTACCCATGTACTAATGTGAGATGGCACCCAATACAATACCTTTGCATTGGCATGTATATGACATTTACATGGTATTGACCTCAGCACTGCAACACATATTAATAGGCTTACTTTCAGGGCAGCATTTTCATGGATCATTGGGGCATAGCGTAATATGAAACATCATGCAGAAGGCTAGGTTAAAACACAGAGTCGTTCAATGCACTTCTAAAATGAGCAAGGAAGACTGATAAGATTAGGCTAGTTTCATAAGGTGATCTGTAGTAAATTGTTTGGCATAGAGGCTCTGTGCTATGCGCTATTTGGTAATTTTATATATTTAACTACTCGGCATGAAGAAGCTTTATTCTTCACGCAACTGTGACAGTCAGGGAAGTTCTCAAGTTGGCTTGAGATGCACAATCAATAGTTTACAATTCTTCTAAGGAGAGAAAATGTATGTACAAGAAGGGCTTATTTATACCTGCGCTCTCCTCCAATACGTGGCCTGCATCTATTCCAAAGAGCGGACAGGTGTACCTATGTAGAGTTTAGGTTTCTGCATTGGTGTTAACTCCCAACACTCGCCCTACTGTCACGGGACTAAGTCCTAGGAATGGCTTAGCGAACTTAGGACTTAGAGACTTCCATGTACATAGTTAGATTTACTCTCCTTATCGCACAACACAGTTATCTATCCCGACCCATCCAGATCCAGATATTCCATTCATATATTCCGTGACATTTTGTGCGATCCCTAACACACGTGCCTTACCGCGCCCTGCTTCCCTGATCCAGTAACCTGTAACCAGAAAACAATTGTATCCTTTCAGAAGGTTCTTCTCGAACGCAACAAGGCACCCCTAAATTCTTAAAATCAATTTATCCAGCTTTTATAAAAATGGCCAGCAACCAGGACGCGTCCATTATGAATCAACTTTTAGATTCCTTCCGTGGAAGTTTGCCAAATCTTGCCAGCGCTATTGCAGACTACACATTCCCACCAGACTCAAATCCGACTCCTCTCTTGACAACAATAGCTTCAACTTCCGATTCACCTGAAAAAATAATGTTTTGTAGTATGTTAAAATGTTTTGATCTTAAGTTTGGCATACTTAACAGGCAGATCTCCCACCAGTCAGCAACAATATCTGAATTTGAGTCCAATTTTAAAAGCATGAAAGGGCACATCAGTGAGCTTGACGAAAGACTTACTCTCGCTCATCAGGATACTTTAAAGGCACGAGAAATAATAGAAACGAAAAACCAGCAAGTAGAAAGCCGTCTGAACGATATCAATACATTAAATATGAGAATAAGCAAATTGAATGCTCACATATCATCGGGGAATGATGAAATTTTTAAGTTACGAACCTAAATTCAAAACAATATTGCTAACTCCAACATTGTTTCTAACGAACAGGCTATCCGAACACCTCGCTGTACCACAACAGACCATGATAAGTTTACTGGTAATCATAACAACATGGAGAAAAGACAATTGGCATACGAGCGATGGAAGACACAAGTTCAACAGACTATAATTGTTGATAAACCCTGCTTCCCTGGAGAATTTGAGAAAATTTCATACATTACAGGGCAACTCACAGACAAGGCATGGGATTCCGTGCAAGATGGTGTTCAGATGATGAACAAGAACCCTCACCATCCTGCAAAATGGGCATGGGAGACATCTGAAGAATTGTGGTCAGTATTGGACGGGCGATACATGTTGCTAGATGTAACTCAGACAGCCAAAAATAAATTGGATACCTTATTTCAAGAAAAGCGCGCCTACAGAGACTTCAAAGTAGACTTTGATCATTTTGCAGAAAAGGCTAAATATGATGACAGGACAAAAGTCGATATGTTAAGGAAGCGGTTAAATATAAGGATAACCAATGTTATAGACAATCAAGTGAACCTGCCCGAGGATGACGACTTCAACGGTTGGAGTCAAATGATCAATAGGATTGCCCGAAACCTGGGACAGCAGGAGCACATTGCAAAAATCCAACAAACGTCCAGCTATTCTCCACGCCAAGATCTAAGACCTAGTCAGGATGCGATTGATGCTGATGATCCGATGGATCTCGGTCGTGTGAAGCTCACAGAATCTGACAGGAAACATAGAAAGGATAACCACTTGTGCTTAGCTTGTGGCCAGAAGGGCCATTTTGCGAAAGATCACCACAGAAAGATAGACCCGATCCCAATGCCAACACGTTCAATTAACCAGCCATCAGTCAGCGGGGAAATGGTCGTTTACAATCTAGGGCATATGTCCCCCGATATCCTCCCAGCAAAAATATCCTCCGCACCAGAACATGCAACCATGGCTAACACCTCATATGTATTATAATCAAGCGCAATACATCCACAGCATTATTCACAGGGCTTCCAGTCAGATTATCTACGTCCGACAGCCCCTGCACGACTTCGCGCCTTGGACAATACTGGGAGCATCACAGATACCTACCCTGAAGACGAAGATTCCAAAGATGTCGTACGGGCTGTGGGCAATCAGTTAAAAGACAAACCCCTGCCTTAAGTCGTCGACAGGGGTCAAAGAGTTATGAGGATGAGAATGAATTTATAAGAAGTGTATTACTAGATAGCTCACCGCTAGAAATGTGTTCCACTAGTTCAAGTAATTCAATGCTTCTACGTTCTCATCTTTCTAATCCACGCATTAATGATAGTGTGAAAATTTCCACAACAAGTCTGATTGACAGCGGTTGCACAGCTATTGCATTCGCTGATGAAGAGTCGATTGTAAAGCGGTTTGGAATTGAAACTAAACCACTTGTCGCCCCTCGCTCCGTACGTCTAGCTGACGGTAGCTCACAAGCAGCCATCACGCATTATGTCGTCTTCCGTTTGCATCTCGGTCAACACTCGGAAAATTTAATCTTTTATATAACAAAACTCAGCAAGAGTAATCCAGTTATTCTAGGTATACCATGGTTAAAACTGCATAATCCAGTTTGTGATTGGAGGTCTATGACGCTCTCTTTCAGGTCTGAATATTGTAAACGTAACTGTATTCATAGAAGATATTGGGAGAAAATGTGCTTACCTAGTAAAAGAGACTCCTTATCCTGTAATCCTCGTTGCAAAAATGAGCTGGCACCTTCATGCAGATCATACAATACCACAGTCGAGGATTGCGAAGATGAAGGAGAACATCTAATAACAAAAATGAAAGAAAATAATTGTTTAAGTAGTCAAGATATTTCTGTGAAAGAAGAGATTGTCGTGGAGGAGACAACTCCAATTTGGGAAAGTCCAGAAGACAGTGATTCGCTAGATCTTATTCGCCGGAAAGTTGACCAGGCGGATGTGGAAAAATTCTTGGAAAATAAGCCTGATTTAACCATTGAAATGATAAAACAAAAATTGCCAGATGAGTTAAATCATCATGCGGAGCACTTCTTACCGAAAAATGCCGGAATACTACCACCTCATCGTCAGTGGGACCATAAGATTGAAATAATGCCAGGCAAAGAGGTTCCATCCTGTAGAAATAGACCTTTCTCTCCCTCGGAGTTGCAATGCATAAAAAAATGGATTGACGACATGCTTGATAAAGGATTTATAAGACAATCATCCTCTCCCGCTGCCGCTCCCTTACTACTAGTCCCGAAACAAAATGGAGGGGTGCGTATCTGCCAAGATTATAGAGGTCTTAATGATGTTACAATAAAAAACCGCTATCCTCTACCCTTGATCAGGGAGACCCTGGATTCTATATCTGGTGCAAATTTTTATACAAAATTGGATGTCATATCTGCTTTCAATCGTATCAGGATTGCAGAGGGACACGAGTGGATGACAGCTTTTACCACACGGTTTGGATTATATGAAATGTTAGTAACACCATTCGGTTTATGCAATGCGCCAGCAACGTTCCAAAACTATATCAATCACACGTTACATGATGCATTGGATAAGTATTGTACAGCATACCTAGATGACGTCCTGATCTACTCAAAGACCCGAGAGGAACACACAAAAAATGTAGATGAAGTAATAAGACGGTTGGGAAATGCAGGTCTACAGCTTGATATTGCAAAATCAGAATTCTATACAAAGAAGACAAAGTATCTGGGGCTAATTATTTCTACTGATGGGCTCAGCATGGATCCTGAAAAAGTAAAGTCAATTGAGAGTTGGAAGGAGCCATCTAACTTAAAGGAGTTACAGCAGTTTTTAGGGTTCTCAAATTATTATCGGCGTTTCATTAAAGGATATTCGGGCTTATGCAGCCATTAACCCGCCTCTTACAGAAAGGCGTAAAATGGAATTGGTCAGATGATCAGGATGAGGCATTCCGATATTTAAAGGATTCTTTCACGAAAGCACCAGTACTCAGGTATTTTGATTATCATAGACACACAGTGGTCGAGACTGATGCATCAAATTGGGCTTCGGGGGGTGCGCTGCTTCAGACAGGGGACGACAATATTCTTCATCCAGTCGCTTTCTTCTCTTCGAAACACAGCCCAGCTGAGTCAAATTATGATATTTATGATAAAGAGTTGCTAGCCATAGTAAAATCATTGGAAGAATGGCGACCAGAGCTTGCGGGGGTCCAGTCCACATTCGAAATTATTACAGACCACAAGAACTTGAAGACATTTTTGACAGCAAAACAACTTAACCAGCGTCAAGTAAGATGGTCTGAATTTCTATCTCAGTTTAATTTTGTGATATCCTATCGACCAGGATCTAAAGCACTAATCCCAGATACATTGAGTCGTTTGCCAGGTTTGAAGCCGAAAGATGCTTCGGATGAACGTCTTCAGCAACGTTTCCGTGCAATGATACCAGAGATAAAGTTCACCCGGATTTAAAACTAGATTGTTTAAATGATGAAAAATTTCCTGAATATAAACATTCCGAAATTCTTGCCCCGCTTTCTAATGAAGTTGCACTGATAGATCTCATATATCAGGCATATAAAGAAAACCCTACCGCTAGAGAAATGGTTGAGCATTTGAAGGACCAATCCAGGAGAAAATGGCCTAGAAATTTAAAAAAATTATTAATGAAAGATATGGCAGAGTTCAAAATTAATAACGGGTTGATTTATTTTAGGAATCGATTATTTGCGCCAGATTACAAAGAGCTACGTTTATTAATTGTCCATGGTACCCATTCTTCAGGACCCGCGGGTCACCCAGGACGAGTAAAAACGTTAGACTTATTACAAAGATCATACTGGTGGCCTAAAATGAGTAAGTTTGTGGCTAATTTTGTTAAAGGGTGTGAGCTATGCGTTAGAACAAAAACCCCAAGAACATCACCACCGGGCTTCCTGAAGCCCCTCAATATCCCAGTCCGCGCATGGGTCGATATCTCAATTGATCATGTGGTTGACTTACCCCCTTGTAAGCGTTCTGGAAAGGTATTTAATCATATCCTCGTGGTAGTGGATCGTCTGACGAAAATGCGCCACTTCATACCAACATCATCCCTAGATAGTGCAGAATTGGTAAGTTGTTTTATAAAGGAAGTGTACAAGCTCCATGGTGCACCAGAATCAATTATCTCCGACCGTGGCTCTGCATTTGTCTCGGACTTTTGGCATCGTCTGAACACACGTCTATCTGTGAACTTGAAACATAGTTCTGCTTTTCATCCCCAAACGGATGGTCAAACGGAGATAATTAACTCGGCATTGAACCAGTATTTACGTGCATTTGTTAATTTTACGCAGGATGATTGGTTGACTGGCTCCCATTTGCAGAATTCTCAGGAAACAACAGTGTTAGCGAGACAACAGGTGTCTCTCCATTTTTTGCAAATTATGGCTACAACCCACGCCTTGGAATAGAACCACCAGCCCCCAAGACCTGTGACTTGAATGGATCGATGAAGAAAGAATACCTAAGGGCTGATGCTATTGCGGATCGCTTTAACCGCATATTGGAAAAACTTAAAGCACTAAGCCGTCAGTCTCAAGAACGATATGAGAATAATGCAAATGCTAGAAGATCGGAGGCTCCAGTATATCATCCAGGAGATAAGGTCATGATAAGCCTTAAAAATATTAAGACAAATAGACCAAAAAATAAATGGGATGACAAATGGGATGGTCCTTTCAAAGTGGTAAAGGTATATGATGGGGCGGTAATTGTTGAACTTCCGAAACATATTGGGGTTAACAATAGCTTTCATACATCAATGGTTCGACCGTGGCCAGACTCGATAATCCCAGGCCAATCTAGTATCAACGTAAACGAGCGTCGTAATACTGTAGGCCGGGTTGTAGAAAGAGAAAATGACGGTAAAATTGTCGATAAATGGAAATTTGATAAGATCCTTGATGTACATGATGAAAATATTGATAAGAGCGGTCTTACATACCTTGTGAAGTGGAAATACGATCGAAATCCCACCTGGCAGCCAGAATCAGATTTGAAAGGATGTCACAAGGCAATAATAGATTTCCACACCAAAAACCCTGGTAAGCCAGGGCCTCCGGAATGGGTGAAGATGCCGTCTACAAATCAATCAATTCCAGAACAATAACCACGAAGATCAAGTAGAAGACTGAAACAGATTAAAAAATTGAAATAATCATAATAAAAAAAATAAAAAAAATATAAAAAGTAGTGAAAGTTTGGGGTCCAAACTTAAATTTTGGAGGGGGAGTACTGTCACGGGACTAAGTCCTAGGAATGGCTTAGCGAACTTAGGACTTAGAGACTTCTTTCGCAGTCTATGGTGTAATTTCAAACTACTTATAAATAAGAAGTAAAGTCCCGGG
Organism: Blumeria hordei DH14; assembly: GCA_900239735.1. Taxonomy (NCBI): domain Eukaryota; kingdom Fungi; phylum Ascomycota; class Leotiomycetes; order Helotiales; family Erysiphaceae; genus Blumeria; species Blumeria hordei. Next base: position 1,702,809 of record OENG01000025.1, on the reverse strand, counting down.
TAGAGGGAAATTTGCTACATTTAAATTGGAAAGCAGAGTGGCGGACAGCTGGTCGGACTCTTTTGTAGTTTCTAGGTGCTGTAGGGCGCGTTAGAGCGTCGGGTAGTTCTGTAGGGACTGGGCCGTCCAGCACGTGACTAAGGTCACGAGCTGTAGATAGGCACGACGTTAAATTTAAACTAAACTAAACTAAACTTAGAGACTTCCATGTACATAGTTAGATTTACTCTCCTTATCGCACAACACAGTTATCTATCCCGACCCATCCAGATCCAGATCCAGATATTCCATTCATATATTCCGTGACACCTACCACTTGGCTACCTTTCAATCAGTTTCGCCGTGCCCAAAACAATCCTCTCTGAGCACATCCGAGTACTGTTTACTTTCTCAATAGATGTGTCAAGGAATGTGGTCGTGATCTAATCAATCAAATGAAATATATGAAGTTTATTCTGATTTCCTAAAATAATGATAATGCATGAATAACTACAATGCAGAATAAGAGCATCTTGAAAGGAAAGATATTTTTACAGGGGTATTACTAAGCGGATCCTAAGGCCAGCATTATACATGAGCCGCCCACGGTGGACGGCAGGAACTTGTGCACTAGATCCTGTAACAAGATGTTCCGGCACACGGTCCACCACAAAGTCCTCTAATTATGTCACTCCCTGTGCTCGAGGCAATCCTCCCGGTGACTGTCCGAGTGTTTGCTAGTCGTCTGAGCATTAGAGTGGGTTTTCCATTACCTGAAGTCCTAGCAGGTGGAAAGGGTGCCTGCGTTGGCCAGCGCAGGCTACAGGGTTTACTGTCGGTTCATCAGCTGTTACAGCAACATCGTCTTCACTTACCCTTTACAATATATTTGTTTACCCATTTCTTCTTTGGGAAGACCATATATTCATTGCCCAGTCTTCATCAGCAAAACCCACATGTAACCTTTACTGTAATTATCTACCTTTTTGGCTCTTTCTAGAGAAGAGCTGTTATTCCTTTTACCCAGTTATTATCTCCATCTACCACTTAGATCTTCACTAGGCCATACAATGCACCCCGCGGAACACTGTTCAAACTCTCATCCTTGATGGAGCACGTAGACAGTAGGGCAGAGACACGGGCCAAAGGAGTCGTATTCAGGCTAAAGGGTGCCATCCTACACTGCGCATGAGACAGTTTCATAGTCACTCGGCCAAAGGGCCAGACCAGAATCATAGTACACTAGATATTGGTTATCTCTGTTGAAAATATGGAGTACAGAGATAAGTCAGGTGATGATTAATGGAAGTAATTGATGAAGGGTTTGGTTGTTGAGGTTTCTATTATTTCTGTGTTGGGATACACTTTGTCAATCCTACTAGGCTCGATAATAAGTAGTCCCGACCGGCTGGTGTTTGGCGAACGGAGATTGCGTATACCCTATGCTAGCGTTGTTTACTGCTGTTAATAGGAGATCCCGCACGGGCCATCTATTGGGATTAAAAGGAGTCTGGTATCTGTGTTTAGAAGAGCAGTCGAATTGACATCCATTTATCCTTCATTATTGCATAAGCTTCCCTCTACCAATAAGTCCACGAACTAAGTAGTGGGTTATACATTTCAATAATCTCCACATATATAGATTATACAGGAGGCAATCATGACACTCACACTAACTGGAAATATACGAGACCAAGTACAATCCTGCTGCACCACAACGCAATAGTGCTGTATTATAGGTATAGTCAGAACACTAGGAGAGCCCCATAGCACAAGAAAAGGAAAGGAATAGCCTCAGTGGAGAGGAGGCTTTCACATATATATATGTTTAGATGTAGTGGGAGTTCTGTTGGAAATGGAGACACAGAGTGTTGTGGACGTACAGGCCCTCCATTTCTTCTTGGTTCCCGACACAATCTTGTGCATATTTAAGAGGTTGGAATGGGTAATATGGTGGTTCTTCATGCTATCTATTGGATACCTGAGCGGCTATATGGCGTGGGTTCAAGGAGGTTATTGGGGTTTTTTTATTCCTAGATGGCACCACACTTGTTTATGCAGTGGCTTAGGCTACATGTCGCTTACGTGTATACTTGTGGCGCACTCTTCCCACAATTTTAGCCGTAATCCGAAAATGCCACTCTTTTAGTCAACTTATACTTTTGTTCCATAAATATTGCGCGATATTTCCTACAAGTTCTCTCCTTATAATTATTATTTAATACCATCGACCACATAGTTGCCCCAGCACTTGTCCCTCGAAACCATGACATATATGTCGTCTTATGTCAGTTCTGCCTGTTAAAGGGTTGAGGATGACATGACCTCCCCAAAATTCACTACCAACATAAATACATTCTCAGGCTGTTAAGTGACTAGGGATCTGGTAAGGAGATATGGTGTTGGATTGGGATACCCACGGAGGTTTGGTGTTATGGAAGCACTGATGACATTTTCATTACTACTTGCTTAAATCTTATTATATATGTAATTCGTAGACAGAGTTTTGCTCTTTAGCTTTATTACCTTTTAAACCTTGAGTTCTTGCTTGCCATATTCTGCGTGTCATAACACAGGCTTTAGAGTTTAGTTTATTTTGGTCTGGTTCTAACCAAAAAGCCTTGCACCCAAAGAAATTTAAGCCTTGAATGTTTGGAGAACCTTTAAAAACAGTAAAGAATGGAGATCTCGGGGCTGATTTGTTTGGTGTTATATTGAGACTATCAATAGTAGCAGTTAAAATGAGTGGCCAGTGATGTAATGGTAGTGCAGGTTGCAGACAGAGGGCTCGCATTTTCTCTGTCACTCTAGGTACATTTCTCTCAGACGTACCATTTGTGGTAATTAGGGGAGTGACATGACTGCATTACAATAAACTGTTCACATTTGAATAATGTGCACATGCCCCATGAGACATGATCGACACAGATCATCACTCATTGGTATTGTTGAGGGAGTACTGTTTGTAAGGAAGCCGCGATTAGATTCTTTGCCCCAACAAGTTGCCACTTGATTTATCACTAGCGTTCTCTGTGACGTAGTATTAAAAGCCTAGTAAATCCTGTAGTTAGAAAGAATAAGAAAACGAACATAGATACGATTTCATTATAGAAGTATTCAACTGACACCGTGCTCCCATCAATTGTGATCAATATTTAACAATATTTAACAGGTATGACATTTTATTTCTCAGTAGATTCCTTATGGTATCTATTGGCGCAAGGATCTCTCACATCCTTCCTTTCTTGGTAAGACAAGGAGATATGTTGGAACATCCACTAGTGGGCAGAAACCCTTATTCATGTATATAGAGGAAAGTACTATCACGTAGATTATATAAGCAGTTCATACAATAGGAAATTTAAACAATCTCCACATTATCCAAACACTTGAGAATACTTGGGAATATGCTCAAGTTTGTCCATTGATCTTGGTCCTAAGAGTATAACTCATGAACTCCACTTCTCTTAAAGCCATAGCTACCTCCTTCCATACCTTCATTCTATCGGTACGTCATTCCAGCTCAGCATAGCCTTTTAATACCATTGAGATTATAAGTTCCTAGGATGGTGCGGTGGTAAAATGTGGATATACGGAAATTTTAGGTCAACAGTGTCTCTGGATTTCTGCTATATCTTCTATATAGTGAAATCTCAAGACGGTGTATGACTACCCCTGTAAAATGACAGGATATGTCTAGTATATACAAGCCTCTAGCATAGTACGTATTATGCATAAAGACTGGGGTACACGTGACAAATTATACTACAATGTTCATGATCAGGGATCCTCACCATTTTGCTCTGGAGCATGTGAAGGATATTTGTGCCATTCAATACCACGATTTAAAAGTTCCTCTTTGTGGCGGAAACTGAGTTTTTCATGAATGAATCGATTTATTAAACTATATGAGGAGAAAAGAGAAATCTAGCTACTTCTAACAGGTATTTATAAGAGATGATCACCCTCGTAAATCTACAGACTAGTGACTTGTCTTTAGGCGCAATACTTTTAACCCAGCCACGTATTTCCAGGTGTCACTAAGTTGTAATAACATTCAGCCTCCTGATTAGTAGTGGTGTTTTGTTAAGGTCCATCTCCTCCCCTTACAGTCTTATTGTATGGATTCTTTATCGACTTATAAACGTTTGGACAAAAGTGTCTAGGGGTAGAATTTCACCTACTCATGTAAACTAAGCTAGACAGGTCACATGACCTTCATAGCAGTACATAAATTTCATCTGTAGCTATAGGGTTCTTCAGTCAACATTTACAACGTAATACCGCGTCCCACATATCTTTCTTAAGAGGTTATGACCCTTGCGCTTCCTGTGGAATCACGATTTATTCTTCCGTTGTTCTTCTGTTTACGACTCCATTCACCAATCAGTTTCTAATACTACGGTGTCCTTGTTTTGTATCTACATCTGCGCCTCTACCTTTCAGTTTTTATCAAACAAGGTATCTCTGGCTCGCCACTCTCACATCTTGAATCTTTCATTCCTCTTTAACATGGCTCCATCTAATCTTCGCGCCAACAATATGGCACTCCCTCCAGCGTTGAAACTTCATGGCATCGCTAACCTGAAAGACTGGATGCTTCTCATCGAATCGACCTTGCGACAAAACGCTCTCTCAGATTGGATCGACCCAATAAAAACTGAAGCTATTTACAAGTCTGAAAAGGAAACTGGCTCTAAAGATTGGTCCAGCTCAAACGAGCTTGTCAAAATGACACTGGCAATCAACGTCGATCCGGAATTCATTCAGATTGTCATGGCCGAAAATCTAGCCTGCAACAGCTATGAAAAGCTTTGTCGCTTTCTTCAAGGAAACAGCATCGCTGCTGTTGAAACGAGTATCACCGACTTCCTCGACCTCACAGAGAACTTTGAGAAGTATTCATCCTGCCAGGCTTATATTCTGGCTCATAAATCGATGGTCTCTAGTCTTCATTCTCTCGGTACACCTCTTCCCTCTCTCGTATACTGTCTGGTGTTAATCCGTGCGGTATCCATAAAATACCCTCAATGGGCATCCACCCAAAGATACCACTTCTCTGTTGCAACTTCTGTCAATCCTGCTCCTACACTTGACACTTTATATACAACTCTCCAAGACCACATTAGATTGGCTGAGAGCATAGCGCCTACTCCAGTACCTCTCGCACAAGCTCATGTTACAGGTCCCAAGTTTCAGAGAAACAAGAAGTGGGATGGTCCCAACTGCCAATGGTGTACTGGTCCACATGATGACACGAAATGCTTCTTTAAATACCCAGAACAGCGTGCCGAGTATATGAAGAGATTTCCTAGGGCCAATTATACCGAAAATAAAAAGTGACGTTCTGAGTTTCAAAAATGTCACCCACCTAGCAAAATTTCCACTCATTACTCTGGCTTTGATGCCCGTTTTGAGAACTATGATCCATTTCGAAAGGATACCAACGACCGCGTTCAGCCAGCACTTTTTCCATCACAATCATCCTCAAGTTGTACAGCTGCTAACCCATATTTTGTGGATTTTAATCCAAGTCCTTTCCAATAGGGTTGCGCGGGAGTTTTGAGAACACACTCAACTCCCACCTACAATTCTTTCGCGAAGAATCAACAAAAGGCGATTACAGTATCCCCATCTCAGATAGAGCTACGCCAACATAAATGTAACTTTCGCAACGAAGATCATCGTCTATGCTCGACCAGAACTGGAATTAATTCTGCATTTGCTGCTGCAGTCCCGGCTGCAAGTTCTCGTGATATCTGGCTTCATGATGACGGTGCCTCAGTTCATATCACTAATGATATAAATGCGTTCTTCCGTTATCGGCCAGTATCTGGGTTGCCTATCGTTAAAACAGGGGGAAGTCCAGTTCAGCCTGTCGGGCTTGGCTACATCAAGCTTCGCGTTCTCCGGCAAGATGATTCAGTCAATGAGATTGTCCTTGAAAATGTTCTCTACATTCCTGGCTTCCCACTTAACATTTATTCTGGGTGGCTTCATGATCTTCGGGATGAATGGGATAAACATCGGGTACTATATGAAGCGGACGGTTCTGAAGTTTGCCAGCTTCTTCGTGGACAAAATTGTTTACACTTGCGCACCGCCTCTTCTCCGTATGTTCTTAATACTAATGATCCGTCTATGCGATCCTCAACCTTCCTTCTCTCTCCAGTAGCCGAAAACGTCTTTCCTGCAGCAATCCATGAAGCCCCTGTCACTTTAGAACTTCTTCACCGCCGTCTAGGACACATTAGCTTTCCAAATGTCCAGTGAACAATTAATACAACCGTTGGTCTATCTTACAAACCTCGTAATACGGATTCTAATCTCGATGTAACCACATTGTGCGATCCATGCGAATTCTCAAAGCCGAAGAAGGTTATACGCCGCTATCCGCGTAATCGAGAGTCGAAGTGGGGTGATAGATTTTACGCAGATGTCTTCTTTTGCAATCCTGTCGGTTATGATGGCCATACAGCTGGTATGATCTTCACTGATGGAAAGACAGGAGGACGTGATGGCTACACTTTCCCAGAAAAGAGAAATGCTTTCGATGCTTTGGTCACTTTTACTCGTTTCTTCCGAACTCAAAATGGTTTCCTGCCAAAATGCTTTCGTTTAGATGGTGGTAAAGAATTTGGGGGTGACAAAATGGTCGCCTGGTGTCAGCAGTACGGCATTGCAATCGAGCTTATGACAGCCTATTTTCACGAACAAGGTGGCCCTCAAGAAAGATCAAATAGGACAGTTTTAGATCCAATGCGTCGTGTCATATCAGATATGCGTATCCCATTCTCTCTTTGGCCAGAGATATTCCGTGCTGTCATCTACATTCTCAATCGTATCACCACATCGGTCTATGACGATATGACTCCCTACGAAGCACAATCTCGGGCTACAGGATTCGATACCTCTGAACACAAACCTGATAATTCTGGAATCAGAGTATTAGGCTCTCGTGTACTTGTATACATACCAAACGAGCGTCGAATAAAGTCGCAGAAAATGGATGCACGCGCTGAAGAAGGTATCTTAGTAGGATTTGAAGGGAACCATATTTATTGTTGTTGGATCCCCTCAAGACCTCTTGGCCATCAGCTTGTACGGTCGTCTCATGTTCGTTTCTTTGAGGGACGTTTCAATGAATTTTCTGCTGAAGACCATCCTGATGAAATACCTGAGCCCTCTTCTGAGTTTGTCGATGAGGTTGAAATTCCCTTTCCTAATTCTCCACGAATTGGAGGGGACTCAGATAATTCCAAAGTAAATGGCTCAGTAGGGGGTGCACATTTGGATGATGAAATACCTCCGCTCCTCGATGCAAGACACGACATGCCTGCTGAAGAAGATCCTTTATTTGCACCTCTCCCACAACTCCCTAAGCGCGGCCGTGGTCGACCTCCAGGTGCCAAGAATAAGCCCAAGTTGACAGCTGGACCTAATTCATTCGATCTCTCTAAGCCTGAATCAGATATCCGTGTCACTCGCAGTAAAGCAAAAGGCTCAAATTCATTGCATACTCTGCAGGATGAGAATCCTATTCTGCTTTTAGAATATCAGTCGTATCTATCAGCTCTCATTCCTGACAGCGATCCAAAGACCTTTCGTGAAGCTCTACTGGGTCCCAGTGCTGCTCTTTGGGAAGCATCTATGAGAAGAATTGGCAGCTCTTGAAATGAACGATATTTCGCAGCTCTTACCTCGCTCTGAGCTTCCTTCAGGACGTGATATCATTCCAGGACGATGGGTTTATAGGCGAAAGACAGGGAAAGATGGCCAGCTGACCCGTTTTAAATCACGCTATGTTGCAAAGGGCTTTCATCAAAGGGAAGGCCTATACTACAAAGACACTTTTGCCAGTACAGCACTCTCCAGCGTCTGGAAAGCTCTTCTCGCACTCGCCGCTTCCAACGACTGGCAAGTTGAACAAATGGATGTAGTTACCGCCTTTCTCAACCCTGAAATCAACACTGATATATACATGGCATGTCCAGACGGGTTGCCTACTCCAGATGGATCCCCACTTAACCGCTGGATGTGGAAACTTAAGAAGTCGCTCTATGGTCTCAAGCAGTCTCCACATCTCTGGCAATCAAAACTTCGTTCTGAAGTTGCCCAATTTGGTTATAAGCCTCTACTTCTTGATTCTTCCGTTTATCATAGTGACTCTGATGAAACTTATCTTGTTACTCATATAGATGACTTTCTACTCATTGGTCCCGAGGCTGGTGTTTCGAAATTGCGAAGACACCTACATGATTCTTTCAAAATGGTTGATATGGGACCTGCGGAGTTTTATGTTGGCGTTCTTATTGTACGCAAACGAGCAAATCGAGTTCTCTATCTCCATCAAGATGCCTATCTTGAGAAGATTCTTGAAAAGTATAGCCTCAAAAATTGTACTCCAACCAGTACACCAATGCTTCCAGGACAGCACCTGATTCCTTTTGAAGGAACTGTCTCAACAGCGGAAATTGAGCTCTATGCGTCGATGGTTGGCTCTGCAATGTATGCTGCTACTCAAACAAGACCAGACATTGCTTATACCATGACACAGCTCTGTCGTTTTCTTTCTAATCCTTCTCCAATTCATATAGCAGCAGTTCGCCATCTTTACCGCTATCTTTGCAAAACTACCCGTCTGGGTCTTAGTTTTGGTGCCGGCTCTAACTTACAGCTTCACAGTTTTACTGACTCCGATAATGCCCAAGATCCTGAAACGCGACGCTCTCATGGTGGATGGGCTTTCTTCCTGAAAGGTGCCTGTTTCTCTTGGCGTTCGTATCAAATGAAGAGAGTTACTTGTTCTTCAACTATGGCAGAAGTCTATGCTATGGCTGAAGCAGCTAAGGAGGCTGTGTTTCTTCGAAATCTTTTTCGAAGTATCAACTACAACTCAGACGACGCAAAGATAGTCCGCCTCTACTATGACAATCAGCCAGGCTACAGGCAAATAAAAGGACAGGGCGTAACTCAAAAGAGCAAACATTACGATGTACCTGTGTTCTTACTGTGGGAATATATAAGCGACATAGTAATTGAATTGGAATGGAAATCAGGATTAGGAAAATGCTGCAGACGGGTTCACAAAGGCATTGTCGTCTGTTCTTTTTAAAAAGTTTGTCGGACAACTAAATATGACTACCTTGGATGCTTGATGAAATCCTGTAAAGTTTCGTAGGTAAGGGGGTGTGTCTAGGGGTAGAATTTCACCTACTCGTGTAAACTAAGCTAGACAGGTCACATGACCTTCATAGTAGTACATAGATTTCATCTGTAGCTATAGGGTTCTTCAGTCAACATTTACAACGTAATACCGTGTCCCACATATCTTTCTTAAGAAAAAGGCATAAAATAGTTATGGATTGTCGTATGTTGACATGTGTAAATATACGTTGAGTATTGCAAAGAAAATATAATAAGTGTAGATGTAGATGTATATGAAAGATGATTTATTATATTAAATGATATGCTTTATGCGTAGAACCTGCCCGTCCTCATTTCCCGTCCAGGTCACTTATAAACTATCTATCCAAGGTATCCATACGTCGTCCATCCACTTAGCAACACATCAAGACTTAATTGTCAAGTTAGATCTAGTTACAGTCCTGTTTACAGAATGTTACGTTGATGTTCTCGATGGTAGTGTTTTCCTATGCCAAACATGTTCCATGCATCTACACCCCTGAGATATGTAACTGCTAAGCATGCATTGATGTAACAGTTTGACACACATGTATAGAACTCAACCTCTCACACTTTGAATCATAGACATTTGGATTACACCCCAAGTAGAAACAGTAGCCTGCAATATATCCGAGAATCTCTGCATATTTCTAACCCTGGTCTAATCCAAACAATTCTCAATACTAAGCTTAGGTCTACTCCTAAGCTCATACAACGGTCAAACTGTAACACTTTTGTAGTTCTGCATTTGAAAATTCAGTGCCTCCATCAGTATGTATTCTGATGAGAGTCTTGCCAAATCTTGTCTTCAGATGTACAAGGAAATAACGAATCTGAAATGGTACAGTCTTCTTTGTGTAGACTGGCCAAGCTGATTTCTAGGATGTATGCTTGTCAACTGCTAGTAGAAACCAAGTTACTGCTGGAACTGAGTTATCAGTAGTTTATGGGGCAAGTGTGACGCTCTGTGTGAGCTCACAAGTCTACCATATATAGTGTCAGATTGAAGCGCAGGCGTTTGACTTGAAGCGGAATTGGAGGGTGAGAAGAGGTCGGATGGGTCGCAAGAGATGACTGAAGGTCTACTGGAGATAACTAGGAGGAACTAAAGGTTTGAAAGATGGGTAATATAAATAGCTAAAGAGGTCTAAAGGTTTGAGTGGGTACTAGTGGTAACTAAAGGTACAAGAGGTAATCCGAGGTAATCCGAAGGTGGTGGTTGTGACAGAAAACTAAGCGTGGAGAGCTCAGCTTGAGTAGACCAAGCCCTTATTTATTTACATGATTTCCTTCCATTGTTCCATCATGACATAAGTCTTATCCTAATAATAGAGTACTCAGTGCCAAGAGCTACGGTATTGTCATAGCCGCTTGGAAGAAGACTAAAAATATATACTAAATGAAGAATGAAACAGGGAATCCTTACATATAGTAAGATAGCTAGTAGATACACAGATCTAAATTTGTGCCTTTTTAGGCCAGTTGGCACTGTGGTAAAGCTATCTAACTACAGTTACATGTCTTCTGTGTGAGGAATGTTGCACGTGCACCCTTCGTGTGGTCCGTGCGTCACAGCTAGAGGCTTTTGACTACAAACTAAGTCCACATAGATTGCTTCAGCAAATGAAATTGTACTTTAAAGTGATTCATGACCTTGTCAAAGGGTAGAATTTCACCTATTCATGGAAACTAAGCTAGTCACGTCACATGACCCTCCTAGCAGTACATAGATTTCATCTGTAGCAGTAGACCTCATTAGTTAACATTTACAATCTATAAACCGTGTCCCACTTTCTCTTTAAGAGGTTATGACCCTTGCGCTTCCTGTGGAATCACGATTTGTAACTCAATTGTTCTTCTGTTCGCGACTCTAATCACCACTCAGTCTCCAGTACTACGGTGTCCTCGTTCTAAATCTGCATTCACGCCTCTACCTCTCAGTCATTTTTGTTTATCAAACAAGGTATCTCTGGCTCGCTACTCACCTCTCTTGATTCTATCACTTCTCTGTGTTTATACACTTATCTTAGAATTTTATTTTATTCTATTTAGACTGCTTCATTTTATTTAATATGGCACCCTCTAATCTTCGCGCCAATGACATGGCGCTTCCTCCGGCCTTAAAACTCCACGGTATCGCTAACCTAAAAGACTGGATGCTACTCATCGAATCCACTTTGCGACAAAACTCTCTTTCTGATTGGATTGATCCTGTAAAGACTGAGGCGATATATAACTCTGAAAAGGAAGCTGGCTATAAAGATTGGACGACTCCAAACGAGCTTGTCAAAATGACACTGGCAATCTATGTTGATCCAGAATTTATTCAAATTATCATGGCCGAAAATTTGGCCTGTGACAGCTATAAAAAGCTTTGTCGCTTTCTTCAAGGAAACAGCATCGCTGCTGTTGAAACGAGTATCACCGACTTCCTCGACCTCACAGAGAACTTTGAGAAGTATTCATCCTGCCAGGCTTATATTCTGGCTCATAAATCGATGGTCTCAAGTCTTCTTTCTCTTGGCTCTCCTCTTCCCTCACTGGTCTATTGCCTAGTATTAATCCGTGCGGTTTCTCAGAAATACCCTCAGTGGGCTTCTACTCAACGCTACCACTTCTCTGTTGCAACATCTGTTACTCCCGCTCCAACTCTTGAAACTCTTTACACGACCCTACAAGATCACGTTAGATTGGCCGAGAGCATGGCACCTATTCAGGTTCCTGTTTCACAAGCACACATTACAGGTTCAAAGTTAAAGAGAAACAAGAAGTGGGATGGTCCTAATTGTCTATGGTGTACTGGCCCGCACGATGATACAAAATGCTTCTTTAAATACCCAGAACAGCATGCCGAGTATATGAAGAAATTTCCCAGGGCCAATTACACTGAAAATAAGAAGTGGCGTGCTGAATTCCAGAAGCGTCAATCGCCTAGCAAAATTTCAACTCATTACTCTGGCTTTGATGCTCGTTTCGAGAACTACAGTCCTTTTGGGAAGGATACCAATGAACGTGTCCAGTCCACACTTTTTTCGCCGCCCTCGTCCTCCTCAAATTTTACAGCAGCCTCTAGTCCTTATTTCATGGATTTTAATCCAAATCCACTTCAATAGGGCTGCGCGGGAGTTTTGACAACATCATCAACTCCCACCCACCATAATTTCTCCAGGAGTCAACAATGGGATAATACAATGCTCCCACCTGAGATTGAGCGACGCCAATATAATGGTGCCTTTCGCTATGTTGATCATGAACTTCATTCAATCAACACTGGTATAAACTCTGTGTTTACATCAACGCACCCGACTACAAGCTCTCGTGATATCTGGCTGCATGACGATGGTGCTTCTGTTCATATCACAAATGACATCAATGCGTTTTTCCGTTATCGGCCAGTAGCTGGATTGCCTTTCTTTAAAACTGGGGGGAGTCCTGTTCAGCCTGTCGGACTTGGCTACATCAAGCTTCGCGTTCTCCGGCAAGACGACTCAGTCAACGAGATTGTCCTTGAAAACGCTCTCTACATTCCCGGCTTTCCACTAAATATTTATTCTGAGTGGCTTCATGATCTTCGGGATGGGTGGGATAAGCATCGGGTTTTATATGAAGCGGACGGCTCTGAAATGTGTCAACTTCTTCGTGGTCAGAATTGCTTACACTTGCGCACTGCATCATCGCCGTATGTTCCCAACACAAATGATCCTTCCATGCGACCCTCGACTTTCCTTCTCTCTCCAGTAGCCGAAAACGTCTTTCCTGCAGCAATTCATGAAGCTCCTGTCACTTTAGAACTTCTTCACCGCCGTCTAGGACACATTAGCTTTCCAAATGTCCAGCGAACAATTAATACAACCGTTGGTCTATCTTACAAACCTCGTAATACGGATTCTAATCTCGATGTAACCACATTGTGCGATCCTTGCGAATTTTCCAAGCCGAAGAAGGTTGTACGCCGTCACTCACGTAATCGAGAGTCGAATTGGGGTGACAGGTTTTATGCAGATGTCTTCTTTTGCAATCCTGTCGGTTATAATGGCCATACAGCTGGTATGATCTTCACTGATGGAAAGACAGGAGGGCGTTATGGTTACACTTTCACTGAAAAGAGAAATGCTTTCGACGCTTTGGTCACTTTTACTCGCTTCTTCCGAACCCAAAATGGTTTCCTGCCGAAATGTTTCCGTTTAGACGGCGGTAATGAATTTGGGGGTGACAAAATGGTCGCCTAGTGTCAGCAGTACGGCATTGCAATCGAACTAACAACAGCATATTTTCACGAACAAGGTGGCCCTCAAGAACGATCAAATCGAACTGTTCTAGATCCAATGCGTTGTGTTATGTCAGATATGCGTATCCCATTCTTTCTTTGGCCAGAAATTTTCCGCGCCCTTATTTACATTCTCAATCGTATCACGACCTCTGTCTACGACAAGATGACCCCCTACGAAGCACAATCTCGGGCTACAACATCTGATGCCTCTGAACATAAACCTGATAACTCAGGAATCAGAGTATTGGGCTCTCGAGTACTTGTATACATTCCAAACGAGCGTCGAATAAAGTCGCAGAAAATGGATGCACGCGCTGAAGAAGGTATCTTAGTTGGTTTTGAAGGTAACCATATTTATCGTTGTTGGATTTCCTCAAGACCTCTGGGCCATCAGCTTGTACGGTCGTCTCATGTTTGTTTCTTTGAGGGACGTTTCAATGAATTTTTCTGCTGAAGACCATCCTGATGAAATACCTGAGCCCTCTTCTGAGTTTGTCGATGAGGTTGAAATTCCCTTTCCTAATTCTCCACGAATTGGAGGGGACTCAGATAATTCCAAAGTAAATGGCTCAGTAGGGGGGTGCACATTTGGATGATGAAATACCTCCGCTCCTCGACGCAAGACACGACATGCCAGCTGAAGAAGATCCTTTACTTGTTCCTCTCCCACAAATGCTCAAACGTGGTCGTGGTCGACCTCCTGGTGCTAAGAATAAGCCCAAGGCAACATCTGGACCTAACTCATTTGATCTCTGTAAGCCTGACTCAGATATCCGTGTCACACGCAGTAAAACAAAGGGCTCTACTTCGTTGCATACTCCACACATTAAGAATCCTGTTCTGCTTTTGGAATATCAAGCGTATCTAACGGCTCTTATAACTGACAGCGATCCGAAAACGTTTCGTGAAGCTTTGCTAGGTCCCAATGCTGTTCTTTGGGAAGCGTCTATGAAGGAAGAATTGACTGCTCTTGACATGAACGACACTTCGCAGATTTTACCTCGCTCTGATCTCCCTCCTGGACGTGACATTATTCCAGGACGATGGGTCTACAGGCGAAAGACCGGAAAAGATGGCCAGCTTACCCGTTACAAATCCCGTTATGTTGCAAAAGGCTTCCATCAAAGGGAAGGCTTAGACTACAAAGACACATTTGCCAGTACAGCTCTCTCTAGCGTTTGGAAAGCTTTGCTCGCTCTCGCCGCTTTCAATGACTGGCAAGTCGATCAGATGGATGTTGTAACCGCTTTTCTCCACCCTGACATTGACACTGACATATACATGGCGTGTCCAGACGGGCTGCGTACTCCAGATGGCTCCTCACTTAACCGCTGGATGTGGAAACTCAAGAAGTCGCTCTATGGTCTCAAGCAGTCTCCACACCTTTGGCAATCAAAACTTCGTTCAGAAGTTGCCAAATTTGGTTATAAGCCTTTACTTCTTGATTCCTCTGTTTATCACAGCATCTCTGATGAAACTTACCTTTTCACTCATGTAGATGATTTTCTACTCATCGGTCCCGAGGCTGGCGTTTCGAAGTTGCGCAGACATCTGCATAATGCTTTCAAGATGGTGGATATGGGCGCTGCAGAGTTCTATGTCGGCATCCGTATTGTTCGCGATCGCGTAAAACGAATCCTCTATCTTCATCAGGATGCCTATCTTGAGAAGATTCTTGAAAAGTACAGTCTCAATAAATGTATTCCAACAAATACACCAATGCTACCCGGCCAACATCTTGTGCCTTTTCAAGGGACTGCCTCTTCAGCGGAAATTGAGCTCTACGCATCGATGGTTGGCTCTGCGATGTATGCTGCTACTCAAACGAGACCAGACATTGCTTATACCATGACGCAGCTCTGTCGATTTCTTTCCAACCCATCTCCAATTCATATATCAGCAGTTCGTCATCTCTACCGCTACCTCATCAAAACTACCCGTCTCGGTCTTAGGTTTGGTGTAGGCTCTAATACAGGTCTTCACGGTTTTACTGACTCCGATTATGCTCAAGACCCTGAAACACGGCGTTCTCATGGAGGTTGGGCTTTCTTTCTGAAAGGTGCCTGCTTTTCTTGGCGCTCATATCAAATGAAAAGAGTCACTTGTTCTTCAACTATGGCCGAAGTCTATGCTATGGCCGAAGCAGCCAAGGAGGCTGTGTTCCTTCGCAATCTATTTCGCAGTATCAACTATAACTCAGATGATGCAAAGATAGTCCGTATCTACTATGACAATCAGCCAGGTTACAACCAAATAAGAGGACAGGGCGTCAAAAGAGCAAACACTACGATGTACCTGTGTTCCTACTCCGGGAATATATAAGTGACAAAATTGTTGAATTGGAGTGGAAATCTGGACTAGAAAACGCTGCAGATGGGTTCACAAAGGCCTTGTCGCCAGTTCTTTTTAAAGGGTTTGTTGGACAACTTAACATGACTACTTTGGCTGCAGATAATAAATAATGTAAGGTTTCATAGGTGAGGGGGTATGT
Organism: Blumeria hordei DH14; assembly: GCA_900239735.1. Classification (NCBI taxonomy): domain Eukaryota; kingdom Fungi; phylum Ascomycota; class Leotiomycetes; order Helotiales; family Erysiphaceae; genus Blumeria; species Blumeria hordei. The sequence goes on along the minus strand of OENG01000025.1, from coordinate 1,686,883 downwards.
CAAAGGGTAGAATTTCACCTATTCATGGAAACTAAGCTAGTCACGTCACATGACCCTCCTAGCAGTACATAGATTTCATCTGTAGCAGTAGACCTCATTAGTTAACATTTACAATCTATAAACCGTGTCCCACTTTCTCTTTAAGAGACCTGAAGAGACAATTATTTTTGTTTTAATACAAGTTTTACAATTCGATGGGGATTTAAATCCTTTTATTCCAGCTGATTGTAGAGCAATATCCTGTGGTTTCTGTCCTGGATGAACAAGTATAGTATGCCAGTTACGATGAACAGGATAAAGCTGGGTATTATTATATACATGCTTCTCTGATTTAAAAATTAGTCTACCTTACTTACGTATAAAAATGGCGTAAAGAGATCCATCTTGGCGTATTAGTTCAATATCTTTGTACATTGGCGGCCATCTAATGGAGCAGCCTTGCTTTTCCAATTGAGCAGTTGAGATAATAATAGCATGTTCTCCTGGTATGCAGATAGCTCCTTTGAGATTGTCGATTTTACCACCAATTGTAGGGAATGCTAAATCACCTTTGCCAGTTGAAGTAACTTGACCTCCTCCGGCTTCACAGATAAGTTCTGAGGAGGCTGAAAATAAGCAAAAATCTTTGCTAATGCCCGAAATGTAGCCGTCTGGACCAGTATCTAATTAATAAATCCGACAGCGATTTGATGTTAATGATAGTAGCTTCAATTGTCTAGCATGACTGGATGATTTAATATTTTGCGATTTCAAATTTTTGCGATATATAGCTTCTTTATGCGCAGTGCTTTGACAGAGTTTACACACAGTACATGGTTGTTTCCAGACTTTGGGCTTTGGAGTTATATTTGAAGCCCATTGAAGAAACACAAAGATAGTTTCATTAAAAGAGAGTTGGCGACAATGATTCACAAGTATCGGTTGTATTTTAGACATGTGATATAAAAAAAGATTTTTCACTTGGATTTCAATTTCAGGAGTGATTTCAGAATATTCCCTCACAATTTAATATCTTTTACTTTATTCTTTCGTGAAAATTTGCAGATGGTTCTTTTTACATAGTTGAAAAATCCAGAAACCAGCAGTGATTTGTAAAATTATAGAGTAGGTCTTTGCTTGGCGTATGAGAACAATTTCTGTGAAAATCACTCATGGAAAATAACTAGGAGCCAAATGTAAGTTACCTGCTTTTTCTTGAAGTTTAGAGCTCTACCAGCTGGTCCATGAGCAAATGGTTTTATTGAAAGGTGGACTCATGAAAGATGCAGCAGATATTTGAGTGAGATATAATATATCTTTATCTAATTTGCAACAAAATCGCCAGTTAGAACTTTTGAGTACGGGAATTGGTGACATCTATTCTATACTATTAAGACGTTCGGCGATAATCCATATATCTGTATTATTACTAGACTCTTTCAAGGAGTCAGATAGATCATCGGCAGTCGCAAATGTTATGCCGGATATTGTTGGAAAATATACTCTGTACGATATTATATGGATATATGTGTTGGAAATGGAGACACAGAGTATTGTCGAAGTGCGGGCCCTCCATTTCGTCTAGGTTCCTGGCACGATCTTGTTTGTATTTAATAGGTTGGAATGGATAATATGGTAGCGCTTCAGGCTACCTATTGGATACCTGAGCGGCTGTATGGCGTGGGCACAAGGAGGTTATTGGGGGTTTTCTATGCCTAGATGGCGCCACACTAGTTTATGCTGTGGCTTAGTCTCTATGTCGCTTACATTTGTACTTGTAGCGCACACTATCCACACTTTTAGCCGTAATCCGAACATGACACTCTTTTGGTCAACTTCTACTTTGTCACGGACGAGGACGTAGACGAGGACGTAGACGAGGACGTAGACGAGAACGTAGACGAGGATGAAGACAGAGGCTGATAATGAAGATGAGATATTCAGATTAATGATTAGATTCTAAAACATAGGTAATTTACAAGACAAAAAGCTACAGTCTAAATCCAGTCCCAGAGTTTCCTTAAGTACACGAGCATCAATACTACAACCAAGGGTGTAATAGTCCACAGTTCTCACGTAGCAACTAACTAGTACTCCGAGTAGGAAATATTGCTATCACTACACTATAACCATTACAATTCCTAAATTATGTTATTGTATATACGTCATGACTCGGTTGACTGGGTGCGACGCGACATCCCAGAGATGGTTTGTGATATACTTTCGTTCCATAAATATTGCGTCCATTTCATTGCGCGATATTTCCAACAATTTGTGATGAAGTAAAGAAGACTTGATATTTTACAACTATGGGAACATTGGACTTATATATACATCTAAGGGAGAAATCCCCACTAGTCTCATGTGCCCGTCAAACCTAGTGATGACCAGCCACCTCTCATCTACCATGATGAGCCGAGGTACACTGTAGTACGTAAATTTCCAAACATATATGCGACAGTAGGCGCTATTAGCGCACTCAAGACATGTGTAGAGAGAGTCGATCTTCTCGGGAACCTGAGACGAAACAGATAATGGTTGAGTCCTAAATTCGAGAGTCAGAATTTCCAACAGATATACTGATTTTTTAATCAAAGGAGGTACTGTACATATCGGAATTGATATTTCTCTGTAGGTTTGTCTTGGGAGAGGGCTTGGTAGATATTTCCGACATTGTTAGTTTGCGAGAATTCCTGCATAAATCACCCCGAATTGATGCGAATGTGAAAGCATAGAAACGATTTCGTGCAATATTTAACGGATGCGGTATTTACAGCAGAAGTGATAGGGTCATAACCTGTTGTGATAGCAAAGCATGAAGGTTTCATTATTTATTTATTTCATTCATTTCTCTAGTTTAACGTCCTATGCGGTATCCATATACAGAGCCATGAAGACGATAAGCCGCTTTGGTAAGGGAAAAAGTTTTCAACCAAACCCGATGTCCTGCCACTCTGAACCGACCCGGCTTAATGCTGAGGCCGTTCCTTTCACCCACAAATTTATAAACTTTCCTTGAAATTTATTAACTCCCCCTTTGATTAGAATAACGTTATGAAAATTTAAACAAAGAAGGCACCTCCTCGCTCGGTGTTGGTCTTCAATGTGTTCGAAGAGTTGGTTCCAATGGTGGTGCCGTTGTAGCGGGGATTGTTGGTGCCACTAGGGCTTCGACTGCCGTACGTGATCGTCCTGGCACCCTTGTGAGTCCTTCAGCCTTCTTACTGGTGATCAAAGTAAATCCCTGATCATCAGTTGGTCCGACTGTTTGTCTTGGCGCCACCGTAAGTTTTTCATTCCATATTTCCGCTGTTCTCGATAGCAGCTCCATCTGAGCCTTCTCTACACTTCCCTTGTAGACTTGATTGGTTCGACATGCTACTTTCTGCTATGAACGGTGTTCCTTGCAGCAGTTCGCACAAGAAACCCTTTTCTTCGGACAGTCCCGAGTTTGGTGAACGCCTGCACACTCGCCGTACCTGGCTGCCTTTCCACACAACGCCTGCATGTGTCCCCACTGGCTGCAATTGTAACACTACTTTGGCTGGGCCCGTAGTGACCACACCTGCGCGTTGAAGAGCATGGCGTTAATTACAAGGCCCTGTCGAACTACCTCCGTTTGCATTGCCTCCGATGTGAGGCTGACCACAATTGTTCCGCGATTGCGACCATTTTTCTTCGATCGCTGATGCTCCTTTCCGTCATGAGCCATCGTATTCTACTGATTACTAGGCCTGGAATTCGTGCCTTTGTCGCCGTCTCAATCTCCCTGATGATAGCGTAGTTGTTGGCATCTTATTGTGGTTATGAGCTTAGGTTAATGTCACTATGCATGCTGACCTTGTACGAGTATATAGATTGATGAGTTCAGGTTGTGGTTGAAGGTGTATCTGAGGTTCACTGTATTAAATTGTTCTTTTACTAATTGTGTGCCGAGCACTCGCTACTTATACTCATGTGCGGCCGCTAGTCGGCTCCTGACCACATGAGCTTTCTCCTGCAGATATCCCAAACGATACAGGAACTACACGAACAGCGTAAACATCTAATCACGTTATGTACATGCAAGTATCCTAGCTGTATAACATGCCCATCACAACACATCTCTACCGCCTTCGATTCTTGTCTACAGTGGGACTCCAGAAACCTCGACTGAAAAGTCTTGCCGCAAGATTTTAAATTCCGCTGTTTGTCGCATGTTTAGTGCCGTGTCTCTCTGGGACGCCGACTGGACAAACACTTCGGTGTCGTTGCTTCGCATCTGCCAAATTGCAAATGCATCTTGGATGTGTTGTTGTGCCTTTGATAGCAGCTCTTGTGGCTGCAAGTTTTGGGCGCCATCGATTCTTATCCGCACCGCAGTTTTCATCATTTGCAGAGCCACGACCGACGCGTAGCTCCTAGTTGGCGGCGCGCCCGAAACCACTGCTGGAGCAGCTTTTCGAGCGGGATCCGCGAGGCTTTTCTTAACCACCTCCTCGAGTGCCATCATCCTCTCCTCAGTGGGAGACTTCTTCGGGGAAATTTCCATCCAGGCCCTTTTGTGTGCGTTGAAGGCCTTCACGGCCTCGTTCACGTCCTCCATTGAGGGTAAGTCCTCCTCATCCATCTCTCCCATCACTATTAGTCGAATCTGTTTTAGTAGTTTCCCCAGGTTTTGAGGTTTCTATCCTTTGGAGCTGTCTGCACTCCTATGCCGTTGTTCGTTGAGGCCATTGTCGAATTTTGCGACGCGTCGAAACCACAGTTTTTACCCACACCGGCACCCACACTCGCCATGTTGGAACACGGAAAGCGAAAAGATGAGAGGAGGATAATTAAGATGAAAAAATAAGATTCACGATGTCAAAGTGATGATACGGGCAGCGTGGAAGGCTGCGCAGCTTTCTGGCAAAAATGATGTATATATCCCATTGGGGTTTACTTCCGTTCATTATTCATGATAGGTATAGATAAACTTTTTTGATCAGTAATCATCTTACCCGATCTTTCTACTAGCTCATTACCTAGAACCAGTGATATACCGACAATACGGAAACCTAGACTTAGATGTGTAGGTATCCAACAATTTTTGCTATATTAATGTTACAGGCTGTGGCCTCGTTTATCTGGAACCGGAATTTATCCGGCTCCGAATAGGCGTTGTACCTATTTTGGGATGAGCCTCGACCCTGCTTAGTAAAGTCTCACAAGTGACGCGCCGCGTAATGTTTATATTAGCCAAATCCTTTCGTAGCTACGACTTTCTTCTCTAGATAGAAAAGAAACTCATTTTTAACATACGATTGCGAGAAGCTAGCGTATCATTCTTTTACAATTAATTTGAATTTTAGTATTGCAGTACAAAAAACCATCTCCATCTTTGAATGAGCCAAAAAGTTTGAGTTTTGGTAGCGGTTATTGCCTCTCCCTTTCCAACTGGCAAAGACGAATTCCTCGCCTTCCGGTGCTGCCGATCTAAACCTTCGGTACGCCCAACATGTTAGGGATAGGCAAATAGAATCGCATGTGAATGGAAGTCTAAAGATAAGATAAGAATTTTATTATAGTCTCTTCTGAGACTGAGACTATGAAGGACTTCTAGAATCTACCTACTAAATTCTGGCTAATTTTTTTAAATGTTAAATTGTGGCTATTTAATCTTTTCCAATAGATGTTGAGGGTCATGCCCTGGATGGAAGTCTAAAAAAATACAACCATACATGTAATTGTCGATTTATTATCGATTTCAGGCACAATACTCTCACGCGAGTCCTCCAATTCCATATTACCTTAATTTACCTCGGTCAACCATGGACCAAAGAGCTACTCCAATTGCCAACGAAATCTAGCCTCATATATCACCAACCCTCTTACACTATCAAGTCAAGATGCCATATTTATCCACAACGAGGGAATTAAGTCATGAAATGTAAAGCTTATGGCTTGGTCTGTGGAGAAACCTTGGTATCGTAGGGCGTGGGATGAGGGTTGGAAGAGGTCATCGATGGGCGTATTGGGACTGATATTTTCAAGGGTTGAAGTCTCTGGAGCACTTGTGGGCGTCAAGGCCAAGATTTCAGATAGTGCTCCTAGTTCTTTCAGATAGGACGCACCATATTTGCCTCAGTGGATGGAAGTATGAGATGGTAAATTTCGTTCTTACACCAACAATTGGTGCTACTCAAGGTGTTTAAGTAGAAATAGATTTCTTTGAGGATATTCGAGGGTCAAAAGCTGGCGTGGGCTTAAGTCATAAGATTCTAAACTAAAGAGAAAAGTATCTGGAGGGATACGAGTCTGTATATGTGTTTATAGGAATTCATCAACTGGCCAAATCAAGCTATCACCACGAAACCTCCTGTTCCTAGTTGCCTACAGCCCAAGGGTTTCATGCAAGCACCAAAATCTAAGTCAAATCTTTCAAGTGGTAGTTTGTCACAAACAAGTCGTGTCTGTTAAGAACTAGTCGTAGAAATGTTAAAGTTATGAGCTTGAGCGAATATGGAGGTTATAGCGGAATCAGTGTCGGCGGTTAGACCGATACAGTAAGTCTCGTATGAAGTTGTAGAAGGAAGAATTGACTGGAAACAAGTGTATTGAGATGTATGGTTCTGAGTAAACTGAGCTGATAAGAGTGAGATTGCGTGTGCGCATATCTTATCAACTGAGGTTTTTGACCAGTATTTATCAATCTCCATGGATCATAAGTTATGATCCCTGTAGATGTAAATCTATATACGTACAGATATATGAGTCAGAAATATAAAGCTAAATACATGTGTGTCGGTAATAGATCCGAGAAACCTTTAACCTGCATTTGATACATAATCATCTGATGGAATGCTAGTGTGAAATAAATGCCAATATGCATTAAACTTTCCGCGAGGAATGTACTGATGACAATGATATAGGAAGGTGAATATGATAACCTAATTAGCCGGACTTACAAATGAGTTATCCTTGGCATTCCAGGATATACGATATTTCAACAAGAAATGCTGGGTGTGATGTTGTGTCGGCCTATCGCTGATTGGAGACCAACGCACTCGTGGCCATGAGAAATGTCGGCACGTGACACTCTTGGTGGGCGAAATCAGGGGATACAGATGAGAAGCAGGGTTGTGGATCCTAAACGTAGCAGGCTACGTAATGTAATATAGACTACTAAATGCGGTTAGCCTACAATAAGTAAGCTACGCACAAAGTGTAGATTTCGGAGTTGGGAGTTAGAGGAAGGGAGAGACAAAATTTATTATAACTCAAGCTTAACTATTGCATTCTGCGGAACTAGCTGTAGTAGAGCCACGAGTTATATTTGTCACCATCCTGTTACAATTGTGATCGATCGAAATCCACAGGGTGCTGGACCTAGAAATTGTGTTTATCCGTGATTATCTGGAATTAATTATCTTTATACTATAGAGTTTTTCGGCATTCACTATCCATGCTTCAACCACAATCTAGCCTCATTGATCTATATACTCGCATGGGGCCAGCATGCATAGTGATACTCACCTAAGTTCTGAAGTATAATATATAGTGTTCTTCTGTAAGTATTGTGAAGCTTAGTAAAGCTCATCACGTGATATTTAATGTATATAGAATAACTAGCATACCTAAATAATGAAACCCCCCCCCCACCATGGTCGGCACCGCGTGAGGAAAAGCTAATCGAAATTGGGGCAGTAGGTAGACTCTCGGGATCAAATTCCTTCAAACAGTGGCAGGCTGCTCGACCCATTTTAGACTTATTCGTATTTTCAGATGGAGCTCTCATAGAAGACCGAGCAGGCGCGGGGTACGTGATCTATCGAGGCCTTACGCAGGAGATTGGGCGAGGATCACTCCCGCTCGGAAACTCGGCAGAGGTCTATGATGCTGAAATTGCCGGGGCCACGGAAGGCCTTGCTGCAGCACTCCTCAACCCACTGGCTTTCTATGCCTCTAACGTCACTGTTTGCCTTGACAACCAGGAGGCCGCCCTCCGTCTTCTCTCTGATGTTCCCACAGCGTCTAGCTCAGCGAAAATCTTTCTCTTTCGCAAGCTTGCAGCAAACTGGAAAAGAAGGTCACGCGGCCAAAACACAACGCCTGGGGAAGTGGCCATCCGATGGTGCCCGGGCCACGCAGGTATTCTGGGAAACGAAGCAGCCGACGCGCTTGCCAAAGCTGCTTGTGCGGCTCCAGCTCTACACTCGGTATCCTCTATTGCGAGGGCAAGAAGGGAAGTCAAAGCCCAGTACGAGGCTTCTGTTGCACTTTACTGGGCAGAAAATTCTCCATCTAGATATAAAGAATTAGGAATTGGTCCTAATACTAAGATTACAGCCGAGCTCGCCTGTCTAGGGCGACGAACACTAGGATATCTATTAGCTGCACGATCTGGACATGGCGACTTCGCTGACTACAACCGACGGTTTCAGCACGAAAACGCCATTCTAACCTGCTCATGCGGAGAAGAAAAGTCCCCCGACCACTTTTTCTATTGCCACCTTGGGCAGTACCAGGCACAGCTCCACAGAGCACAGAATCCTAGTCCCAGCATATCTTGGGCTCTCGCTTCCGTGGAGGGAGTTCACGCATTTAATAGCTGGGTGCGGGTCACAAATTTCTTTGGAAAAGCACTGCAAGTCTGACCGAAAGGGAATCATGTGATTTAACCAAGTTCCCCCTTCCATATTGTTTATTTAATCTATTCTTCATTCAATACAATCTGAATACATGAGAGTTGAAGGGTGACCGGTAACCATGTATAATTTAATCTTCAAGCGCAGGATGATAAGATCCTGGCTTTCATTTGCTATGTTGGGTTTGTGTAGGCGCCAACACGTCGGGTAGTCTTATTTAGACTGAGCTAACCGGCACGTTGAGGTTCCTAGTGGATTAGAATGTGTAAATGTGAGATAAGCTTAGTTTTAAGATCGTGTAGGTTACGGGTGTCTCGTGGCTCCAAACTACCAATATGTTTAGTAGAGCTTGAGACTAGATGTAACTTGATTTTCTATTCATACAGGGTATCGTCTATATAAGTACAGTATTCCTTATCTTACGCCCGGACTCCGACATGACAACATTACATAAGCATTACTATTTATGATAGCCTCGTACTAACCTAGAGGTCTATCAATTAGGGATCCTCAACGTGAGGAGCTCACGTGCTGTGCGCGGGCACGACGTTAAGTATTATAAATAAATAAATAAATAATGAAACTCGTGCTGTGCGCGGGCACGACGTTAAGTATTATAAATAAATAAATAAATAAATAATGAAACCCTTCAAGCGCAGGATGATAAGAACCTGGCTTTCATTTGCTTTGAGTTGAGTTGAGTGGTTTGTTTATTGTACTACTTGAGTCTTCGAGTATCTAGCACATTGGGCTCCTCTCTGGCCCAGGCCACACCTTGTACAGTGCTCCTGTCCTCTCTTGTTACTTGTAAGATCATTGATATATTGCCCTTGATGAATAGCCATTCAATTCAGTACCTACCCATGGAACCCTCCACCAAAAATAAAAACGCTAGCAGTGAAAGCCGCGTGCGCAGGAAAGAGTCTCAAAAATCCAGCAGTTCTAGCCAGGCGAGGTCTCGACACCTGGACCACATGAGGTGCGCATATTCATCTATATCTCCCTTCTTTGTAGCATTCGAGGCCATCTTGATCCAATCCACCATCTCCGTATCGGGTGCTGGGTTCGCTCCGGAAACTCATCGGATGGCTTTTCCTCCATGATCAAGGGTTGGTGACGAGAAGGGCTTCGACCCTAACGTCTGATCTGATCGTGGTTAGCTTCATGATAATGGTGATAGGGGGATGTGATGAGAAATGAAGACGATACAGACCGCGAAGGCGACTGGGAATCCTCATCGAAGTGAGGAGGTTGTTACTCAATCTTGGCTCTGCGGACTCTACAGTGAGAGCTAGAGGTTCGTAGGGGACACCACTGACAGGTGTTGAGAATAGTCCCCCTTTCATTTGCTTTGTTGGGTCTGTTCAGGCGCCAACACGTCGAGTAGTTTTATTTAGACTGATCTAACCGGCACGTGAGGAGCTCACGCGCTGTGCGCGGGCACGACTGAGGTTATAAGTTCCTAGGATGTTAGGGTGATAAAATGTGAATATACGGAATTCGTGGGTCACGATGTCTCGGGATTTCAGCTATATCTTCTATATAGTAAAATCTTAAGACGGTGTGTGACTCCCCCTCTAAAATTACAGGATGTGTCTAGTATGTACAGGTTTCTAGCTTAGTGTGCATTATGCATAAAAACTGGGGTACACGTGACAAATTATAATGCAATATTTATGATCATGGATCCTCACGACGTTGGTTATTGTAAATAAATAAATACTCGCGCCAATATTCACATACTTGTACAATTGTGACCCGAGATCCACCACCTTCTCTCTTCCACCTAACGCCAAGCTCTAATTAAAAGCCATGAAAAGTAGCCTCAAGGCGAGACAATTGGCATTTTCCACACTAGTGCGGCACTCCACTCGAGCATGATGGGGCCATTCTCGACGTCACTGATGTGCCGAATGAAGCCAAGCTCAGTCATCAAGAAGCTCGTAATCATGGCACTAAAATGATAGTGACTCCCAATTTACAACAAGAGGCTCTCATGACGCGAAAGATTTATCGGCCCATATCGCGCTTTCTTTTTCCATATCTGCGCTTACATAGCCTAGTACCTTGGCATTATTCCGTAGGGCTCTAGTCATCAGGAAAGGCATAACATCCTCCAAACACCCCTGCTTGTTTAATAGTTTTGGGTGTAATTATTGTCGTGAACACTCTTAATAGGGTGCGTGTTGGTGTTATTGAATTTTTAAAGTCCTGGGCTAAAGTTAAAAGCTTTGCATCATACTCGCGGTACAGGACCAGTGGAGCCGGTAAGGATCACTGTATATAGGTTAGCTCATTCTAGCCGTATTAACTTCTACATAAATGATGTGTAGCGGAAACTGAGCTGGTGATGAATAAATCGATTTATTAAACTGTATGAAGAGAAAAGAACTCTCTAGCTACTACAAACCGGTACTTATAACGTTTGATCTGCTTCGTGAATCTGCTGGCTGATAACTTTCCCCTAGGCCTTTTTTTTTTTAAATCATTTAATGTGTATGCAGCTATTAAGCTATGACACATGACCGGCACTATATATACATGTAAGATGACTCTTTTGACGTTAGAGACACTCATACTCTGGATTTCACTCGCAAATACCACTATGAGGTATGTTTGCTTACACAAACAGTCGACCCTCCTCCGTAAGTATCCACCATAGGAAAATTTAAAACCTTTGATTATCCAAGCATGACTTCATCATCCATGTATACTATCACCGCGAGAAATGTGGTTGTGTTTTGCCGGATTCGAACCAGCGGTCTCCTGTCTCTGGTGGGATATGTGTCCTAGCTATCCAGACCTTACTTGAGAAACCGGCCAAGATGATGTACCACCGCACCATCCAACCACGGCGGTGTTTATAGTGTCGCCCGCACTCTCGCAAGCGAAGTCTTGGCGCACGCACAAAGCTCAATTCGAAAACTCGTTGTCAAAATTATAAAATTCACGCCCGTCGAGATGGTATCCATCATCTGCATCACCCTGTGAACTTGTCCTAATCCCTCTCACGCCCATCCCAAAGAACTGTCTCCCAGGTTTGTGCGCCACGCTTTGCTTCCTCCGTCGGGTGTAAATATCGGCGTGGGCGTGTACGTCGTGGTAAATTGAGGCCAGAGAAAGTCGACGAGAGGTGTGATCATTGAAATAAGGATGTACTAAGTCGTACCTGCAAACTTGATGAGGTTTTGGTGGTGAATGATCTCGTCGGGTAGGAAAATTTGATTAGGTGGAGAGTCTTGAATCTTTGCCTCATGGGCCAACTTGTTCGGTATTGCGAAATTTGACTGAACTTGTTCCCCTAGGCCTAATACTTGCTACCGAGCCAAGTATTATCAGTAGTCATTACGCTATGATATTTCTTTAACCTCCTGGCGAGTAGTGCTATTTCTTCTATATTTTTCCATCCCCCCTCTTTCAGTCTTATCGTAAATATTCCTAATTAAACGATTATGTTTCCTCCTAAGCTTAATCAATGGTCAAACCGTAATATGATGGTGTTAACAGCAAAACTAAAATCAAATTTAGAATAAATCCCAATTATGTCCGGATCCCTCGCTTCTCGCCCGTTCCCTATCCTGCCACATCTTCCAAGTGACAATTTCTGATCTTCGCTGAGAGCAGAAGATGAACTCACGGGCACCATTTATGCAGCTGGTGTCCTGCTCTTTATTCGTTGAAGCATCGTCGACTTCACTGAGGCTCGCTGTAACCTCAAACCTTCTCCTCGGATTCCAGAATTCTGAACCCCGATTCATCTACCATTCAGACATTATTCTTCGAGCCGTATTTCGCCACGATGGCCTTTTCTGCCGCAGCTTTGACGCGAGCATAATCTGCTAGCCTTTTTGCTCGACCTTGCGAATTATCGCAAGCTGCTTTTTTTTCAGCGGGCCAAAATTGTCAGGTCTAGCTTTGCAAAACCGCGAGTCCGAGCGGTGAGGTCCACCACAATTTCGACACCTTATGAGGGCTTTGCATTCTACTTCCAAGTGTATATTTAATCCGCAGTTCCAGCAAGCTGGAGCGCGGGAGCAACTGCGAGAGGCATGAAAGCCAAGACATCGTTTGCACTGAACTATATTTCGACGAGGTTGGAAGAGCTTTGCAGCTCCAGAGTCATCGAAGAGTCGAAATCCAGGTCGAGGTGTGGATTCACGAGGGAAGAGAGCTTGCCAGTTCTAGTATGGCGCCCCAGGTTTGCAGGTCCCATGGGGACGAACAAGAAAAAGAACTGATTTGGTCACTCGCGTGGCTTCGTCGGCGACCATCTTTTCCGCAATGAAAACGGAACCTGTGAGTGTGCTGATTCTGACCGGGACGGTAGCAATTTGTAAGGCAACCAGATTTGATGCTGGTTCCAGCTTGATTCCAGATTCCCTCCGTGCCACGGAGGAGCCCAGGGGCGCTATCCCAGTGATTTCATCCTTTGCTGTCAGTGCAAAGCCTATTTTTACCCGCTGAAACAACGTGATGTTGTTGGCTGCGGTACCCAGTGCTTCTTAGACAGCTGATCTTACGCCAGCTGGTGCGAGGAGTCGATGGGGGTGGTCGTGGGCGAGGCGTAAAGACAATCACGTATCGGCCGCTGTCCTCGTATTGGTGCCCTTCGCTTTTTGGGTGGGCGGGGCTGCCTGTATTGTTGAAGGCCCACTGCTGTAGCTAAGGCCTGCTCGGGCTAAATTTGCCCAAGTTGTCTTTTGGGCTGGAGCCTGGGTTGTCGAAGGGTTCGGTACCTTGATTTCTTGAGCCCTCAATGGAGGAGGGTTGCTAGGGCGCGCAGAAAGAACTGGTGGAGTGCTTACTGGGCCTGATTGTACGAACTGGCCGATGGCTGCTCGAAGGTAGACTTTAATCCCGTCTACGAATTCTTTAATTTCGCCAATCGAGAGGGGCGAAAGTGCTGCTTCGACACTGCTTATGACAGTAGAACAGATTGCTAGACGGGCCTTGATTTGCGTCGTGCGACGCTTTTCGGCCTCCATCACTGATTGCAGCTCCGGAGGAAATTCCGGTGCTGCTGTCGAAGCTGTGCCATTGAAAGCTGGCACAGCAATTATTTTCGCAGACGTCTCTGCGTATTCTGTCATCTTCTCTCGGACGACTTCCTTTCCTTTCCTGGAGCTGCTTGACTCTGGGGCAAGTTCGATGGGAGTATTGGTCTCGGGACCAATTTTTACTTGCCTGACGGGCTCAGAATCAGTCATATATTTGTCGGGAAGATTTGGAGACTTCCCTTTGACGAAGGCCTCACTCACAAATATGCTTGAAAGTTTTTGCGGGAGCCCTCGGGCAGACTCTTGAGTTGTCCAACATTGCGTTGGGGAGCTTTTCTCGAACAGGTGGCATAATTAAAATGCGAGCGACTCGATCACAATTTATTGAGGGAATGCGACGAGCGCGAGAGGGAAGGAGGGAGGAAAAGGGAACATTCAAAATTTCGAAATTTCAAAAAAAAAGTGTGTGATTATTGTACTACTTGAGTCATAGACTATCTAGCACATTGGGCTTCTCTCTGGCCCAGGCCACACCTTGTACAGTGCTCCTCGCTTCTCATATTTCTTGAAAGATCATTGATAGATTGCCCTTGATGAATAGCCATTCAATTCAGTACCTACCCATGGAACCCTCCACCAAAAATAAAAACGCTAGCAGTGAAAGCCGCGTGCGCAGGAAAGAGTCTCAAAAATCCAGCAGCTCTAGCCAGGCGAGGTCTCGACACCTGGACCACATGAGGTGCGCACATCCATCTATATCTGCGTTCTTTGTAACATTCGAGGCCATCTTGATCCAATCCACCATCTCCGTATCGGGTGCTGGATACGCTCCGGAAACTCATTGCATGGCTTCTCCTCCATTATCAAGGGTTGGTGATGAGAAGAGCTTCGACCCTACGATCTGATCTGACCGTGGCTTGACCCCTTATAATGGTGATATGGGAATGGGTTGAGAGATAAAGACGATACAGACGGCGAAATTGAATGTGAATCCTCATTGAAGTGAGGAATTTGTCACTCAATCTCGACTCAGCAGACTCTAGAGTGAGAGCTGGAGGTTCGTAGGGGACACCACTGACATGTGTTGAGAATAGTCGCCCGCTGGTGGTGGAAAGTAAAATAATTGCGCTCATGCGCTGCCAATTTTGCTTTTCGTGAGGGAATTCGTATTGAGGTACATCAGTTGTTCGAATGTGATCTCTTTATAGCTGCAAGTCTATACGTAGATTATATACTATGGTAAGTCATCTTTGACTCGGCAGCGCTAATGAAATTCCAGCGATTTGCTCCTAGTCCAAGGTATTGAACGGGACTCCTTCGGACCTAGGCTGTATTAGATATAATCATTCGCCCGATAGGTCGCGACCAAATCTCTACTCTGCGGGAATCGTTCACGAGTAGACTGGTAGAATATCCCGCTAGCAGATGTTCAGGCATAATTTTCCCACGGAAGGCAAGAATGGAATTAAAGTCACTACTAAGTCTTTGATTGTGAAGGACTGAAGCGAGGTATAAAGTCGGTACGGCGGTACGAGTTTTCGAATAATGAAAAGACTATAATAGAGTTCCTATTGTGATTCAATTACTCTGCTGCAAGTGCACCACGTTCACCCTCACAGCATCATACCAACATTTGTCGAGTTTGAGCCTGTTGGGTGAGAGGAGAGGTTAATCTATGCTATATGAGCGAAGAGCTTTAAAGTATCACTGAGACAGCGACATGTTCCTGCGTGGTACGAGATCTCCAACAAGTCAGTCGACAATTGGTACGGGATGCGCTCGATCCGGTCCAAACTTCTAGGCAGTAAAGTAGAGCCGCGGATACATTTGGTTGAATCCGCAGTGTGAGCATGCTACCGCCAATGCTAGAGGAAGTGACTTTGGTGTTAACTGGGAATATCTAGCAACTGATGAAACTGATCTCAAATGTCTGGCGATCAGAGTATGGAATGAGCAGAGACGCATGTGCAGTGGCTCAATAATTTTCAGGCAGCGCGTTGACCTTGAGCCCGACCTCGAGACCACAAATAATGCCGTGGATCAAGATGTCTACGACGGCGACGAGACTGGCAACCTGAGAAACACTCGTGGGACTGGGAAGAGTGCTACGGTATGCGGGCACATTATCTAACTGTTTGTCTGATGGCGAGTGGGCGAGGCTGATGGCTGATGCCACAAGGTGGCCCAATTCGCCCTTCATTCTCCCTAAAGAAACGCACGAGCGTGGGGCCTAAGAGTAGCGCAAGCACAGGGAGTGGAGGATGAAAATAGATGATCTAGCAACGAGATTAGCCCTGACTGATTAAAGTGCGCTATGCAGCATGAGTAGGCGCCTTCCGGTGGCGGCGACGGCTTGCCTGATCCTGAGCCTCCCTCAACTGACTCTGCCTGAGATTGGCGCGCTGCTGGACTATTTCCGACATGGCTCGTCGCCTCGAGCACTGCGCAAAGCGGCCTCGACGCGTTGAGCGCGTTAGTCTCCGATTCAGGCAGGAAGACGCCTGTACAAGCGGGAGCCGCGGCGTCGCGAAGGGGGCGGAAGGGAGGAACAGGTCATCGGGATATTCGAGAGTGCCGACGGCTGGACGATGTAGGCAGGATATGGTGAGGAATGGCCGTGGATGGGACCATTGCTTATCTCTGACATCCCCACACGCCCGACGCCAGGCTTGAGAAGTGGGGTGGCTGGTCCTGCCTGGGGGGGATCGCCGTTCGGCAGGACGACATTAATTATAGACGGCGAAGGCCTGATTAGTCATGGTTTGCCCGCAGACGACAGGGCTGGGATACGCATGACCCGCGCGCAACGCGCACTCAGTGGAGGCGGCACTGATCGACTTGACAGAGAGGGGTGGGTCCGTCGGCGATGATTCTCCCACAGCGTCTCACATTAAAAGCTCTCAAGCCCTGAATCTCTGCCGCGCTGGCGATCCAGCCTCACACTACCCGGCAGAGCGCGCGCGGCTCAGGCTCGCCAGGCGCCCGGGCCCATGTCCTTTGACCCAGCATCCAGGGCCCCGGCCAAGGGCTACTGGGCACCCTGTCGCCGCCCGGCCAAACAAAGGGAAAGAAGACGCTGTGGACCTCGATGCGATTCCTCCGCCTCGAGCTACTCGTCCCCCCCCCGGAAGTTGCAGTGCCAGGGGCCGGCAGCGCTCGCGACAAACTACTGCACGCCCCGCTCCCGCTCCCTGGTCGTCGGGCCTCGCGTTGCACCGACGCGCCATCGGGGCGGCCCGGAGACGCGTCGGGGCAAACGCGGCCAAGGGGATCCGGTATGGGGGACGTCGGGCATCCTGGCCGTCAGGAACAGGGGCCGCCGAAGTCCCTGAATCCCTCCGCGCCGCCGTGTGGAGGCCGTTTCTGCCCTAGACGAGCGCATGTAGGGCCACCGTCGCCTGTCAAGCTTATCAGATATCAGGATCCGCCCCGCTCCTCGACCTGAGTGCGTCGAGAAGCCTTCGATCAAACGTAGCAGGCAGCGAGCAAACTGAATCCTCCTGCACTTCGCCCACCGAACCCTCAGCGGGGTACATGCGCCGAGGCAGGCTCCATGTTTTCCAGAAACATCGCAAGCCTCCACTCATGCCACTGCTTTGTCCGGCATAATCTTGGGTCCTTGGCCGACACGCTCTTCACGTATTGTCTCCTCGATATGTGGGACTGCAGCAGCGTAAATGGTGCATGTCCTAAGTCGTCCCGACACCACATCCTGCGGACCGAGAGATTGTAGTCCTTATTTTAGCCCCCACGGTTGCCGCAAGTCGGCGACGCATCTATCTATAGCCCACCAGTCTTACCAAGGGCGAAACCTACACGAAGAGACATCTCCATACGAGCTTGGAATCCCCAGATCACTCGAAAAGTTAATGGATGCCGATGGGCCTTCACGGTGCAAAGCTTTCATCATTCAAGGGTAAAGGGCAAATACGAAGAACCGTGATCCATGAGGACGCCAAGTACTAATGCCGTTGGTCTAGCAATAATTCCGGGAGTTGCTCTACAATATCCCACTCGAAAAGGTCAAGGGCCGTTGGACCAAAGAGAACTAGGAGAATTGAGTGCCTCTAAAGCTTCCATCCCTTGCTGGGGGGTACCAATCACCTAAATTTAAGGGGTTGATCAAGGCTGGCACTCGTTTCCCACTATACTGCCCCCCCTGCTCCCGTTCAACTTCCATTAACCTGTAACAATTAATCTAAAGATGGGGAACGAGGTAGTATGTTACATGGTCCTGATTAATTTTAAATGCTCTAGTTCCTGTGTTATTAGTCTCCCTCAACCTCTTCGTAGCTTCAACGACCAATGCTTGGTGCTAGTCCATCCCTCAGCCCTGGTCTCTGAGCCTGGCTAAAATTTTCCTGGCGAATAGAGCAAGTGAGGACTGAAGAATTGAAGTATTATCTCCGCCATGTCAGACCCAGATCATGCTTCTGAAATGCTTGGTAAATCTTGTGGAGAAGATAGACATGCAATATGGTCTATGAGCTAGCATCTCTATCCCTTCTCAGCATACCAGCCACTACAAAATACAAGTGTTTGTCGCATGCGGAAAATCTTCAGCCTGTTCAATACACCTTATCCAAAGACAGGGTTCATGCTAGGCGCTACGTCTTCTTGTCTTATGGCGCAGAATCTGAATTGGGCGTGCATCGTTGAAGATCGATAGGGGAAAAGGGCATTTGAATACTGATGGGAGTAGGGTATCCTGTCGTCGAGACCTGACTCATATCGGACATATCCATGTTAGGAGAAGGGTATTTCTCAGGATATAGAGCTTCGTGGCTAGACGCGCCATAAGCTTCTTGTGGTTGGTTCAGAGCGAGGTGTTGCGAGCCATATGCTAAATGCGACGACGAAAGGGTGCCTGGGTTATTATTTGCGTGCGTAACATATGGATGCGACAAGCTACTTTCTTCTTGAATACCCTCCATATTGTGCGTTCGGAGGGTTGGGAGATATGCATAGTCAGGATCGTGCTGATAATTGCCGAAAACTTGCGTTGTATAGTTATCAGACGAGCGAACGAATTGGGGCATGATGGCTGGTCGATTTGCCGATGGATCTGGGAGTTGTCGAATATTATCTCCAGCCATCCTCATATTAGAAGCCGGGAATGGACATATTCCATTCATCGGTCGACCCTTATTTTCCATGGTATAATTGTGGCTTTGGTATTCAGCAGCTGCCGCAGGATTGTCAGGACCTGCGCCAGAAACACCGAGGAATGTTGGCATCCGAGAATACTGCAGCGCAGGAGCTACGTTTGGCGTTGAATTCCAGACACGTAGATTTGGACTTGAATAATCGGATGAATATTGTTCAAGCGATAGTGCACACGTGGGCGACGTCTGCATGCCGTACTCGAGGTTCTGGACGGGAAAGTCATAGGGTGTATTCATATCGTACATGGAATTAGTCTTTAAATGGTACGGGAGTGTTGATGGGAGTGAAGTCGGTGCCGAATTAGGTATTGAAGATTGTATTGGGGATGGCATTGGAGATTGCATTAATGGTTGGAGCGACGGTTGTATCGACTGGTTGCGATAGGAGTATGGATCAAAGGAGAGAGGTCCCTGTACACCACACACCTGCGGCGGACAGTATGAAGTGGAATTCCGACATGACATGCGATTATTGACGCTTGGTTCATAGTCTATGGGCATGGGAGCAACATCGCTCTTCATCGTTGTCAACTGTGATGAGACCTGATAACCATCAGCCAGAGGGAGACTACGGAGCCAAGACTTGGCTCCAGTTGAAGAATACCCTGAGAAATTGACAAATCTCGTTTCCCGATATCTTGCAGTTTGCGCATGGTCCCCCATTGCCAGGGTCACCACTGCATCGGATTTTGCGCTTCCGACATCGACCACACTGTCAGGTTCAGCAATCGGCTTGCTTTGTTTGCTGCAAAGTTGCAACTTACCGCAATGGGGATCCTTCGCCGTGTTGTCGTTGTGGGATCGCTACTCTTGTTGTCCCGGCTATTTTTAGATACATGAAACTGAGATTTCGAGCTGTTGTAGGTGCTTGGAGTCTTTTTGGATGCTTCTATCTGTTCATAGCTCATTGGATACGTATTTCTACGAGGGTTTTGATTACGATCTGGACAGGAGCCGTCTTCATTATACGACGATCGCGTAATCATCTAGGGTAATGTGAGTCTGGAGAAATTGATCCCGACGCCTAGCACTGAGGGCTTGACTCACTTTTCTACCTCTCTGTGGTGGGGGGACCGCCATGGCTATGCTTCAAAGACCTCGAATTGATAATATCTGTAAAAAGAAAATTGTGTAGAATAGGCTTAGAGGTTGAAGATAACGTTACTTGCCTAGAATATATAGCAAAAGCCGACCTGAATAGGTTTAAAATAGAAGCCCTTATTGAATTACCCTGTGGAGGGGTTGAGGTTACTTTAGGAGATTGTACAACTTAACTGGAATATCTCTGACAAACACACCAC
The DNA here is from genome assembly GCA_900239735.1 of Blumeria hordei DH14. Lineage (NCBI taxonomy): Eukaryota > Fungi > Ascomycota > Leotiomycetes > Helotiales > Erysiphaceae > Blumeria > Blumeria hordei. The sequence continues at coordinate 1,666,832 of OENG01000025.1, read as the reverse complement.
TCATATGGATATGACAAGTTCATTGGGTATACATGACTTTGAATTATCCTCTACCGTGTTTCTTGGGTCATGTAATAAGACTAGCTTTCTATAAGAGCCCATCGGAAACTTGCATTCAGATATGTCATGTAGAGACATGGCCCTATAGCGCGATCATGCCACCGCTAATCTGCACAAAGTTCAGCCAAAGCTAAGGCACTTGCCTGCTGGCGAAGGGTATGCGACAATTCCGATCACTGACGGTCTAGAGCAGTGCAAGCATCTTGACGAATATCTATTAAGCTGACTCATTGGGGTAGATCGAAGACCCTAACTCAAGCTGGCAAATATGGCCCAACTTTTTATTCCCTGTGAGAGGCATCACCAGACTAACTAGCTATGTGAAACGTAGTCTACTAAACATTAGGACAGCTTGTAATCATGCTTATACCATGTACACCAAACTTGAACTATTACTTTTGGCACCGTCTCTTTTCTTATCGGAGATTTCTCCATTAGATATCTTTATTTAGTGAGAAGCTAATCATTCAAAAGATCTGGTTGTCGACTAAAGTGAAGTAAAATGAGATAATATTTGGTCTCGGTTTTCACTAAGAGACAAACAAATCTCATAGCATTGGAGCTCTCAACGGTGTGGTACTACTACGTACAGGCACCATATTATATGACAATATCATGGCTGCTACTAGGCCAAGAAGCTCTGACAAACGCAGTAGAGTCCAGTCCTCTTCTCTCGGTTGGCCTGAGTGAGCCCGCAGTGCCCCCTCATTGACGGCAGTTCAACAGGGGCCAGTTCCGATCCAGACATGATTGCGCATCGCGCTTGTAAGCCCAAACGTCCGAGTTGATGGTCACACTTCCATGATAACTTGGGTCTGACTCCGTATGAGCGAAATTCTCGAGCCCTATCTTAGAGAAGAATAGTAAAGAAAACAATCCCAACCCACTGGCAAGCAAAGAGCGATAAAAAATGCCTGATTCTCACCATCTGCAAGCTACGGCCAATCAGGTGTGTGAGTCATAATTCTCGTGTTTGTTTGGAACGTTGCGAGGCTAACCCAGCCACACTCCCACGGCAATGTTCGATATAATTTAATCTGTATCGACGTAAATGTTGTAGAACGTAACTGCAGAAAGGCTGTTGTCTCAGAATTGCAAGCATTCCACAATTTATTTTGGATCGAGGATCTCGATAACCGAGCCAATCCAATCACCCGAAATTACTGCGTGGTGCGACGTTCACATTTTTAAAATTTAGCCGACAGTAGCATACGGCCGTTTTCACTGTTGCATAGACCGTGAGAGCTTGTCGGTTTCATTGTTATTATCTATAGGGAGATAGCAGATAGAGCGGATGTTGACTCAATTTTAAGATTAGTTCCAAACGCAACTTAAAATTTGGAGCTAACAGCATTCGGTGAGTAAAAGCCCCACGTTTGACGCGACGAGACGCGTGATGACCTAGCTTTCGCTGTTCATTCCAGATACTAGATCTGCGGATGGTATGGACGGAGCATACAAACTCACGCTTATTTCTGCAGCTTTTAATTTGAGGTAAATTCAAGGAGACAGGCATATGGAATTCAAAGCCCAGCGCTTCTTGTAGTGGAAGCTAGATATCGTACATCAACATTCCCCGGCGCTAGGAACAGGTCATCTATGCAGCCAGCGGTAACAGTACTACTGCATAATTTGCACAGAAATTCGAAAAGGGGTTTCAAACGTTATTAAAGATTCGTTCGGCTTGCCGAGAAAGCAGAGATCTAGAGCACGAGACCGACGACAAGACCAAAGGGCAGAGATACAGGTGTCAGCAACTCGAAGCGGTGCATGCAGGTCCATATAACCTATTAGGATGTCGATATCCAAGGATTGGCAAGAGTAACCTGGGGCGGAAAGCCAATAACTGAGAAACAACATGCTACCGATTTTTGAATAAGCTTTTCCAGGATGACGAAAGTAGCGTTTTACTCCTCAAATCTCTCCTGATAATAGTTTGCTAGGCCTTGAGATTCGGATGTCGATAGATTAACCATCTGACTACTGTAGAAAATCCTGTCTATCCTCAGCCTCCTTGAGAAATCTCAGATTTCTTGTGAAACTAAAGCTCTGGTAGTGTCACAATGAGTCGTATCAGGCATAATGAGGCTATGACCTCATGCTCTTCGATGGCGACTGTAAATCCCCCAAGATGTGCAGTTTCGTGAGTACTTCTGGCTGCCTGAACTCGTCGGACACCATATTTTTAATCTCTCTACCTCTGATAGTTTCCATGATAGTGAATAAAGATGCTGCCAACGGAATACAGCTAGAAGTTTTTCGCACACACTGTCTCAATACAAGCTGGTAGTTGGCTGCCTTGTTCGTTCCATGTGCATATAGATCTCAAAGCAGGTTCATCGAGCTCAAATAAGCAGCAGAAAGGGGCCTTGCACTCATTCTGAAGCCCATCTACTTGCTTGGTGTTGGCAATAGGTTAGTCCCGTCTGACTTTGGTGGAAAAGGTGCGAGATAAGGCGTAAGCCGAAGTTCCCAAAGGTGGCACAGGGTCGAAGCAGGTAGAATTATCAGCTTGTGTAGCAGTCGCAGTCGAGGATAAAATTCTTACTGAAATGACAAAGATTAATCGCCCCACCTTGAAGCTCAAGTTTGTGACGCCTCGAAACGGGTGATGTGACACCGGAGCCAGCGCGTTGACAAACGAGAAACGCTAGGGATTCCGTTAGCTTCGAGTTTAATCGTTGTTCAATGTCAGCCTAGGACCATTTATTTTAGTTCAAGGAACATGTCATTTTTGCCATCCTGGTGACGCGACCGAACGCAAATGGCTTGGAGGTAAATTCACCTTTGCACGTGACTTTGCTGCATTGGTCAGCCTTTCAAAAGTCCCACGAGGTCACTGTGGTGTCTGCAATCCTTACCACCTTGGTAGGTTTATTTTCATAGCATCCCATGAAAATTTATCAGTGATTGAATGGTATTTCAACAATCGAGAATTCACGTTGTAATGATAATGGGCCTAGTCACGTTACGAGAAGCATAGTTGATCCGATTAAAAGAAAGACCGGGGGTCCGCGCTATTCTATGGGTTTTACAAGAGTTGCTATTTACAAGCCTCACCAGCCTGAATGATATAGTGCAACAACCCTGCGCTTCAATACCAGACGCGATCCAAGAATCAAATCTGGGATTTCGTTTTCTTGCAAGTGACAATGGCGGTCCTGTTGGAGACCTCAGCCGGCGATATAGTTATTGATCTCAAGGTCACGGAAGCACCCAAGCTTTGCGAGAAGTAAGCCAACTCCAGTTCAAATGATTGTCAGAAGTAACAAAGCAGCTAGAATACTAAGATCTCACTAGCTTTCTAAAGCTCTGCAAGACCAAATACTACAACTTTTCGCCAATCTATGGCGTTCAAAAAGGCTTTTCTTTCCAAACAGGTGATCCCCTCGGCCCGGATTCAGATGAAAGTGATGGAGGAAGCTCAATATGGGGGCTTATTAATGGGCCAGCTATGCGAACATTCAACGTAGATTTCAATCCACGCCTAAAACATTTGGAAAGAGGAACTGTCAGTATGGCGACGGCAGTATCTACAAAGGACCCCGATAAACGAGTAGCAGGAAGTCAATTTATCATTACATTGGGCGATAGCTTAGATTATCTTGATGACAAGGCAGCCATTTTTGGCTCTGTCGCGGAAGGATTTGATGCCCTAGAAAAAATAAACGATTCGTTCTGCGACGAAAAGGGACGACCTCTCGTAGATATTAGGCTGAAGCATACAATCATCATTGAGGACCCGTTTGACGATCCGCCTGGACTAACTGAACCCCCGAAATCTCCGTTACCGACCAAGGCGCAACTAGCAACAGTCAGAATAGGCGAAGATGATAACATTGAGGAACCAGCCGATAATGAAGCTGTGGAACGAATGCGTCGACAGCGCGAAGCTCGCGCTCAGGCCCTAACACTTGAGATGGTTGGCGATCTACCCTTTGCCGAGGTCAAGCCTCCAGAAAATGTGCTCTTTGTTTGCAAATTGAACCCAGTTACGACTGATGAAGACTTGGAGCTCATATTTTCCCGTTTTGGTACCATTCTTTCATGCGAAGTCATTCGTGATAAACGCACCAATGACTCCCTTCAGTATGCTTTTATTGAATACGAAGAACAAGCATCCTGTGAACAAGCATACTTTAAGATGCAAGGTGTCTTAATTGACGACCATCGAATCCACGTCGACTTCTCTCAGAGTGTTAGTAAACTGAGCGACAATTGGCGATCGGTTACAAATTCAAAAAGGAAATCTCGAAGCGGTGGTTTTGGGGGTGTGAGTGGTCTAGAGAAGAAAAGACAGTACAAAAGTGGGGTCGAAAGAAAGGGGAGAGAGAAGAAAGATAGATATGGTATGATCATAGATGAAGAGGAAATGAGGAAATGGCATGAACGTGGATCAAAAGAAGCGGGATCTCGGAGGCAATCCAGCCGCTCAAGGAGCCCTCAAGCTCGTGATAGCAGACACGGTCGAACAGAGGGTAGAGAAGATAGGGCGAACGGTGGTGTTCGAGAAGAAAGGCATGACCTAAACCGTAGAGATAATTTCTCTAAAAATGATTGGTAATTATTCCCTCCAGACGGCCAATCGATACTTTGCTTGCTCAGTATTTGAGGCGTAAGTCTAGTACAGTTATGGCAATAGTTCATCATTAGATTTGCCCTCTTGATGTCAATACGAGCCTGTGACTAGTCTATTGTATGCAGCTATCCACTACTAGCCTGTCATTATCCTCCGGCCTGACTTTTGCCTTTCCTTAATTTCGAGGTTTGAACTGGATCTTTCGCACGACCACCCAAGACGTACCTGACGCCCATTAAGATGTCAACTATTTGAAATCCACCTTCGCGCTCCTTGCACCCTTCAGCTAGAGTGTGACCTGAATTTCCATTCCAACCTTTATTCTTGTTTTTATCTCTCTGGACATTTCTATCAAAAAATCCAGTACTTTCATGCAGGTTACCAACATCATGTATCTCACTCTTAAAGGAGCTGCGCTCTTTTCTAGGTTTGCTGGCCAAAGGAGCAGAAATTTTTCTCTTCGACAAATTTTTGATCGATTTGGAAGTACTTTTATTAACTGTGGTGTTTCCGCTAGGATGTACAGGTTTCAAGGGTGAGGTCAAGGGTGTGATTAATTGTTTGCCATTTCTTTCAGGCCCGCGTGTAACTTGGTTTTCAGGCATTTTCTTCGGAGTTACAGTGTTGTTACGCTCTAGTGCCGTTGAATTATAGTTTACGTGTGAAGCTGAAATATCTTGTGGATCCGGTGATTTAGATATGCTTGGCACGGTCACCTTTTTGGCAAATGCGGAATAATCTTCTAATTTTTTTCCACTGCAGGCTATCGATGACTTTCCAAGGGTTGCCGTCACTTCTACAGGCTTTATAACCTTTGACTTTAGGGATTTGATTCTTGCTAAATTCCTTGGCTTTGGGCCCACAAGTCCTTGAGCTTCACTTTTAGCAGTGGTTTGTCCTCTTGGTTTTATGGCTCCATTTTTCCAATGGTTCAATATTAGCTTCGAAGGCCTTGGATATTTGATAGATGAGGACTCTTTCTTTGTTACAGCTTCATGTTCGTTTGAACAATTACATGGGATTAATGTTACTTTATTTTCGCTATCAGAGTTTTCTCCTACGCCTGCCTGGTCGTTTTTTTCATGGATCTCGGCCCTCATACCTGGTATTACCAAGTTTGTGGAAAGTTCCCAATCATTTACTTTTAAATTTCCACAAAGACCTTGCGAAAAGCATCTTTTTCCCGTGGAATCAGGGTTAATCGATATTTCTTGATACTCCATGTCTTTAAGAGTTTCATTACCAGGCTGTAAGCGAAAAGGGTTATTTATACTGGGATTACTATGATTACTTTTAATATTATGAAGTGAAGATCCAAGATTCTCCTTCACATATGTTTCTTCCAATTTAGCCATGGATACCTCATTTTTATCTTGAAGGTTCAGATGGCTGTTATTTCTGTACTGCGTAGGGGAAAACATTTTGCTACGTGTTAGCTCCTCATTAAAGCTTCCCGTGGTTGGGGTGCTCTCTGAGGGTACCTGCATCGAAGCGCCTTGGCTGTGTTGTGTAGATTGAAGAAATTTTTGCATAGTTTGAAAATTTGACTCAGAGATATTACTACTATCCGTAGATCTATTTGAGACTCCTGAATCAGGATAGGTAGAAATTTCCGGCGCAGTCTTAACTTTCTTATGGCTGCTAATATACAGGTTAAATGAACCAGTGTTGACCTTGTCCATTCCCGTTTGAGACAACTCATTAAAGTTTGAAGTGGATTCATATCTCTGTATGCTTTTTGATATATTGTTGTCACTTAAAGAAAGTTTAATGCGCTTAGAGTTTATCTCTTCCCATAAGGCTGCAATATTGTGGTCTAGATCGCTTTCTCTAAGATTTCCCAGAAGAGTTTGGCCCTCTCCACAGCCATTATCTGTTATCTTGGGATAGTTTGGATGTGGTTTTTCGGAACTATGGTTGTATACCTCGGCTCCTAGCGATTTTCCCATGGCAACGACTATCTGGTTACCAATTTCACAATGAGGAATTGCCATGGTTTGAATGGAACCAACTCACATCAACTATTTTAATATCATCGCCATGTAATAAAGAACCTTGATACATAGGGACCGTTTTTTTAGAGAGGCTCTCAAGATACTCGCCCATATTGCTTCTAAACATATCATATTTACCCGCCCGACCCCATTTATCTGCTTCGCTAACAAGGAGTTCACTAGTCTGGGTCCATCTTTTTTCAAAGCTTAGTGTCTTCTGGTTTGTGACAGAATTAAAGAATGTCTCTTCCAACGGTTGTATCACCCAATATTTTTTGTCGGAACTTTCCACGTGGTAGCCGGTGTAAGAATGCCACACTGCATCGACCGCAAGATCTTGTTCAATCTTTTCATGGTAATCTTTGCTCTGATTAAATCGTCCATTAATAAAAGTGTACATGCGAGTTTCTAGCGAACCATCTTTCGAGAGAAGTTTAAAAGGTGATTCATTAGTAAATTCAAGCTTAATTCCTACTTTGTCCTTGGGAAATAGTGGCCTCTCCGAAAAAATATTTGAATCGATGAGTAAGCCAACACTTTTTGCAGTAGAAACAACTGAAGATAACGTTTTGCCACTAACTTTATTCCTTTCAGTTAGAAAAGGACACACAGGTAATTGATAATCTTACTCGATCCGTGAACCTTGAGTTCGGAATCAGTATTTTGATGGTCAAACGCAGGAACTGGAGTCGGAGAGAATGCAAATTTCAAGTTTTTTTGGCTACGTGATTCCTTCTGATGTCAAATTAAGCCAAGTCTTCTGTAAACTGAAGATATTTGCATACCATATGTGAATTCTTTTGTTTATTAAGTACCGCCAGCTGCGTAGAGGCTTCATTTAGATTGGGAGGTATGTAATGCTGAGTTTCCTTTCCAGCATTTACAAGGTAAAATGGATAATTGCTTGAGCTTAGGAAGTCAACTCCATCTTGGGTATCGAAGTATTCTTCCTCTAGAATTTTCACCACTCCATCATCTTGTGTGCTGGTAGCCTGGTCTTTACTAGAGGAAGAGATATTTTTAGGCTTCCACAGACATATTGAGACCTTGACCCCAAGAGTCCGATATAAAGGCATGATTCTATTCAATTAAATGTAACATACTATTTGAATATGTCAGGGCTCTGTCTTGGGCCAAAGTTAAGCAGTCGAATAGCTTCAAAGATAAGCTGCCGCAAGTCTGATAAATCGCTTGAGTATAATGTGCCCTGGATCTGCAGCCCAAAGTGTTATGATATCCAAACTTAACCGGCACCCAAGTGGAACCAAGGATGAGTAATGAAGCAATTGAAGAAAATATTATTGACTAAAGCTATCCATAACATGAGGTCAATTAATTGTGTCTCAATTAAATACAAAGAGTGTGTGTGGGTCGTCACTTCCATAATTGTTTACTTTTGTTATTGGGATACGTCACGAATAGAGAGAGATAAACTTACCTAGTACTTGGAACCGAGTTGAGATGAAATTGAGATGAAATTGAGATATTAGTATTGGAATTCTTACTAATGAACTAGGACACTGATTAGATAGATCCTCAAGCGATTTTCTAAAGTCTGGGACTCAGTAGAGACGTGAATCAATCAAACCAAGTTGAGAGTTACAAAAGTTTGTACCTTAATCCCAGCGAGTTTTCAGCGTGCAACAGAGCTACCTGTAAATGATTACTTGTCGAGCGCACGGCAAAACTTCAAAAGAGATATTATCCAGCCATTTGATTTGTTGCTAATGATTCCTTTCAAATCGCAGTTTTTGATTGTTTGTTACCGAGGAGATGGTTCAGGAAAAATATCAGGTTCCATGATCTCCCCCAAATGTACGATTGTTTGATCATAGATCATGGCAACTTCCATGTCGTGTTCCCCAAAAATATCAAGAGATTTGTTGGTATCCAACTCGATATCGCTCCCTAAAGCGTTATTTATGATTAGGTTGACTGTCAGTAGGCGAGTATCGTCAACTAGACTTTTAAGCCTCACTTTGTCCGTTTTACTAAGGCCCTCCTTCATACCACTCGAAAAACCGGGTAAAATTTCACCTGACGCAATATCTTTTCCTTTCAAAAGGCTGGTAAATGCATGATCTAGTTTTGAAAACAACGCGATTGTAGAAATGGGGGCGGGTTGAAAAGCTGGTAAATATGTGTTAATGGCCCCAGCAATGTTTAATAGATATGGAATTTGCAGACTTGCTGGTTTTCATTAGCTGTGTATACTCCAGGTTCTATCTCTAGGTTTGTAATGCCTACGGGTTCCCGACAACCAGACAATGTCAATAAGCTCCGCAAAGTCATTGGCTATTTCATTCATACTGACATATCCTTTAACATCGCTTGAATTGCTATCTTCAGCAGGTTGAAATTTCTTAACATAACGTCTAGATATATGAAGGAGTTTACCTTCCAGAAACCTTCTGGTAGTATCCTCTTTGGTCGAGCCAGGTCGTAACGATCGGAGACGAGGGTGAGGGAGGGATGCTGAAATCGACCGTGGGGAACTAACAGCTGTCTCACCAGAAATTTGAGGCATGTCACCCTTCGGTGAGGGTACGGCATCTTTATGGATAGGGTCGGCCATCTGATCCAGTCTGTTGAAGTAAAATAAGGAGCCTGTTAAGAAAGCCGTGATGTGAATGAGATTTATTTGAAATCTTCACAATCTCTCTGCCACAAAAATCGCTGTATTTGCCTCAATATACTACATTTGGTAAAAATATTGAACCATCTCACGCGAAGAGCAGCTACCTTTGTCAACTATACCATAATGTCCGTGCAAATAGTTGGCATTTACTTAGACTGATTTCCGTCCGATTGTGTCAGGGTTGACAAGTTTTTGGTCACGTGCAAGTGCACAGCTCTTGGCTTTTTTTTGCATCAGATTTTAATTGTGTATGCAGCTATCCTGTCAGGTAACTGGGAGCCTGACCTGTGACAGGCGAAATATATTTGTATTTAAAGGAAAAGATCACTCAGTCAAAACAACACGATTCCTATTTCTCTCGGAACTATAGGACTGTATACACTGATTATGAGTAACATGATCTCTTGAACGCCAAATGTAGAAACGCTAGGAACAGATATCTTGTGTTTTTAATTACAGAATTCAAGCATTGACCGAAGCAAACAACACTCGAACGTTTGGATAGTCCCTATTTTTGACCTGAGACATTTCCATGTCCGAAGTCTTACGTGGTTATTCTTAGCCTTCGACATATCTAGCTATGACACAATATCAAAAAAGGTACAAAATAGATGACTCAATATACAAGAAGAGCACTCATGCCTCGAACTTCATTTGAAAGTACCACTGCGAAGTGATAGCGCCTTTTTCTTCACCCCAAGTCAATCTTCATCTGTGAATACCCACCCAGGGGAACGTCTCAAAAAACTCCGAGTTATCCAGACATGCCTCCAACATCAATTCACTTTTTTCCGCGCGAAATGTGGTCTTGGATGTCTCCTTTACAAGTAGAGTAGGTACCCAGGCTACTCAAACTATACCAGAGAACACCACCAGGAGGCGGACCACGGCACCTTCCATCGTTTGCTTGTTTTTGTACTGTCAGCTGCACTCTTGCAAGCGAAGTATTGGTGCGCACGATACTCTTCCATCTGTAAATCTCCCTGAAGAGATTTGAAATCTCACACTTATCAAGTTTGTATTCATCCTTTGCGTCATCGTGTAAATTTGTCAAATTTTCTCTCACGTCCGTCCCAAAGAACTGTCTCCCAGGTTTGTGCGCCACGCTTTGTTTCCTCTGTAGGGTATAAATATGGGCGTGGGCGTGTTTTTGGCGACCAGCTGAGAACAGAGAATAGTTGACGAGAGGTGTGGTCATTGGGATGAGGATGTACTAAGTCGTACGTGTAGACTTGATGAAACTTGGGTAAGAGTCAAACTCGTTGGGAGCGAAAATTTGACGTGGTGGAGTATTTAGAATCATTGCCTCGTGGGCCAACTTCTTTGGTATTGCGAAATTTGACTGGACTTGGCTCAGGGAGAATATTTCACTCCCAGGGTCGTAGAGGACACCACGTACAGGTGTTCAGTCTTGCCCTCCCAGTTCTTGGCTTGGGCTATTTGTCAGCCGGCCCAATCCAGAAGCCGCCATTGGCCTTCAAAGTGATACTCCTACCGGAAGTAGCACCCTTCGTGTCGCTTGTTACCAAGTGAACAGTAAGTGAACGCAGCCATTTTCCCGAACTCGGTGAAGTCCGAGTACGATAATATGCAGGAGATTTCGGCATACCTCGCCATAGGAGCTCAAAGGCCGAACACCGATCCGCTGTGTCCTTTAAGAGTCTGGGAGTGAAATATTCTCCCTGAGCCAAGTCCAGTCAAATTTCGCAATACCAAAGAAGTTGGCCCACGAGGCAATGATTCTAAATACTCCACCACGTCAAATTTTCGCTCCCAACGAGTTTGACTCTTACCCAAGTTTCATCAAGTCTACACGTACGACTTAGTACATCCTCATCCCAATGACCACACCTCTCGTCAACTATTCTCTGTTCTCAGCTGGTCGCCAAAAACACGCCCACGCCCATATTTATACCCTACAGAGGAAACAAAGCGTGGCGCACAAACCTGGGAGACAGTTCTTTGATATGGGCGTGAGAGGGTTCAGGATAAGTTGAAAGGATGATGCAGAGGAAGGATACAGTATGGACGGGCGTGAAATTTAGAATTTTGGCAAGGGTTTTTACAAATTGAGCTATGTGCGTGCGCCAAAGCATCGGTTGCGAGAGTGTGGGTGGCTTTGTAAACACTGCCATAGTTGGATGGTGCGGTGGCTCATCGTCTTGGCCCGTCTTCCAAGTAGAGTCTGGATAGCTTTTACACATGTACCATTTGAGACAGTAGATCGCTGGTTCGAATCCGGTAAAACACAACCACTTTTCTCGCAGCGCTCGTATACATGGATGACGAAGGCATGCTTGGATAATCAAAGGCTTTGAATTCCCCTTTGGTGGGTACTCATGGAGGAGGGTCGACTGTTTGTGTAAGCAAGCATACCTCATAGAAGTATTTGCAAATGAAATCCAGAGTATGAGTGTCTCTAACGTCAAGAATGTCATCCGACATGTATACATAGCACCGTTCATATTTGCTTGTAATCATTTTTAAGTCCTAGGTCATTCCCGCTATCCGCTAAGGGTCAAAGGCCGGTGTTCACACCTAAGATATGTTGTGAGGTTAAAGGTCGAGAGGGATTTCGGGCTGTTGGAGAGGAATGAAGGGTGCTATTCGAGCACAAGAGCAGGTGAACGGAGCTTTAGATGTGAAGCTGTGGAGTTGACGAGAGGGGCGATGAATATAGCCTTTAGAAATGTTCAGTTAATACAATGAGTTATATTATGGGAGTGACTGTTGAGCGGATAGGTTTGCAAAAGCTTGTGGCTGTTGGTGTGACAGAAACAGAGTTGGTGATGATTATATCGATTTATTAAACTATATAAGGAGAAAAGAGAATTCTAGCTACTACTAACAGGTACTTATAAGAGTTGATCTTTGTGGGTCTATAGACTGATGACTTATCCATGGGCATTATGCTTGTTACCCAGCCACGCAATGCCAGGTATTACTTAGTTGTGCTAACATTTAGCCTCCTGATTAGTAGTGCTGTTTCGTTCAGCTTCATCTACCCCCCATACAGCCTTATCGTAGACATCCTCAATATTACGCTTAGGTTATTCGCCTAAGCTCAAATAACGGTCAAACCGTAACAATTAGGCATAGACTATATCACCTGGAGAAGCGAGTGGGAAAATAGAGGAGTCTGTAGAATAGAATAGAATTTAAGTTCCTACTGAGTCTATGACTATGAAGGACTGAGAGGAGTCTGAAGATCTATCATGGAGAGATGTTACTTTCTCCCACAAGGTCACAGAGTGCTATATGAACTATATACTGTAATAATAAAATCTAGAGGCTGGTATTTGCGTCAGAGCGCATTAATACTAACCTCACAATTAATGGGAGATTAGTGACGTGTATTCTACACATCTCTGTCTTTGCCATAATTGGAAGCACTAATACCAACAGTGACTACTGTAAGAGGACTTACCTTCGGAGATATTCAGTTAATACAACGAACTGAAGATCTCTGGAGGTAGGAGAGACTACATCTGTATACAGGAATCAAACTTGGTATGACGAAAGTTAGAGGATTGATGAGGTATGTGCCAATGTCTCAACCTGTCAACATTATCCAACTGACGTTTTAGTCTTGTGTTTTGGTAAACCCCTGCGACTAAGACAAGAAACAGACGTGACTATATTCAACATGGAATATAGTTATAAGTGAATTAAGAGTTACATATAGTAGTACACAGACGGATATCCTGCACCAATACCGATGCAGAACTGTCTTACTACAGCAAGATAAATTCTGTGACATGCCCGGTTTGTTCCCACCACGTGAACCACCACACAAATGATAGCTAATTAAATTACATGCAGCGATTGTTGCAAAAGTAAGAGCTTACTGAGTTTTATTGTCAGAAGGCTTAGGAATGATTCTCGATAAATCAATGTGAGCTGCTGATTATCTGATACTCAGAGAAATTGAAAGCATTCCTAAGATGAAATATGGACAGAAGTCGAAGCCCTGGTGGTCACCTGAGCTGAAACAACCGCGAAAAGAGATGGGATATAGACAGAAGTATCTCAAGGCTAACAAGGAAGATACTCTACTCAAAAATGCATACTATGAACCAAGAAATATATATATTTCTCAAAGATAAAGAAGGCTAAACAAGACCATTGGAACAACTTTCTAGGAAAGAGAGATGCCAAATCAGTTTTCAAAGCAATGGCTTGCACCCGAGGTGTAAAGATTCGGAAAATTCCCTCTATAACTAGAAATAATGGTACCTTGGCAAGTTCATTTAAAGGAAAATGTGATACATTCAGAAGCGTTTTTTCTTCCACCTCCAATATGTGACAATCCCTGTTGGGATGGATATGAACGAAACAATTAGACCTGGCAAGTACTTTCCAAAGAAGAATTGGAGAAGGCTTGCTCTACAGATATCAAATGAAAGACATCTGGGCCAGATGATTTAACCCAAGAAATTGTCATAAGGTCCTATAGAGCTATACTAGATACATTTATGAGGCTCTTCTCACAAATTTGTAGTGTTGGATATCACCCAAAGTGCTGGAAATAAGCAACAGGAGTGGTACTTCGGAAACCAGACAAGCCAGATTACTCCCAACCTTAAGCCTAGAGAGTGATCTCCCTTCTAAACTGTTTGGAAAAGGTTATAGAACGAATCCTCGCAAAGTGACCTAGCTATCTGGCAGAGACAACGAATCTTTTGCACCCGCTCCAGTTAGGAGGACAACTCAAGAAGTCAGCAGTGAACGCTGCCCTCTTATTGACAAATGAAATAGAAATTAGCCGCCAGCTAAACCAGATTTCATCTACTTTTCTTTCTAGATGTAAAAGAGGCTTTTAATCATATAGCCAAGGGTCAATTGATCCGAGTCCTGTAAAGGCTCAAACTTCCAGTGAGCCTCATAGCTTGGGTAAAACTTTCCTAGACAACAGAACACTCAATTTGAAATTCGATGGACAGGAAGAGATGGTATCAGAAATTAATACTGGAATTCCTCAAGGTAGCCCAATTTCTCCCATTCTATTTCTCATATAAATTCGAGATATCTATAAATCAAACTCAGTCTATATCCTGTCTTATATGATGACATAGCAATCACAACTTCTTCAAGCAACATGAAGAGAAACATCAGAATACTTGAGAGAGTGGTTCAGCAGCTCTTTGAAGTAGCAACAATGAACTCTATACAATTTGACCCATCAAAAACCGAATTAATGCATTTTACCTATCGTAAATCAGCCAAGGACTACCCGCTTACCTTACCAAATGGGCTCAAAATAGATCACAGTCAAAAGATTCAATGGTTGGGCATATAGTTTGACCCAGGTATGAAATTCCGGGCCCATATATCAACCGAAATAGCACAAGCTACGCAAGCCTTTTTCAGAATGGCAAGGCTAGAAAATACATATTGTGGACTTTTGCCAGCTGCAATGAGACAAATCTATCTTGCTTGCGTTGTAAGCATTGCAGATTATGGATCGGTTATCTGGTGGAAGAGACAGGAATATGCAATATCAATCCTTCAAAAACTACAAAATCTGGCCATGAGAAAGATCCTTGGAGTTTTAAGAATTGCACCAATACTTCCAACAGAAGTAGAATCTTGTCTACAGCCACCAAAAATTCGACTACAGGCCAATATCAGCAAATTTGCCCTGAGGATGTTAAAATTACATTTTTCACACCCAGTAAATTATGAGATGCAGAAAGAAAGGGATTACATAATTCTGAAACAAAAGCAGCTGTATGAGATCAAGATAAGTGTGGAGAATATCTTAGCTGGAGTGATCACTGAAACAATAATTCATTTTGCCTTTCCTCCCTGGAGTCAAAATCTGCCCTACCAAGTACACATAAGCCAGTGTGTGTGACGGCCCTGCATCATAGTAATGAGTAGGGGTGCAATGACATAATGATTAGTCTGTATTATAAGGAGCTACCCGGTATGGAAAGCACGAGCCAGGTGTAAGTTTTGTGCAGTTATAGATCTGTAGAAGCTTTCTTTCCTTTTTTTTTTTTTGCATCAGATTTTAATTGCGTATGCAGCTATCTAGCTATGACACAATATCCGAGAAAATATGTAGAAATGATGACTCAATTTACAGTAAGAGCACACATGCCTCGGATTTTATTTGCAAGTACCACTGCGAAGTTATGGTAGCTTCTTCTTCACCCCAAGTCAACCCTCATCCGTGAATACCCACCCAGGAGAACGTCTCAAAAACCCTGGGTTATCCAGACATGCCTTCATCATCCACTGAATTTTCTCCGCGCGAAATATGGTCTGATGTGTCTCCTTCTCTCGTGGAGTAGGTGCCCAGGCTACTCAAACCATACCGGAGACCAGCTTTCTTTCCCTTCTCTTCCTTAGTTTAGAATCCTTTATATTATAATCCTGATTTGAGTATCTATTTGATTCGACTTCGTCATCTCCTAGCTCGTGCTCTCTCCGGACCCTCACAGTGTGATCGGTTAAAGCAGACAGTCAGCGCACGCAAACTATACCATAAAATAATTAATATTCTTCTATGGGAGAGATAACTACGTTGGATCGTGCGGGCATAAAGTGCGCCCTGACAATAACCTTACATAAGTATTATCAAAAGACCTTATTTTGTGCAAAAGGCCCAGCTTTTTCGCGTAGCCTTCATTATATGCATGGCTGGGCAAGCAGGTCAGCCCAGGCAACCAATAGCGGGTAAACCCATAACAAAGAGATACTGTACAGCAAATGTAAGGTATAGGTAAATAAGTATTGAATTGATATCCCACTGTGGTTGTTGGTTCATAGGTGAATGGCGGAGGGATAAAAGGCTTGACTTGGATATGTACTTCAATTATGTCAGGAAATGCTGCTTAGTCAGCTAGTTGGTCAAGTACAAGGTGTCCACATCTTTGGTACATAATACATCTTGATTACTCCATACTTATGCCGGCAAAGACGAATTCTTCACCTTCCAGTGGTGCCGGTGAAATCGCTCAGTATGCTCTGCATATCTGGGATAGCCAAGAAGAATTGCATCCGAATCGAAGTCGAAAGCAACCTCAAGCATATCTCCATTTGATGACCTCTCGACAATTCCTTTCTTACTATTCTCATCTCAGTCCTCAACCTCCTTTTAACCACGCCTCATCTCGCCTCAACAACCAATAAAGAAGTAACTCCAATTGCAAACAGGAGCTTGCCCCATTAATTACCGGCCATCACCAACTACAAATTTACGACGCTATGTATACCCGCAAGGAGGAATTCAAGTCATAATATACAAAGCTCGGGTCATGGTTTATGGGGGACTGATGCTCCAATGGAGCTCTACATCTTGAGGAAGGTTAGGCGGCTGAGATGTGGTGCGAGAGGGGGAACAGGTCTCTGAAGACCATGCTGGGACTGCTTTTTTCGAGGGGTTTTCAACTTTGGAACGTTTGTGGGCGCCAAGACCGAGATTTCGGCTAATTAGCCAGGAGGGCTTCTTTTATCAATGAATCAATGGCACTCCCCAGCGCCCTGGACGGAACAAAAGAAGTTGGGCTAAGCTACCATACAGCAATCACGCTCTGTCAAGACTTTTCTGACATTCCAGCACGACCTTAGGGAAGGGGTTGGAAGGAGGCTAGAAAGGCAGAGTGCGAATTTCCCGAGGTACACACAAGTCTGCAGCGCCCAGCTGGCCGGCCTCTTCGAACGCTTCAGAAGGGTCACTATGTCTTCGGATTTAGTCCTAATGTCGGTATTAGGAGAGCTCCGCATCCAGTGGTTTTTGCGATTTTTCCCGGCTGCCATACACCCGCAAATGGCCATCGTTTCGTTGGTTTGAGAGGGGAGATAATGAAGGGCAAATGGCTCCTCTAAGTGTATGATCGAATGAGGACTTGTGAGGGGTGGTACTGTTTGAGGGGAGCTGTATGGGAGGCATAGGAGGGGATATACTACTGGCATAGGTATCCTTGGCCTGTAGGCAGAGAGGACCTGCATGTCCTAAATAGTCTTAGACTCAGACAGGACAATAAAATGATTTAATAATAATACTCCATACTTATAGTACCCACGATATACATTCCTCTACATATTGTGTATTACTGTCTATATTATCTTACTCTTGTGACAATCCCTTCTCAATATCCCAACAGGTTATGAGACCGGTGTTTAATTATTCATCGGCTTCCGCTTTAGAACAATCAACAACAATGTCTTCAATTACCGCCGAATTAAGAGGCACCCGCAATCACAATGGTCTTCAATTATACAAATCTAATTAGGGAAACATTGTGATCCTGGGCCTTGGAACATACACAGAGTGGCGGATTACTTGCGAGATCGCCTTGACAAATGCAGGCGTTTTAAGTATTGCTGATGGTACATGGAAGAGACTGTTATGGCCAGGCATCCTTGAAGAAGGTTCAAGGAGAAAGTTCGAGGAGAAGGTTCAAGGAAAAGGTTCAAGGAAAAGGTTCAAGGAAAAGGTTCAAGGAAAAGGTTCAAGGAAAAGGTTCAAGGAAAAGGTTCAAGGAAAAGGTTCAAGGAAAAGGTTCAAGGAAAAGGTTCAAGGAAAAGGTTCAAGGAAAAGGTTCAAGGAAAAGGTTCAAGGAAAAGGTTCAAGGAAAAGGTTCGAGGAGAAGATATCCGAGAAAACTCTGATAATTAGAGTTGGAGGGGCTTACCACGACATAATCTTTCAAAGCCTCACTTACATCTAGCACGTAGTCAGTTATACTTAAGGAAGCTGGAGTTACTCTAAAGTAGTTCTTCAGCTTCTCAATCTTATATCCTCATAGTCTCTAGAATCATACTACTCGTCTCGACCTCTCGATCTCTCGTTCTTC
Source organism: Blumeria hordei DH14 (assembly GCA_900239735.1). Lineage (NCBI taxonomy): Eukaryota > Fungi > Ascomycota > Leotiomycetes > Helotiales > Erysiphaceae > Blumeria > Blumeria hordei. The sequence continues at coordinate 1,648,754 of OENG01000025.1, read as the reverse complement.
AGTCTTAATCTTTTGTGCCTCGCCCGATCAGTTTAACACCCCTAACCTTACCTGTCTATATCGTGTCGTACTTACTCGCCTAGTCATTACTAGGATATCTTCAGCAGACGGTAAATCCTACTTCAGTCACCACACACCGTAACAGAGACCCATTTCTAACGACTATGTACATGCTTCACGTCCAAATACTCGACCAGTCACTTCAGGTGCACCACTCAATTACGTTGATACCAACGACAACAAATTTCGAGTACAGGAAGAGAAATTGTCGGTTCACAGGTGAATGGCATAGGGAGAAAGGGCTTGCATTAAACGTTTACTTCCAAAAGTATTGGTCAGCGCATCACGTGATGTAATCAGGGCGCTAAGCTTTGTTGGGATATTAAGAAGGGATTATCACAAGATTAAGATAGTATAGACGGTAATATGGGATATTCAGAGGAATGTATATTGTGAGTACTATAAGTATAGAGTGATCAAGATGTGTTATGTACTAAGGATGTGGACACCTTGCACTTGACCAACTAGATGACTAAGCAGCATTTCCTGACAAGCTTCATTTTGTACTTTAGATATTAATGCTTGAGGGGGATAGAGTAGAGATAGACAGAATATACCACTTGTTCTTTAGCACTTTTAAGGCATTAAACCAAGTGAGCCCTGTTGTACCAACACTGATCAGTGGTTGATCAATTTCGATTTTATTTTCGTTCAGTATTGACCGCAGACAGCAGGGTGACGAAGAGACAGTGGCCCTATTCATAGGCTGTCACTGTGCTAACTGAAGGACTCAATAGTACCGCCTTTACAGCTATAAGTATATCTTGGATTCATTCAGGAAGACTTTTATAGTTAGAAGAATAATTGGCTCCGTGTCCCATCACGCATTTTTAATTATTTCAAGATTGCACTTCTAAATCCAACCAGCAAAAATGACGGTGTGATTTATCAACGAAGACACCCCAGACGTCCCAAGTGAAGACTATGATAGTGTCAGGATTGCCTTCTGTATAATCTATATATGAGGAGATAACCAGGAGCTAGTGCTCTATGATTCTGGTCTGGACTTTTGGCCGAGTGGTTATGCAGCCATATCATGCTTAATGTAGGCTGGCACCCTTTAGCCTGAATACCACCTCTTTGACCTTTGTCTCCGCCCTGCTGTCTACATGCTGCTCTGACAGATAGCTACATAGAAGATCAAATTGCTTACTTTAAAAAGCTAGATCACTGAGATGAAGGGCATATGGAGGATTTTCGGGCAGAATTTGCAAAATGGCAGCAAGAAGACTTCAACAAGATGTCTAAATATACAAGAGGAATTTTAAGAAGTTATCTACGAGATAATGGAGTACATATAAATAGAAATGACGCTGTGGCTGAAGGGTTGACAATGTTGTTGGATGAAAGGGAACCTACAGAATGGCCACCGGAAGAGCTAGCCAAGATGATTACCTCAGGAAAATTTAACTTGCAAAAGAATCCAGATCTCCCAGGAAGTTACGCATACTTAAGGAAGGAAGAAAAGAGAAAGATGGCATGGCCTTTAAGCAAGATGGACTTAAAATCCCCAGACGAGATGTCATTACCTCAACCATTTCTCATGCAGCAGAGTTTGAATATAAAATTTCCTGCATCTAGAATAAGCGGTGACGTACAAAATAACCTCAACCCAGCTCCTATTATTCCAGAAAGTCAACAGCAGCCATCATATACACAAAAGATTAATGCACAAAGTGGATCACTCCAAGGTTCATCTTTTAACATTCAAAACTTGCAAAAGTCCTATCTAAAGGAGGATAGGTATAGTGGTGCAGATGATGTTCTTGATAAGAAGCTGCGAATCTTCTACGCCATGTGCCACAACTATTGAAATGTATAACCCACTACTTAGTTTGTGGACTTGTTGGTAGAGGGAAGCTTATGCAATAATGAAGGATAAAAGGATGTCAATTTGACTACTCTTCTAAACACAGATACCAGACTCCTTTTAATCCCAATAGATAGCCCGTGCGGGATCTCCTATTAACAGCAGTAAACAACGCTAACACAGGGTATACGCAATCTCCGTTCGCCAAACACCAGTCTGTCGGGACTGTCACAAACCATCACTGGGATGTCGTGTCGCACCCAGGCAACCAAGTTATGACGTGCATACAATAAACACAATTTAGGTATTGTAATGGTTAAAGTGTTGTGATAGCAACAGTTGCCATTCAGAGTACTAGTTAGTTACTGTGTTATGGCTGTAAACTACTACACCCTTGGTTATAGTATTGAAGCTCGTGTACTTAAGGAAGCTCTAGGACTGGATGTGTACTGTAGCTTTTTGTCTTGTAAATTACTCATGTTTTAGAATCTAATTATTAATCTAAATATCTCGTCCCCATTATCAGCTTCTGTCTTCGTCCTCGTCCTCGTCCTTGTCTCCGTCTCCGTCCTCGTCCGTGACAGGGACTACTAATTATCGAGCCTAGTAGAGTCGACAATGTGTATCCCAACATAGAAATAATAGAAAGCTCAACAACCAAACCCTTCATCAATAACTGCCATTAATCATCACCTGACTTATCTCTGTACTCCATAATTTCAACAACAATGCAAATATGGACCATTTAGACTACCCCAGAGCATTTCCGATTATGCTCACAGGTGAGGCTAGGGATTATTTTTTCAACAAAGTTTCTGGTAACCGATGTAGTTTTTTGGAGATGATTCAAGACTTTAAAAGCTATTTTGAAACAGAGCAACGCCAAGAACGAAAGACAATTGAATGGGAAGATACAACCCTGAAAGATTATACTTTGAGAAACCCTGGTATGACAATCTTACAGTGTTTCGATCTTATGAGAGATCAACTTCTCAGAGACCAGGCAATCTTGCGGCCAAAATTTCAGACTGATCTAATGATTCGGGATAAGCTCTATAGGGCCTGTCGTAATGTACCTGTCGAATAATAGGACACAAGTTTTATTTGGATGTGTATAAAGCAAGGATACTGGAGTTTGGGCGGTAATGATGATTATGAAGATGTAATAACAAATAGGTAATGATTAGTAATAGCTTTAGAAGCATGTATCATGTGACGAGTGTTCAAGGTTGCTAAGGCCCTGGCGCTCCGTCACAAAGAAAGATAGACACGAATAAATGCAATTATTGTTATTGAGATACTATAAATAAAGAATCCATAGGAAATATTCCAACACTGATCAGTCTTCGAATTCAGATCAGAATACCTGTGAAGAGAGATACAATTTGTTCAGTCCCTGTTAAAGGCCTCAGCTCATATTGTATTTGCTAAGGAATATAGATTTTAATTGACCCCTGAGAAAGGCCCTCAATTTGCGTCCATCACGCTTACACTCCACCCAGAATTTTAACCATTTCCATTCCGAAAAACCCAAGTTTTTGTTAGGTTTGTACTCCTAAGAAAACGTCAGGCATTTCAAACATGAAACCAGAAACTTCCTCGCTTTCCAAACAGGAAGAAATCGATAATTTTATCAAGAAGACTCTCAAGGAATTTTCAACGTACAATTTCAAAGACAATAATCTTTGTCTCAGGGAGCTTACTACTAACGTTCCGTAGGGCACGAAGGGATATGGAATATGATTATAGGATAGCAGTGAAATTGTCTTCTGTGAGGAAGAGAGATGTGAGGTGGTACAATATGTGTACAGAATATAAGAAGACGTTGCGTGAAGAGAAAACTCAATCACGCCTACCACACTATATACATGACATTGCCACTAGCGCTCCAGCATAGGAGGCGATGTGGCGACTACTTGTTTACCACCAGACCACCTTTACCTTTCTAGACCCTTGCATCCACACCTACTCACTAGCTTACTAAGATCAAGTACTACCCTACTGCTTATCCATGAAAGTAACTCCCTTGTTTAAACGCGAGCTCCTGCGAGGCTTATTCTTTGACACTGCAAGGGGTCCAGATTTTTTCGGGTAGCGCTCATGAAAATGGTCAACAGCAACGGTATCATCAAGATTATGCGCTGGTTCCCATGTTGCGTCGTTTTCACCTTTCCATTTGACCAAATATTGCAGTCCACTGTGTCGAGTGACACGCGAGTCGTAAATCTCCTCTACATAATACTCTATTTCTTCGTCTATGATTACAGGAGGAGGTGGTGATTGTATTTGTCCAGGGAGCGGGTCTTTTGCGGCAGGTTGAAGGAGGGAGACGTGAAAGACGGGGTGAATTTTCATACTTTGGGGAAGGTCGAGCCTATATGCGTAGGGCGAAATTACTTCTTTTATTGGGTATGGGCCAAGTTTTCTCCAATCGAGCTTTTGAGAATTTTGCGTGGTCCTAATATTTTTTGCAGAAAGAAAAACTAAATCACCATTATTGTAACAAGGGGCAGGCCTTCTTTTAGCGTTTGTAGCTAGTTCTTGCTGGTCCTGTGCCGACCTGATGTTGGATTTTAGGTAGGCATGAATTTCATTCATTTTACTTGCAAAGTTTTTTGCATCAAGCTCAGGCGGTGTTTTAGTGTATGGTTTTACCGAAAGGGTGAACCGTGGGTGGAAGCCATAGTTGCCGAAAAATGGTGATGCCTGGGTCGAGGCAGATACCTGGTTGTTAGCTGCAAACTCTGCCATGGGGAGCCATTTGACCCAATCATCTTGTTGATACGATACATAACTGCGTAAATATTGTTCCATTACCGCGTTACAACGCTCGGTTTGACCATCTGTTTCTGGATGAAAAGCTGTCGACATTCTTGACTCAATCTCGAGATGATTACAGAGAGCTTTCCAGAATTTGGCTGTAAATTGGGTTCCACGATCAAAGGTGATGTGTGTAGGTAAGCCATGTAGTTTCCAAACATTACGCAGATATAGCTGAGCCACATCCCTTGCGTTAACGGTTGTTGTACAGGGTATGAAATGTCGCATCTTTGTGAGCCTATCGGCTACCACCATAATTGCATCAAATCCATTGCTTTCTGGAAGACCAGTGACAAAATCCATAGAAATTTCTTGCCAGGGCTGCTGCGCAATTGGAAGGGGTCTGAGAACTCCGAATTTAGCGTGGTTATTTGGCTTCGATCTTTGACAAGTACAGCAGTTTCGAATAGATCGCGCTATATAGCTGCGCATGGAGGGCCAAAAATAATCTCGGCTCATGAGTTCAAACGTTTTTTTGCGGCATGGGTGCCCAGCAGAGGGGTCATTGTGATACAGTTTGAGGAGGTGAATTTTTAGTGGGTCATAATTGGGAACATATATGTTATCCCTGCAGGTCAATCTATTGTCTACTTCCGCACATTCAGCTAATGAAATTTCGCTCGAGGTTTGTTCGCCATTTTTTATTAGGCCTAGGACCTTAGTTGGAAACGGATCGACGGCATACCCCTCGAGGAACAACTTTTCGAGTGTAGTATGTGATGCTACTTTGCGACGACTCATAGAAGAGGATGAAAGATTGAGTTGCTCAACATTTTCTTTTTTTTAAATTACCTGACTCTGGTGTTGAAGTCTTTCATTATTGTCTGTGGGAATATCCTCAGATCTTCTGGTCAACGCGTCTGGTTTTCCTCCAAGCTTTCCCGGCCTATATTTTATAACAAAATCAAATCGAGAAAGGTATCCTGCCCAGCGGGCCTGCCTTTGGTTCAGTTGTTTAGTGGTCATGAAATGTTCTAGGTTCTTGTGATCGGAAATCACCGAAATTGGAAATGTGGCTCCTTCCAGCTCGGGTCTCTATTCTTCAAACGCGCGAATTATTGCTAGAAGTTCTTTGTCATAGATTTCGTAGTTGCACTCTGTTGGGGAATGTTTTTTCGAAAAATAGGCAACTGGTCAAAGAGTTCCAGCATCATCAGACTGGGAGAGAATTCCAGCACTAACATAGTCTGAAGCGTCTGTTTCCACAATTATTTTCTTATCAGGATCAAAGTGTGCCAGGATAGGCGCTGTTGTGAATGCTCGCTTTAAGGTTTCGAAAGCATACTGTGCGTCGGAATTCCAGGAAAAAAGTGTATCTTCTCGAGTCAGCATGGTAAGTGGAAAGGCTACTTTCGAAAACCCGCTGATAAATTGTCGGTAGAAGTTTGCAAATCCTAGGAACGCTTGTAAATCTTTAAGTGTTTGTTACGGGATTAATCCCTTGGGTTTGTACTGTCTGCGCCAGTACAGTAGGGATGAAATATAGAGCCTAGCTTGCTACAGGGGCAACCAATGTTGCGGGTCTGATACAGTTGCTTAGCAACACAGATTGTTATGATCGGCATTAATAATTACAATTTCCTATGTATACAGCAAGAAGGAGGAAACCTTCTCACTTTAGATTTCATTAATTAACTGATTTTATTCTGGACTTGCTCTGTTGTATATTGACATCAATTGATCCGGCGACAGTGTTTTTGGAATAGACCAGTTTCTCACAGTCTCTACCTTTTGGGGGTCCATTTTTATGCCACCAGACTCGATTATCAGACCAAGGTATTTTGTTGTTTGTGTATGGAACTCACACTTCTCAGGCTTCAAGAGCACTCCTTTATTTTGAAGAGCTTTTAAAACTTGCTCAACATGGTCTCGGTGTTCTTCTAGGGTGTTGCTATAAATTAGGATGTCATCCAGGTATGCAGTGCAGAATATATCCAAATAATTACGAAGACAATCATTAATAAAGTGCTGAAAAGTGGCTGGGGCATTTGTTAGCCCAAAGGGCATGACTGTGTACTCAAAGTGGCCATATTGAGTACGAAAAGCTGTTTTCCATTCTTCTCCCTTTGCCATTCTAATTTGATTATAGCCTTGTCGCAGGTCCAATTTTGTGAACCATTTTGCCTTTGAGAGGCGGTCAAGTGTTTCTCTTAGCAAAGGGAGCGGGTACCGATTTTTAACTGTAATTTCATTCAATTTACGATAGTCTACACAGAGCCGTAGAGTTCTATCAGATTTTTTGACAAATAGTACAGGTGCACCAGCTGGCGAGGAACTAGCTCGAATGAATCCCTTTTTTAGATTTTCGTCAATATACGATTTCAATGCAATAAGTTAGTCCCATGACATTCCATAGAGTGGTCCAAAAGGAGGGTCTAGTCTTTCTTTAAGAGGTATTTTGTGGTCATAAGGGCGACTTGGCGGCAAATTATGTGCATACTTTTCGTCCATCATGTGTAAAAATTTATGGTATCTGGCTGGGATTTTCTCCTTCCAGCTGCCTTTTGATTTTGTATTAGGCTCGTTGACAAGTCCAGTTGTTTCTGTAGAGTATACTGTGAGGTTATCTTTTTCAACCATCCGCATGAAGGCCACAAAATTCATGGTTCGAGGTAGCAGTGGTAACTTTAGTCCTTTGACCGGAAACAGCTTCGAAGATAAGTTACAACTATTTTTTCAATGTTTTGAACTAAATAAAATAGTATTTTTTTTAAAATTGAGCGCTGGGTTATGACGTTGGAGCCAAGGGATTCCAAGTACCAATGGGTAGGTTCCAAGTTTTGTTACAAAGAAGGTTAAGTTTTCCATGTGAGAATTTATATGTAATGGCAGTTGGCATGTATGTGTGACACTCCCAGAGGAGATAGGCCTTCCGTCAATTACATGAAGTGTACGGGGGTATCTGAGAGCAGTAAGTGTAAAATTGTTATGGCGCGCAAACAATTCGTCAATAAAAGCAATTCCGGAGCAGCCGGTGTCAATTAGTGCGTAGGTATGAATAAGTTTATTATCTGTTGCTAATTTACAGGCAGCAACTAAATGATCACCATCCAAATTATCCTCCGCTAATGACACCGAAAAGTCAGAAATACAGAATGCAGAAATTGAAGAACTACATGATGGTCCCGGATCAGGGCCAATGTTCAAATCCGGGACACCTGAAAACTTGCTTCTGAGGTCGAAAGTTGCGAAACTATCGGATCTTGGGCTACTTGTAAGTTAGCGAGCATTGCACCCGACATTGCTACTTGGTTAGTTTTCGAACGGTTTGCAGTAGGGCAGTTACTAAAAGCGTGACCGGCTCCTGCGCAGTACATGCAAAGGTTGTTGTCTCGTCGCCATTGCTTTTCTGCAGCTGTTGTTTTTCGCATTCCGTTTACAAAGAAATACCGCTATTCAGGGGGCGGCCTTGATGTCGGCTGGCTTTGAATTGCGGAAAGATCCATTGGTACGAGGCCGCCAGCAACATGCGAGGGGTGGGCTGTATTAACGGCAGGAAATTGAATGGCGGTGTTACGATCGTTCCTTAGTTCGGCTTTCCGACTTCCAATCCTGTTGTCCAACGTCATTAATGTTGAAGCAAATTCTTTCAAAGTTTTTGGACGCTCAAACCGATATGCGATTGCGTCTTTCAAATCGTCAGACAGTCCCTTGGCAAGGGCATCGATTTTGGCCGATTCGTTGTAGTCTAGATATGCAATATTACGAAGGAAACTAGTGTAATAGGTAGCGAAGTCTCCAGGTCCTTGCTTCAGTGTTTCGAGCCCTTGAAGAGCTGTACTTCGGGGGTCTGGGTCTCCGAAAGAAGCTTCTAAATGGGCAATGAACGCCGAAATCGACGGAAATGGTGTCGAAGGATTTGCGTTAACAAGGGGTACCACCTGATCGAGTGCTTTTCCCTCTAGTCGGTTGATGGAGTAAATTACGGTTGCCGCTTCATTGCGAAATCGATCCCCGTTCATCTCAAGTTTTATCCGGAGTTGTGTGATAAATCCAGGAAGTTTTGCCCTCGTTTCGTCAAACTTTTCAGGATAAGGGAATTTTTCGGAGCGAAAAGTGGATTGAGGAACTGGTAGTGGGTGTGTATCGTGAATAGGCGCAGTAGGAGCAGAGCTAGCTCTTGCAATGCTTAAGTCTAGGTTGAGTTGAGTTACTTGCTCTTCGAGGGTATCATTAGCAGTGTGGGCGTCAGAAAGCTGTGACCGACATGTATCTCTCTCTTGACGCAGGCGTTTTACAAGGCCTGTAAGGCCGGTAAATAGCGCAAGATTATCTGCCTCGTAAAATCGTCGAAATTCTTCGAGATCATTGGGAGCGATCCATGTCGAGATGTTTTGTGTGGCCATCTCGTGCGGTACAGATAAGGACGCAACGTAATCTCAGGGAGCTTACTACTAACGTTCCGTAGGGCACGAAGGGATATGGAATATGATTATAGGATAGCAGTGAAATTGTCTTCTGTGAGGAAGAGAGATGTGAGGTGGTACAATATGTGTACAGAATATAAGAAGACGTTGCGTGAAGAGAAAACTCAATCACGCCTACCACACTATATACATGACATTGCCACTAGCGCTCCAGCATAGGAGGCGATGTGGCGACTACTTGTTTACCACCAGACCACCTTTACCTTTCTAGACCCTTGCATCCACACCTACTCACTAGCTTACTAAGATCAAGTACTACCCTACTGCTTATCCATGAAACTTTGGGAAGCATATCAAGATGAATTCAGCGATAAAACCCTTGATGATTTCCAGGCTGCTTCAAGGACAGTGTTGCGATCACTCAGAACATACCCACGTTCTCACGGTGTCTGGGTCAAATGGGACAGGCATACAACTATGGCAGTTTCCCTATTCAATACATTATCAGAAGAAAGCCCCACAGAATGGACTAGGGAAGACATAATGAATTCCAATGAAACTTTTGACTCGGTTAAGATTATCAATGCCATGAAAAATTCTCAAAACTATTCCGTTCAAACCAAGTTGGGAAACCCGCGGATGTCAACTAAGGAAGTGCCCAAACGGTCTCAATCTATTCATCCATCAACAGATCAAGCCTCTCAAAATAAACCCTCAGAGCTTTCATCATATCCCATCACTGGCTATGGCAGAAAGTAATCAAACTTTGCAAAAATGTACGGGCCGGAGCTCAAATATCAGGGCGAAGGCAATAGCTTTGATTACAAGTTAAATATTTTTATGGAACTGTGCGAGAAGGCCGATGTACCCGAGCTCCTATACGCAAAGGCATATTCAATAATGCTCAGTGGCTCGGCACTAACACACTATTTTTCTGTAACATCCAATGGATACCGATCAAACTTCGACGAGCTATGCACCGCAACTAGAGATTATTTTGAAGGTCTAGAAACCAAAAGAACCAAGATTTCTAGATGGGAATCGCTTACTCTTCGCTTGGTCATAACTGAAAATATAGATAAAGGGAAGTCAACCTTGGAATGTTTACAAATGCTTTTTACCGAACTTCGTCACTTGCAACTTAGCTTCGATATAGAATATAGATCAGAAAAACATCTTCATACAAAGCTAATTAATGCCTGTCGCAGCTTCCCTGCCTGCCAGCTTGCATGCTTTAAACCAAGTAGTACCCTAATGGGACTTTTCAACAATCTCCAATCATCTATTTCAACTGTTGAGCTAAATGAAGGCGCCCAAACATCCCAATTGTTCATGGAACGCCGTTACTATAAAGAAAACAGCCAAAGAAATGCTGAAACCTCTCGCTCAAATTCTCATTGGAGGTCTCATAAATCACTCGGGTTGTCTCAGAAAAGATGTTATGTTTGTAAACGCCCTGGTTGCTGGTCTCGAAATCATACTGTGTCAGAGCAAGAATCGGCAAAGAAAGGCTTCCAAAAACAGATGATGAGTCGAATCAATGATCGTATAGACCAGCTGCTTGCACAATATGAAGATGATCCAGAAGATCTTAGCACTAGCGAATCTGAACTTGATAACCACAACAAAATGCTAGCTCTAGATACAACTCCACCCGCCGAGACTGATAAACTCGACGTACTTTACAATGAATCTTTTATAACCTCCTTTGGGACTATCCTGAACCCAAGAGAAACTGCGTTAAACCTCGCCGATCTCTCCTTCCAATATGCAACCACCGGAAATGATCCAACTACCCCAGCAATTGTCACCGAAGATGATCCATGTAATTATTTAGCCTCCTCAAGGTACAATAGCTCTTGTTTTTATGGAATTATCATTGATACGGGTGCCTCAAAATACTCCACTGGTGGACTTAAGCAATTTCAGGCACTCCAAAGAATTGCCAATATCACAATTGACACCACAAAAGCAGGCGCCGTAAACGTTCAATTCGGCATTGGAAGCAGTTCCTCAATAGGAGCTATCAAATTGGATACGCCTATTGGAGTCATAGAATTCCACATTGTTAAAGCTGACACTCCTTTCCTACTCGCTCTTTCAGATATGGATAACTTAGGCGTTTATCATGATAATATTCAAAACCAGTTAATAACACCTAGTAAAAAAGTAAAAGTAATACGGCGTTTTGGACATGCTTTTCTATTATGGGGAATTTTCTTACAATCATTAATATCTTCTTCCTTTTTCATGAACCCTTGTTTCCTTACCGATACGAATTACGAAGATTACACCGGCGTTTCGGCCACCCTTCGGCACAACGCCTCTATACTGTCTTACAAAGATCCGGTCATAACGACATACAAAAGGAACATATAGACCACTTAACTAAATTTTGTGATATTGCCAAAAGCACAAGGGACCACCTCGACGCTTCAAGTTCAAGCTGCAGGATGACGACATCCAATTCAACCACTCTATCTTTGTCGACATAATGTATATTGACAATAACCCAGTCCTTCATGTTGTCGACGAAGAAACCAGATTCCAGGCTGCCCAATGGGTCCAGAATATCTCCGCAAAGCATATTTGGGATGCAATAAGAGCCTGCTGGTTAGATGTGTACATTGGACCTCCTGACTATATTGTCACAGATGCCGGCACCAACTTCACTGCAAAAGAGTTTCACCAAAGCGCTGCTTCAATGGCAATTTCTGTCAAAAACGTACCTGTCGAGGCGCATTGGTCTATTGGCATAGTGGAGCGCTATCACTCTCTCATACGACGAGTGTATAAAATAATCTCTCAAGAACTAGCTGGAGCCAAGATTAGTAAGGAATTTATGCTCCAAATGACAATAAAAGCCATCAATGACACTGCTGGACCCAATGGCCTAGTTCCAACTCTCCTAGTTTTTGGAGCATACCCGCGAATGACAACGTTAGACCCTCCCAATCCTTCAGTAATTCAACGCTCAATGGCTATCCAAAAAGCTACGAATGAGATAAGAAAATTTCGGGCAGAAAATCAAGTAAACAGTGCTTTGAATGAAAGAAATGGACCAAACGTTGAACCGGTTCATAACTTGCCTGCTAACTCTGATGTCCTAGTGTGGAGAGAAGGAAATACAGGCCATCTTTGGGAGTGGCATGGTCCTTTCAAATTAATAAATGTAGAAAAGGAAACATGCAAAGTTCAGTTACCCTCAGGCCCAACAAGCTTTCGATCAACCTCGGTAAAACCTTACTTCCGTAACTCTATTGACGATCCTTCAAGTTTGCAAGAACAAACTAAAGAAAGAGAACATGGTGTAAATGAAGCAAATGACATGCCAGCCCGTATCCAAAGAACCCGCAGACCACCTGCCCGATTTTGTGACGAGCCAAGCTTATCTGCTTTTGTCAACGATACAGAACCTTTTCAGGCTACTTCTTTCCAAAAATCAAGACAAAAAGAAATAGACGGTTTACTCGAAAGAGGGGTGTTCATCAAAGTTAAACCCTCCGATATCCCACCTGGGATAAGAATTTTTTCTTCAAGGTTTGTTGATGAAATAAAACATCAAGGTACAGATAAAGCCTTCGAAAAATCTCGTCTGGTTGTACAAGCTTACAAAGACGAAAATAAACACTTTGTTCTTACTCAGGCTCCGACTATCCAAAGAGTCAGTCAACGAATCAATCTTTCTCTTGCAGCAATGCTTCCAGTGGACTTGTATCTTAGAGACATAACTCAAGCCTATGTCCAATCAGAAACAAATCTAAGTCGCGACTTCTACATACGGGCACCAATGGAGTTAGGAGGCAGGGGGGCTATTTTAAAGGTTATCAAACCGTTGTATGGCGTGCCAGAAGCAGGAAATCATTTGTTCTTCACTTACCATCAACACCATACTGAAAGATTATCCTTGAAACAATCGACATTCGACCCTTGTCTCCTCTACAGAGACAAATGTGATGAAGGTTTTGGTGTTGTTGGAATACAGACTGATGATACCCTATTTATAGCCGATAAATTATTCACTGGCAAAGAACAACTTCAACTCAACAAGGCTAAATTTGCAGCGAAAGAACGGAAAATACTTACTGAATCCGCGCCCATTAATTTCAACGGCGGACACATCAGCAGAGATAGTGGCTCGCGCTCTATTAACTTAACGCAGGAGCTTCAATGCAGAAATTTAAAACCTGTTCACAGTGAGCCAATTGATATTTACGGTTCTAGAAATAAGTCCAGAACCAGCGTCTCGACAAAAGATCAATTTATTTCGCAACGAGTGCGAGGAACATATATTGCGAGTGTGTGTCAGCCAGAAGCCTCTTTCGACCTTTCTTATGCTGCTCAAACCATGGATACCGACAACAATAGCATTAAGAAGCTAAATAAAAGGGTTTTGTGGCAAATCAAAAATCAGAACAGAGGGCTAAAGTTTGTGCCACTGGACAAAATCTCTCTGCAACTACTTGTCTTTACAGATTCTTCTTTTGCCAACAACAATGATTTTTCCTCTCAAATTGGCTTCGTAATTGTGCTCAAAGACCGTCATAATAAAGCAAACATTCTACACTGGTCTTCTATAAAATGTAAAAGAGTAACAAGAAGCGTACTAGCAGCGGAACTGTATGGAATGGTGCATGGATTTGATTATGGCGCAGCCATCAAATCAACTCTTGATAAGATTCTACACATAAAAGTGCCACTAATTCTATGTACAGATTCTAAGTCTCTATATGAGTGCTTAGTAAAGCTGGGTACAACCCGTGAAAAGAGATTAATGGTTGATGTAATGTGCCTCTGTCAATCTTACCAAAGACGGGAAATAGCTCAAGTACACTGGATCAAGGGCGATAGTAATCCAGCAGATGCGATGACAAAGTCAGATTGCTGCAATGCTTTGAAACGTCTTATCGATCTTAACACTGTTATAGTCGAGGAAAACAAATGGGTGGAAAGGGTTTAATATATTTCCCATTGCAGATTATATTTTCAAAAACATCAAGTATAAAAAGGATTTCAATTTGTTTTCATTTATTTATCTGTTTTGCCAGTGTCGAATAATAGGACACAAGCTTTATTTGGATGTGTATAAAGCAAGGATACTGGAGTTTGGGCGGTAATGATGATTATGAAGATGTAATTGTTAAAGTTATGAGCTTTAGCGAATATGGAGGTTATAGCGGAATCAGTGTCGGCGGTTAGACCGATACAGTAAGTCTCGTATGAAGTTTTAGAAGGAAGAATTGACTGGAAACAAGTGTATTGAGATGTATGGTTCTGAGTAAACTGAGCTGATAAGAGTGAGATTGCGTGTGCGCATTTCTTATCAACTGAGGTTTTTGACCAGTATTTATCAATCTCCATGGATCATAAGTTATGATCCCTGTAGATGTAAATCTATATACGTACAGATATATGAGCCAGGAATATAAAGCTAAATACATGTGTGTCGGTAATAGATCCGAGAAACCTTTAACCTGCATTTGAGACACAGTCATCTGCTGGAATGCTAGTGTGAAATAAATGCCAATATGCATTAAACTTTCCGTGAGGAATGTGCTGATGACAATGATATAGGAAGGTGAATTTGATAACCTAATTAGCCGGACTTAGAAATGAGTTATCCTTGGCATTCCAGGATATACAATATTTCAACAGTAATAACAAATAGGTAATGATTAGTAATAGATTTTGAAGCATGTATCATGTGACGAGTGTTCAAGGTCACTAAGGCCCTGGCGCTCCATCACAAAGAAAGATAGACACAAATAAATGCAATTATCGTTATTGAGATACTACAAATAAAGAATCCATAGGAAATATTCCGACAGTAACTTTCTGGTGTCATGTGTGATTTGATCTAAACCTGTATACAGAATCTAGAGCTAGTAGATATTTGGTTAAATGACTAAGGAGCGGTTATAGAAATGGTTATATATGGACATGTGTCACAGGCTCATACCTGGTTATCATTAGGCTGCTGCCTAACAAATAAGGCTTGAACTCTTCCAACCATGTTAAACACCATACATGTCATGAACC
Source organism: Blumeria hordei DH14 (assembly GCA_900239735.1). Classification (NCBI taxonomy): domain Eukaryota; kingdom Fungi; phylum Ascomycota; class Leotiomycetes; order Helotiales; family Erysiphaceae; genus Blumeria; species Blumeria hordei. The sequence continues at coordinate 1,633,658 of OENG01000025.1, read as the reverse complement.
CCTCCACGACTCAATAGACCCAAGTATAGGCCTTGGCTCAGTTCATGCAAATCTATTCTTAAATGAAAAATTTAGATTGCAGACAGGACGACTCGAACACCAGTCGTGAGTCATCTAGGCCACATGCATCATAACTATTTTAATAACTAAAATTGCTAACATTAAAATGAAGCTAAATTAAAATAGACGGAGATGCTGGTGTTTGTCGGAGGACAGGTCATGATCTATTTTGAGAATGGTATGAAATGAGGGAACGAGATCATAGTCTTGTAAATAAATAGGCGGCTTTCAGTCATGTCTCTTCTCGTTACTTTAAGATTTTCATTTGTATCTAGCTCTGAGTTCAGTTTGAATAAAACGCCACTTTAAGACCGTCACAACATGATCTGGAAGATTGGAGAGGACGGAGCACATATCACAACCAGTTTTACTTGATCATCTTCTAGATAATTTGTACCTTATTCTATATAACAGCACAAATATATTTACTCATAGAAGACATGTCATTTATACAACTTAGAAAACGATTGTCATCTTCGTCATCATATGATACATAACTAAGTCGAACAGATAGAAATCATATTGAAGGCTTTTATTAGGTTTAATACCATCTATGGCATTGGGGATCCGCGTTTTGATATGACGTCCAGGATGTGCAAGTCGTTCATGAAGCAGATTAGCTCTTGGCATAGTGCTAAAGGCCAATTGTATTGGCTCAGAGATCGTCCATACTCTGTTTATCCTGATTCCTCGGAATAAGAGCTTTCTGTCTTCAGATTCAATTATCATTTCAGAACTACTACATGTCCATGTTACGCCTTTGTCTGCTAATGTTCCTAAAGATACTAAGCTAATCGATGCATCAGAGACAGATAGTTATCCTCGCAGTATAGTAGAGCAAGTACATTTGGATGTACTAGACTTTTTACAATAGATTTGTACATCACCTCTACCAACTGAATACACTGTTGTCCCATTAGCAACTTCAATGGGCACTCGGATGGGTAAAATTTCGCCAATAAAAAAATCTTTGAATGGTGTAAGACGACAAGAGCACATTGTATCAAGTCCCCAGATTCTTTTTGAAGTCAACAATGGCAAACTGGCACAAAGATAAGTTGAACGTTCAGATTCAGATTCTCTATCAGAGTATTTAACAACTTGAGGGCATCTGACTCTAGGTCCTGTTGCATGTGTTTGCTCCCTTTTACTTTTCTTTATCTCCTGCCACTCATACAATTTAAGACCCGATGTTTTGAACTCTTTACCCTCCGAAGTTGATAGCCATTTAGGGCAACGTGGTTTGACATGATCACCTTTACACACACAACAATTCTTCTTTTGTTGAATGTAATTTTCTACTACTGCATTGGCCGGTTCCAACTCTAGCGTATGTTCATCAGGCTCAGAAAGTTTGGTTTCTGTTGTTCTCTGTTGGAAATGGAGACACAGAGTGTTGTGGACGTACGGGCCCTCCATTTCGTCTAGGTTCCCGACACGACCTTCTGTGTATTTAAGAGGTCGGAAAGGGTAATATAGTAGCGCTTCTGGCTACCTAATGGATATATGTGTAAAATTAATATACTGGTTCAACTAATTTCTAATAAGGGCTCGGGGAGCTTTGCTACATATATACTACAATAGTGGGTCTAACCATCATAAAGGACACATATTAATCCTGATCACTAGGATTAGCCCTGTATTTCAACACTCCCCTAAAACTCGCAATTAGCCAAGAGTGAAGCTATTTAGAGGTTTGAAATTACACTTGAAATCTCAATTTCTCGTTGATTAGCCTCGAATTTAGCCCTCTCCAGTGCCTTTGTCATTCCGTCGGCTAATTGCCGCTCCGCTGGAACCCACTGTATTAAAATCGTACCTTTCTTTACTTTGTCGAGGATATGATGGTACGCAATATCAATGTGCTTGATTTTCGATGTGTTTGATACTCCTGAAGCAAGTTGAATCGCTGATTTGTTGTCTCCTAACAGCAATGGCGCGGCTCTACTAGCACAGTCTTTGCCTTCAATTTCTGCGACCAGTCTTCTTAATCAGATCACCTTCTAGACCGCCTCACTACCTCCAATATAGTCAGCCTCAGTTGTTGATCTAGCCACAGAATGCATTTTTTTACTGGAGCAGTGGACTATACCCCCATTTAGCATCAAAACACATCTAAGTCTACTTTTTCTATCACGTTGGTCATTGGCATAATCTGCGTCGGCATAGCCCATCTCGTCATTCAACTGTGCTGACCCAGAATATACTTCAACACCATGGTTCAAAGTGTAGTAGTCAATTGTGGGATCTCCCCTATGATCTTTATTCCCATATGTTGTACCAAACGTAACTGCACCAGAAATGTATCCGATGATTCTTAGGAGAGCCTTCCAATGATTTCAACCTGCCTCTGTTGCAAATGATGCCATTCTAGTGACAGCAAAAACAATAACAAAGCGTGTATTGTTAGGCCACATAAGTTTGCCCAAGAGTTGAATGTACTTCTTCTTCTCCCCTCGTTCAATTCGCGTCCTGGATTTCTCTTTAAATCATTGACAGCTCCCTTCTCCATTGGCGTAGCATAAAATAGCGATTCCTCGTAAAGATATTCTTGCACAATTCCTCTTGCGTACTTTTTTTGATCAATAGAAATTGCACCATTTGGTTGACGTTTTATGCGAATTCCTAGCACAACCTACGCATCCCCAAGGTCCTTTATTTTGAATCGACTTTTCAATTGAGCTTTCACAGTCTCGATGGCTTCCTCATTGGCACCTGTAATAAGCATATCGTTGACATGAACTCCTACCACCACGCCAGTTTCCTTTTGGATCAATATTGTCGGATCAGTTGTGGATGCTGTGAATCCTATGACTTCGAGAAATCATGACAATAACAAGTACCATAATCGTGCTGCCTGCTTCAAACCATAAAGACTCTTTAGTACTTTCACAAATCTTCCAAAGTAATTTCGTGCCTCTTTTGGAACCTCAAGGAAGATATCTTCGGTCAAGTCTGGTGCTAGAAATGCTGCAACAACATCCATTTGATGGATTCTCCAACCATGTTTTGCTGCAATTGCCACAATTATTCGTAATCCTTCCATACCAATTGCTGGCGAAAAAGTCTCTTCATAATTGATGCCATGAATCTGCGAAAACCCTCTAGCTACCAATCGAGCTTTATATTTAATTACCTTTCAATTTTTGTCAGTTTTGGCATCAAATACCAACCTTGATGATATTGCTTCAAACCCCTCTAGTAATGCATCGATTGGCTTGGATATTGCCTTGTTTCGAACAATGTTATCCATCTCAGTTTTGAAAGCCTTAAGCCATTCTTCATTATCTGGGAGCTCCATTGCCTGCTTAAATGAAAGTTCTTTGTAGATCACTCCTTTGTGAATATCTTGCTCATTTTTATCATATTGACCTGATCACGTCGTCTTCTGCCATCACCTCTCGTTTGCTGCCTCCGCACCGCAGATTCTTTCGCGATTTCATCTTGTCTTAGCCGTTTGGGTTGTTCTTTAGTCTGTCTTTTTTCTGCAGCTGTCTGTAGTTCCGTTGGTTGACTTATCGAGGTTTGAGGCAAACTTGTATTTCCTTCCTTGTTTGAAATTATCGTCGAACTAACGAAGTCCGTAAGCTCGCTTATTGTCGAATCATCACTCTCATTGGCTGAAAATTTTTGATTGTTGAGCAAGCCCCCAACCTCACTCTCAATTGTGCCAACATCACCCATTATGTCATTAATTTCGCAATCTTCATCCAAATCATTGTCAGACTCATCTTCATCATCATTAGTCTCGTTATCTTCCATTTCCGATTCTTCGACTATCTGCTCCCAGGGAATCAGATCGCAATTGGTTACGCCATTGACCATCTGATCGAACTTCACAAAACGTGCTTCAGTTACTCTCTTTTTCTTTGAACTCCAAATTAGAAAGATCTTTTCTGACTCTTCCTTCAAACTAATAAAAACACCTTCCCAAGCCCTTGGATCCAGTTTCTTTCTCTTTTATTTTGGTATATATACCCATGCTCGACACCCAAATACCTTCCATTGCAACGCACTTGGCTTTTTCCCACTCCATTGTTCCCAAGGCGAAAGCTCCATATTCTTAACCTGCTGACGGTTGTGAACGTAATTGAGTGTTTGGCGGCAAGTTGCCCAAATGCCGGCTCCATTTTCATCCCAAATCTCATTGTATTCGCCTTTTCCATTATTGTGCGCATACTGCGCTCCGCAAATCCATCACCTTCTGGGTGATATCCAACTGTTGGCTCTATCACAACATGACGGCCATCATATCACTTCATCACCTCCGTATTCAAGAATCCTCTTCCACGATCGAAACGAATTGCTTTAACTTTTTCGCTAATACCCCAACGGCGTCTTTGAGATTCTACTGTATCAATCCATTCATGAACTTTTCCCTTAGCTTGTGACTTATTTGTTAGAAAATATACCCAGATCATACCAGTATGTTGATCTGTAATTGATAGCATATATCGATTCCCTTGTATTGAATGCTGACTGGTCGGCCCCCATAGATCCATATGGACCCTTTCAAGCGGTGCTGATACTGATCTCATCTTCTCTTTTGACGGGTTTCTCGTCATTTTTCCCTGTGTTCAAGCATTGCAGAAGGGTGGACAAAAAGAATAGTCAGGTAAATATTTCATGATTTTTCTTAACCCTGCCTCTTGTTGCTTTCCTGGGTGGCCTAAACGGGCATGCAGCAACTCTACTTAAGCTCTGCTTGCCTTTATTTTCGAATTGACTACATCCAAAGAAGCTTCCAAAATAGGTGCGAACGTGACAATTTTCTTTTTCAGATTTGTTGTTGACAATGATGCTTTGAATACCTTATTCGCTTTGTCTTTAGGTAATGGGCGCACCCTCCACATTCTGCCTTTTCGTTTTCCTTCTAACGCCATTTTATTCTTCTTTGTCAGGCTGATACTCCTGTTAGGTGAGTCTACCATCAAGGAAACACCTTCATGTTCGAGTTTTTCAACGGAAATCAGATTTTTTGTGCATTGTGGTATGTATTCAACGTTTTTGACCGTTGTCATTCTTTCCTTTCCTTCTGCAAGGATTCCCTGTTTCATTCTTAATTTAGTATATATTTTTAGTCTTCTTCCAAGTGGCAATGACAATACTGTAGCTCTTGGCACTGGGTACTGCATTATTAGGATAAGACTTATGTCATGATGGAACAATGAAAAGAAATCATGTAAATAAATAAGGGCTTAGTCTACTGAAGCTGAGCTCATAGGGCTTGACCCTCACTGTCCAAGATAAATAGTTCAAAATTGTAAAATTGGAATAAGAAAAATGTAGCTAGTATCTTATTTATAAATTCTAGGAGTCCTCTATAGTCAATGACTCAGTTAGGACTATAATATAAATCTAAATCTAAAAAAAATCTACGGAAGCTGAGCTCTCCATGCTTAGTTTTCTGTCACAACCACCACGTTCGGATTACCTAGGATTACCTCTTGTACCTTTAGTTACCACTAGTACCCACTCAAATCTTTAGACCTTTTAGCTATTTATATTACCCATCTTTCAAACCTTTAGTTCCTCCTAGTTATCTCCAGTAGACCTTCAGTCTTCTCTTGCGATCCATCCGACCTCTCCTCACCCTCCAATTCCGCTTCAGGTCAAACGCCTACGCTCCAATCTGACACCTTCCTTGTTCTGCCAATGAATCCAAACTGTTCCTGATCCTTTGGAATAAATGGTTCCTCCATTTGCGGCGGCAACGCAGGTATTCGAAGGGCTTAATATCTCTTCTACAAACACATCTTTACGATTTGTAATGTGGGTGGATGCACACGTATCAAGCCACCAGATCACACGTTTCACATCACAATTTTGGGCCATAAAGCAAAGTGAAGCATCAGAATACGTATCACCATTCAAGACCTTTGCTACTTTCGCGTTCTCCTTCCTAGGCATTTTGGCAACCAACCAAGCTTTTCCTGTCGACGTTTTTAACCACACTGGGCATTGATTCTGGAAGTGCGGCCCTCTACAAGAGAAACAACCTCTTCCTGCTAGAAGCTTAGAATTCGTAGAGATTTTTTGAGTTAGATTGGAGCCAGCAGTGTTAGTATTGTCATTGCCACGGGGTTCTTTCATGGATCATTGTGGCAAAGCGTAAGACGATACTTCATGCAGAGTTCTCGGCTAAAACACAACGAGTCGTGTAACGAACTTCTAAACCGAGGAGGGAGGACTCGAAACATTAGGCTAGTTTTACAAAGTGCTGTGTAGTAGATCGTTCGGGATTGAGATAATGTGCTATTTGGTTATTTGGTTATTTTATGTATATAAATACTCGGCGTGGAGAAGTATTCTTCTTCACGCAACTTCTTTTGATTACACTTATACCTTATACTCATAAATACATCTCTTCTTTAGGAAGACCGCTGTCCTTTGCATATTGTAACTCACGTTTTCACCATATTTCATCACCACAGAATTAGTCGTTCTTCCAAAGACCCCACAACTCGTACCCTACGGAACATAGATAACACAACTCCCTGAGAGGTTCCTCCTTGCCTCTCACTTGGTAGCCCACTTATCTTCTTCCTGCCCAATTTGCTGTTGCGATGTTAGAAGTAAGCTCAGTCTCCCTGGACGTTTACCCGGAGATTATGTCTTCGAATTCTAACTCCACAGTGCTTTGGTTGATTACTTGGAGAGTTGTCTCATATTGCTCCGCATCAACGCTCAACTTCAAGGTATGAATCATGAGCCATTCAGGAATATCATTCTTCGGCTTTATCTTCAAGACTTGTGCTCGCAGCTTTCTCATCAGTTCGACTTTTTCGTGGATACTCATCAATTTTCCCTCTGTGATATCTGTGAATCTCGTAACCAGGCGGTGATATCGCGTCTCATTATTTCCTTCGTACTTCGATATCAAGGCGTTATACTTGTCTTGTGGATGCTTAAAAGCACCAATTATCGATCAATGATTCTCATCGACACTCTGACTTAGTTTGAGAGATACCTGCGCATGTAATAACCTTGTTGCAGATAGAGGCGCTGCATCAATCTCTCCATCAAGGCTCTTCTCTGGGACCCTTTTCGCTTCGATCAGGTCGATTTGGCCGTCAACAACTAGACTGTCTTCCAAATCGTTCTTCCAGTTGTCAAAACTGTCCTCTCCAGTCATTTTCGTACAACCATTCTTCGATGACTTTGTAGACATGATGGATTTTCGTTGTGAGTGTAATAAAGTATATCCTCAAGATTGCGCTAGCAGCGTAATCACCGGACTCTATAACCTGTAAAATGAATATACTGGTTCAACTAATTTCTAATAAAGGCTCGGGGAGCTTTGCCACATATATACTACAATAGTGGGTCTAACCATCATAAAGGACACATGTTAATCCTGATTAGTAGGATTAGCCCTGTATTTCAACAATATGAGCGGCTGTGTGGCGTGGGCACAAAGAGGTTATTGGGGGGTTTTCTATGCCTAGATGGCGCCACACTCGTTTATGCTGTGGCTTAGTCTCTATGTCGCTTACAATCATACTTGTAGCGCACACTTCCCACACTTTTAGCTGTAATCCGAACATGTGTTGGAAATGTTGCGCAATGAAGTGGGCGCAATTTTTATGGAACGAAAGTACAAGTTGACTTAAAGTGTGGGAAGTGTGTGCTACAAGTACAAATGTAAGCGACACAGAGACCAAGCCACAGCATAAACGAGTGTAGCGCCATCTAAGCATAAAAAACCCCCCAATAACCTCCTTTTGCCCACGCCACACAGCCGCTCATATATCCATTAGGTAGCCAGAAGCGCTACTATATTACCAATTCCGACCTCTTAAATACACACAAGATTGTGTCGGGAACCTAGACGAAATGGAGGGCCCGTACGTCTACAACACTCTGTGTCTCCATTTCCAACATTCTCAAAGACTGAAACACTTCAAACAACTTTGGGAACTTGTCCCTTTTCGTGAGAGTCTTAATTGTAGTATCTTATTCTTGAGATAGACTTCGCATCAGAATAACTGCCTGTACAACATCAGGTATGGCAGCCTCTGATTCTTGGGCTGCAATCTTCGATGTAAGGCTAACTATCAAGTCGTGTATTAGTGTGACTAGACTTGTTTTCATTGACTGAACTTCGAAGAACTGCGACAGTAACTGCGCGAGGAGGGCTGTATCTTTCATTCCATACCGGTTTATGAGGGTATTGAATGCTTCAGATGCAGTGTGACAATTTTGCATGACAACTTTATTACTAGTGTCAACACTCTAAAGAATCATTTTCAATGCCTGTGCGTGTTGGTATTCGAACTCCTCTAGCTGCTTTTCGAACGAGCTCTTTCTTGTATCCGAAGTATTATTCTCTAGCTTTGGAGGAATACATTTTTCTGCTGGGAGAAATTTCTTGAGTCTTTTAGCGGCTACCTCGACTTTAATATTACTCTGTCATAGAGTATAAATTTCATGGCCTATGAGCATAGTTCTGCCATACTTACCCATCATGGGATTTTTGAAAATTAAAGTAATGATATTTATAATAACAGGCCGTTCTACCTCTAAATGAATAGGATTTTATGGAGTTAATCTGAGAATTAATGGAAGCGCAGGGGTTCTCATAACCTGTTATATGGGTATAAGTCAGATTAATTGTTCGTTTAGTCTATTCTAACCAGCAGAGATACATTTATTTACTTATTTATTTATTTATTTATATTAACGTCGTGCCTGCGCACAACACAGTGCTTTAAAGCCCCATGCCGGTTAGCTCAGCCTATTAAGGGCTACCCGACGCACCGGCATTCCCATAACAAAAACCCGATAAAGACCCCGCTGCTCCGGATCTGCATAGCCGCTAGATCAGTGAGACTCTTCTAAAATTGATATAAATTATATAATTAAAAACGTAAATTAAACTACATGTAGATGTTCGTATTTAGACAGCGTTGGTGTCTAGGTAATCAGGGCTGTCCTACAAATGTAGGTGCAGACAGAGATTCCCCCATTACTGGTACATTTGAAACTCTTCGAAAAAATAGTGTGGACATAAGCCAGTCTCGGAACAAGATGGCTCCTTTTGGTGAGCTTAAAATCCAGCGAGCGTCTAGGGGACGGGGGCCATTGGCTCCACGAAGCCGTGCCTGTAGTAGGCCGTGTTGACAGGTCATGAAATGCTCCGGCGATTTATCTTGTCCACAGGAGCATGTTAAAGGTGCGCTACTGTGTGCAAAACGACGGTGGTATGCTGCAAAATCACCATGGCTAGACCGCGCAGCGAGAAGGAGGCTGAGGGACCGTCGATCCATGCTAGCGAGCTGTGGGGTGATGCGGGAGCTTGGCCCGATTCTGAGCGCTCTATACCGGTCAGGGGCATTTTGCGACCAGTATTCCGACGCAGAGGCCTCGTAGCGAAGATTGACAATTCTCCTCGCTCTGGCAATGGAAGGGGCCAGATTGGGGTCGGTTATGATACAAGCCGCTTTTGCGAGAGCATCTGCCTTTTCATTTCCAGGGATTCCTGAATGCCCTGGGCACCAGCGTACAGAGACCCTTCCTGGCTCAGTGTATCTGGCACGGTTCCTTGAAGGCCAGGATCTTGCGAGATCCCGAAATTTTGCGATCCGAGTCGAGCTTGTTGGTGTCGGCGGTCCAAGGAGTAAACGAGACGCTGCCTCTTGGTTGTCGAGACAGACAGTGATGTTGGTGGCGTAGTATGCCATTGGGCTTCTAATTGCAGCTGCGAGGCCTTCCATAGCTCCGACGACTTCTGCATTGTATACTTCTGCTGATTGACCTAGAGGAACAGAGCCTTGATCAATCACATGTTTTGCGCCGCGATAAATGCAGTACCCTGCCCCTGCTGAGCCTTCCATCAGAGCTCCGTCTGAGAAAACGAAGAGGTCCAGGGGCGGTGCTGAGGAATGCCATTGGGTGAAGACTTGGAGCTCTGCTTCACGACCAACCGCTCCAATCGCTGCGAGTATTTCGTCCCTTTTTGGTGTCCAGGGAGGTGAAGTCGTGTTTACTGATAGTTCTGGGGAAATTCTGCGCCGAATCCAAGCCATTCTCGGAGATTTCCAGCGAAGTCGCAAGGGATGTTGGGGGTCTGCCGAGGCAACTCGCACTGCAAGACGGTTGTGGATACGTTCGAGCCACCCTTGAGCTGGTGACCATCCAGTTTCCCGCAGAAGGGCGGCCACTGGAGTGGTTTTGTATACCGGCAGTGCTACCCGGGCTGCATCGTTTATCCTGCGCTGAATACGAGCAATATCTTCTTTGCAGGTATTTGCTGAGAACCAGGTTTCGGCTCCGTAGAAAAGGGTTGTAAACGCTGCCCCTTGTAAAGCCTGTCTAGCTAGAGCTGGTTGGATACCTCGAGCGGTATTGCAGAGGCTTTTTATGTGCGCTGTGACGGCCGTAACTCTGCCGCACGCTTGCTTAATGTGGTGGCGAAATTTCAAGCAGCGATCAAAGTGGACACCCAGCCAACGAGTTTGTTCATTAGGCCTGATCTCGACGCTATCTGCCCGGAGGCTTGGCTCAAAGGGTTTCCCCTTTTTCCGGTGGAAATATTGGAGCTCAGTCTTTGATATCTCTAGCTCGATTCCGTTAAGACTTCCCCAAGCAAGTACGTTGTCCAGCTTTTCTTGGAGGCGAGCTGCGCATTCGGGTAGAGATGGTGCGGAAGCAAAAATTGCCGCATCGTCAGCATAGCCGAAGCACCCTGGCGAGAGGCGAAACATGCCCTCAATAGCCAGGAGGAACAAAATAGCTGAGACCGGTGATCCCTATGGGAGGCCGCATTTTATGGCGAAGGGTGGAGTTGTTGTACCGTCCAATGCGACTACGCCCTCGCGATTTTCCATGAATGATGCAACCCATTTGATAAGATTGTGGGGCCAGCCTTGAGTACGGAGATTATGGCAGAGACGTCCTCGCTGAATGCCATCAAATGCACCTTTAACATCTACCGTTACTATACCTGCAACCTTCTTCTCTAACCAGGCGGACTGGATGTCAGAGGCAAGGGCTGTGGTTAGTGTTGGAAATATCGCGCAATGATATGGGCGCAATATTCATGGAACGAAAGTAGAAGTTGACTAAAAGAGTGTCATGTTCGGATTAAAGCTAAAAGTATGGAAAGTGTGCGCTACAAGTACAAGTGTAAGCGACACGTAGCCTAAGCCACACCATTAACGAGTGTGGCGCCATCTAGGCATAGAAAACCCCCAATAACCTCCTTGTGCCCACGCCATACAGCCGCTCGTATATCTAATAGGTAGCCTGAAGCGCTACCATATTACCCATTCCAACCTCTTAAACACACACAAGATCGTGTCGGGAACCTAGACGAAATGGAGGGCCCATACGTCCACAACACTCCGTGTCTCCATTTCCAACAGTTAGATCCGTTGCTGACCGGTGAGGAACAGCGCTGCACTGGTTCTTTGCAAGGATATTTTGTGAGAGGGCAAGGAAAGAGAGACGTCGGGCCATGAGGCGTTCCAGCCCCTTCCCAAGGCACGAAAGCAAAGCAATTGGTCGGTAAGACTTGGGAAGGGCTTTGTTTCGGTTGCCTGCCTTCGGGAGAATAATTATGCTGGCCTTTTTAAAGGCCTTTGGATGTAGTCCTTGCAGGTCGCACAGACGGAACAAATCGGTCACTCGGGGCCCTAGAACTGGCCAAGCTTGTCTTGGCGCTTCTGCGGTTATCTCGTCTAGTCCAGGGGACGATGAGGAGACTACACAGCAAGATCTGAAGATTTCCTGATTAGTTAGTGCAGGCCAAGGGAGGCTTCTTCTTGCCACAGTTGGAATTCCCATGACTATATCCTCATGCTCCATGTGCCTACTCAGTAAAGCCCCCTGTAGTAGTTGTGCTTTGGCCATGGGAGTGAAGACGAGTCTGTCTGGGCCATTGAGTGGAGGGGTATGAAACCGGGGTATTTTTTTATGCCAGCTTGTAACCCTATACGCTTCTGTGAGACAAGAGACCTGATCTACTTTATTGCGCCACATTTCTCGCTTAGCTATTTTGACCGCCTTGCCAAAGGCACGGCGTTCAGCGGTGGCCACTGATCCCGAGCGCTTAGCTTGGCAGAGTGCATTGTGCGCGTTTGTACAGTCCCTGGTCCACCATCGATTTCGCGGTCCCTGTGTACGTTTTCTGGGACAGGTGGCGTTAAGAGCACCTTGGAGAACATCTACCAGGAAAGAAGCTTCTCTCTCTGGGTCTGAAGAGGGTGCGGCCACTAGTCTGTCGGAGATAATTTCACGGAATGTGACCCAGTTGCAAGCAGAGTATCTGAGTTTTCCAGAGGTATCTGTTTCAGGTCCTGTGTCTGACAGTTGAGTTAGTAGAGTTCTGTGGTCTGACCCAACTTCCAGGTCGATTCGGATAGCACAAGATGCATTGAGACTATGTCGTGCGAAGCAAAGATCGATAGTAGCGCCGGCATCATGAGTGGGGGCATAGTATACATTTAACAACGTTATTCCCCTTGCAGTTGTCCATTCGAGTAATGAGTCACCTTCCGAATTTTCGTTATATGCTGCTGGATCCCAGGCCGAGTGGTGGATATTGAAGTCACCAGCTAAGACATCTGGGATATCAGAAAGATTAAGAAGAAGCTGAAGGCCGTCCCCAGCGCCAACCGCGCCTACTGGAGCGTTGTATATATTCCAGCAGTCAATGGTACGCTTGCCGCGTCGAGAGATGCAAATCCGGAGAAGGTCGCGTGAGTGAATACTGGGTTGGAAAGGTGAAAGGCCGCACCCCTTGCGAGTGTAGGTCATTACGCGAGGCCGGCTGGTCCAGATTGGAAGGGGAGAGAAAGAATTGTATTCTGGGTGATTTTTAGTTAACTTGCGCGAGAGATCAGTACTTATCCAGGGTTCTTGAATTAGTACAAGATCTGCTCCGCTTTTAGAGGCAAGTTCGAGGGCGGAGTCGTGTGCCGGGCTCCGTTTACCCACATTTACCTGGAATATGCACAAACCATTGATTGATTGTGATTTGTGCGTCCGGCCCCGAGTCATCATAATGATTCCTCTATGGTCATCAGGGCGGAGTATCGGGACTCTTGTCCAATTTGTGGAGGAGAGGGGGAGGCGATTCTTGTGGGTTGGGTAGGAACCTGATTGTTCCCGGAGCTCGCGGTGGCCTGGACGGAGATTGGAGGGTGTAGTGCGGTCCAGGCCTTCTGGCCCTCGTTTCGGATAGCTCGGAGTCTAGTTTTATCCGGGCGGGCGAAGCTTCTGTTGGCGCGGATGGGTCGCGCGGGGCAGCCTAAAGAAGATGATGGATGAGGTCCGTCACAGTTAAGGCATTTTTCTGGTCTGGTGCAGGGCCCGACGTGGGAATCTGTGGCGCATGTCCCACACCGAGGGCGGCGAGTGCATCTATTCACATTGTGGAACGCGTGGCAACGAGAACACACCTGGAGTGGGGGCTGGTGGTCTACTTGCCGGAGCTTCACCGCTCGAGCAAATAGTCGCAGATTTGTTGGGTACTTTTTAGCGGACTCGGAAGCTATCACTAGGCGAATAGTCCCTTCATAGTCCGGAGAGAGTTCAGAGCGGCGAGTCCACGACATGGAGAAGATTGATTCGGGGTCAATCTTCGTAGTGGCTAGTTCCTGTCGAATTGCAGACATGGTGAGGGCTTCGCGTTCCCCCAAATGGTTGTAGCCATACTTAGGGACTGGTCCTAAGATGAACGTATTGCGATTTTCCTGGCGCTCTATTGGAGCGTCTCCCGTAATCGTCTGAAATGCCGAGGCTACCTGAAGTTGTTCGGGGGCTTGGGCGGCGGTGGGCGCTACTATTGCGATTCCCGAGGGTACTATGCGCACATCTTTGATGAGCTCTGGCCGGTCAGTTAGTCTCCAGAGCCTTGTGCGGATGAGAAATGTATCTTGTCCTCGGAGCGGGTGATCGGCCGGTAGGCGTATAATAACCCTTGAGTCGACCTTAGGAACTTTGGGGAGAGACTTGGTCTGCTTCGGTGGTGGTTCAATAACAGTCTTCTTTGTTGGAGTAGTCTGGGTCGCTAGGATGGGATTTCGGGTAGCTGTAGTCGCGTACGTCTGCTTCTGCGAGGTCTCGGGACGGGGTTGACGAATTGCCGGCCCAGCGCTTCGATTGGTTGCTTGAGGGTCTTCGCCTGTGGTTGTCTGATCAAATACAGATAGGCCAGCGATGACCCTAGCAGCACTACGAGTGACGATTGCCTTGAGATCTGCCGCTATTGCAGGCGGGAGGCAGCGGAGATGGATAGCTCCGGCATTTTGCCAGGCTAGAAGGGTAGTGGCTAGTTCGTTAGTAGTGGCCGATGATGGGTTGGCCACAGAGCGTTGTACAGCCGCGGCTGGGGCAGGCGCTTGGCTTTTGTTTCTGGCCGCTTGGCCGCTCGGAGGTGGGAGGGTTGCTACCGCAAATATGGAAGAAGCAAGGCCTTGATCCTGAGTTGCCAGGGTCTTCGGAACTTTGGGCGTAGTCCGCTGTAAAAGGACGGACGGGATATGGCTGTTTGACGGCTGCTGTGTCAAAGTCTGCAGCGCGTCATCTTCTGCCTCTAGGTCAATGAATTCATCATCAGAATCTATTTGCATGTCTAGAGGGACGGGGGGAACTTGATTTAGTTCAACAGGCATCCGAGGTTCCACGATGACTGTTTGAGCTGGTTGTTTATTACGCTTTGTAATGCGAGTGGGTGTGGCCGCCCCTACTGGGCTGGGGTTGGGCTTTTTCCTCCGCCTTAAAGCAGGCATTGTTGCCGACTTGTCGGTCAGGTTCCAGTTGTGTATCTATCGTAAATGATATGGGTTCGTCGGTAGCGTTCGGATTCGAATGTGTTAGTTATTTATTTATAATACTTAACGTCGTGCCCGCGCACAGCACGTGAGCTCCTCACGTGCCGGTTAGCTCAGTCTAAATAAAACTACCCGACGTGTTGGCGCCTACACAAACCCAACATAGCAAATGAAAGCCAGGATCTTATCATCCTGCGCTTGAAGATTAAATTATACATGGTTACCGGTCACCCTTCAACTCTCATGTATTCAGATTGTATTGAATGAAGAAAAGATTAAATAAACAATATGGAAGGGGGAACTTGGTTAAATCACATGATTCCCTTTCGGTCAGACTTGCAGTGCTTTTCCAAAGAAATTTGTGACCCGCACCCAGCTATTAAATGCGTGAACTCCCTCCACGGAAGCGAGAGCCCAAGATATGCTGGGACTAGGATTCTGTGCTCTGTGGAGCTGTGCCTGGTACTGCCCAAGGTGGCAATAGAAAAAGTGGTCGGGGGACTTTTCTTCTCCGCATGAGCAGGTTAGAATGGCGTTTTCGTGCTGAAACCGTCGGTGGTAGTCTGCGAAGTCGCCATGTCCAGATCGTGCAGCTAATAGATATCCTAGTGTTCGTCGCCCTAGACAGGCGAGCTCGGCTGTAATCTTAGTATTAGGACCAATTCCTAATTCTTTATATCTAGATGGAGAATTTTCTGCCCAGTAAAGTGCAACAGAAGCCTCGTACTGGGCTTTGACTTCCCTTCTTGCCCTCGCAATAGAGAATACCGAGTGTAGAGCTGGAGCCGCACAAGCAGCTTTGGCAAGCGCGTCGGGTGCTTCGTTTCTCAGAATACCTGCGTGGCCCGGGCACCATCGGATGGCCACTTCCCCAGGCGTTGTGTTTTGGCCGCGTGACCTTCTTTTCCAGTTTGCTGCAAGCTTGCGAAAGAGAAAGATTTTCGCTGAGCTAGATGCTGTGGGAACATCAGAGAGAAGACGGAGGGCGGCCTCCTGGTTGTCAAGGCAAACAGTGACGTTAGAGGCATAGAAAGCCAGTGGGTTGAGGAGTGCTGCAGCAAGGCCTTCTGTGGCCCCGGCAATTTCAGCATCATAGACCTCTGCCGAGTTTCCGAGCGGGAGTGATCCTCGCCCAATCTCCTGCGTAAGGCCTCGATAGATCACGTACCCCGCGCCTGCTCGGTCTTCTATGAGAGTTCCATCTGAAAATTCGAATAAGTCTAGAATGGGTCGAGCAGCCTGCCACTGTTTGAAGGAATTTGATCCTGAGAGTCTACCTACTGCCCCAATTTCGATTAGCTTTTCCTCACGGGGTGCCGACCATGGTGGGGGGATAGTGTCTTCGGAAAGTTCTAGTGAAATCCTCCGTCAGATCCAGCGCATGCGGCTAGTGTTCCAACGCCTACGAAGAGGGTGATAGGGGTCAGCTGCAACAATTCGAACCACTAGACGGCTGTGAATTCTGTTAAGCCACGTCTGAGCTGGGCCCCAGCCAGCTTCACGTAGAAGTGCTGCTATTGGTGTGGTACGGTAGACTGGGAGAGCTGCCCGTGCCGCGTCGTTCATCCTATGTTGGACTTGCAAGATAATTTTTTGGGAAGTCTGTTTAGAGTACCAGGTCTCGGCCCCGTAGAAAAGGGTCGCAAAGGCAGCACCTGGTAGAGCTTGTCTTAGAAAAAGAGGGCTAATTCCTCGAGTGGTTGTGGACAGTCTTTTCATATGGCTCGTGATAGCTAGAGACTTCCGGCAAGCCTGTATAGTATGATATTGGAACCGAAGAGCACGGTCGAAAAATATTCCAAGCCAGCGAGTGTGGTCATTGGGCGTTATAGTTGTCCCTCCAATACTAAGAGTAGGCTCTAGTGGTGAGCCTCGCTTCCGGTGAAAGTATTGCAGCTCAGTCTTAGAAAGTTCGAAACTAATTCCGTTAGTCAGACCCCATGCTAGAGTGCTATCTAGTTTCTCCTGGAGTCAGCAGAGATACATATGTCTATGAAAGGTCTGTGCAACGCTAACACCACGTGATATCTCATCACAAAGGAGAGGCGTTGCCTTAAAGAGAGAGCAGGGTCTATTTTCTTGTTTTGCGGGTATAATTTAAAACTACTTGTAAAAAAAAAAAAAAAGTGAAGCTCCTAGTAGAGGGAAATTTGCTACATTCAAAGTGGAAAGCAGAGTGGCGGACAGCTGGTCGGACTCTATTTGTAATTTCTAGGTGTTGTAATGCGCGTTAGAGCGTCGGGTAGTTCTGTAGGGACTGGGCCGTCCAGCACATGACTAAGGTCACGAGCTGTAGACAGGCACGACGTTAAATTTAAACTAAACTAACTAAACTAAACTAAGAGAGAGCAGGGGCTTCTACATGGATGCGAGACCATTGGCACCGAGGTTATTGGAGTAACAGTGGCTCTGCAAGCCGCTATTTTTGCGAGGCAAAGGATAGAGGATCATTGTACTACAAGACAATTAAACAGATCCTGGGGCTTTTCAGACAAGAAATTCGGTCTCTAGCAGTCGCTTGAACCGCGTAATTCATGATGCTTTACAAAACTCCAACGCAGATATAGGATGAGACCCAGGACATTCGAATGTATGGGTGAATGTGGCGCTATACAAAGAAATTTGAGCGGCTCTAAAATGATTTCTTGATAGGCGAAGACAACTCAGTTATATCAGACTTGCTAACCCTCAGCGTCCCATGCAAAAGCGCAGACAAGAGCTGATAAATAAATGGCGGACAATCGCTAGTCCATCTCGATACCAAAACTTAGACCTGCAAACGCGACGACGTAAACCCCATGACGTATTGTTGGCTAGGAGGTAACTTCACAAACTCATTGCTGCGACAACAGGTCATGGACATCTTGCGGCTTGTCACTGTCGCTTCAAGCACTAAGATGCAAACCTGATCTGTAGCTGTGGGCTAGAAAAAACACCCTCCAACTTTATAGTCTGATCGAGGTACAATACTCTGATGCATAAGCTTAGATGCTGCCATTCCTCCGATGTAGGAGTGTTGAAAAGTCTGAACTTCTTGCACCGGTTACATGCTAGTTTTGTAGGCCGGACGCAAACTGGTTCTCTGCTCGATGCAAGGACAACTCTGTAATAAAATCCAGGAATAATTTGCTGACTAAGGAGATGTTAGGATGACGAATGCAGAATCGACACAAATTATAATTTCTATTGTTCATTTCAACTCCCTGTTTACTGTTTAACTCGTTCAATAATCCCAGTATATATTAGTTCTAGAATGGGTGTGAACAAGCAGGGCAGACCTCAGAGCTAAATTTGGGCCCGCTCCGCAGGCCTTCCATCCAAATAGAAGTTTTCGGCCTAGGGCTTGAAACAAAATAATTGAATCCCGTATCCGTACGAAGTTTGGTTTTAGTGGGCCCGGAGACCATTCAATAGATTAAGCGTCCTTGAATAATATCCCTGAAATTGAAATATTCTAGTGTGTGTCTCTAATGTAAAATTGTTACATGGTTGACAGATGAAGTGTCGAGAGTGCTATGGTGTTTATGTGTTTGTTGTGCACTTGAGTCAATGACTATCTAACACATTTGGCTCCTCTCTGACCCAGACCGCGCCTTGTACAGTGCTCCTATCCTCTTTTGTTACTTCAAATATCATTGATTTTGTCGGAATACTCTTATAGTAATTATATCACACGCTTTCTATAGCAGTGATAACAATTGGTAGTTAACATGTATCTTGATTCTTCTCTTTCTAAATTAAGCAAACACGTCTATACATTATTTATCCCTGTCTAGGTCAGTTGGTGCAGTGGTATACCATTCGGGCCGTTCTCCCAAGAAGATTCTGGGTAGCCTGAACACCTACCCCATTTGAGACAGGAGAAAGCCGCTTCGAATCCAGTAAAACCCTATCCACCACTCTTTCTCGCGGTGATACTAGACTTGTGGGATGATTAATGTACACGGACAACCATAGGCTTATTACACTTTTCCCAGGGGTGGGTATGCACGTAAGAGGTTTTACGCCGTAAGGGTTAATCTCGAGTAGTATCTGCAAATGAAATCTGAGCGTCAGTGATCTAAACGCCAAATAGAGTCATCCTACTAAAACTACATATCTTCCGATAGAGTCTGCGTGGGCCTCGGTGCGCCAAATCTGGAAAATTTACTAATTATTTATCTATCCCTCTCCTAGCGCCATTCCAAAATAGGTAACTCCTTACTCATCAATACAACTGGTCATCATTTCTAAGATTATAAATGAAGGATCATTACGTCATTAGGTCATTCGACAGATGTATTGCCCGTAATGGATAGTCATTCAGCTCAGTATCCACCCATGGAATTCAGCCACCATTTCCACGAAACCTTCTGCCAAAAAAAATAAAAATGGTACCAGTGGAAAGTGCGTGTGCGGGAAAAGTCTCAAAATCCCTGCAGCCCCAGCCTGGCGAAGCCTAGACACCGTGACTACAGTAGGTGCGCATATTCATCTACATCTCCCTTTCCTGTAGCATTTGAGGCCGACTTGATCCAATCCACCATCTCCGTATCAGGTGCTGGGTATGCTCCGGAAACTCATGAGATGGCTTTTCCTCCATGATCAGTGGTTGGTGATGAGTAGGGCTTCGACCCCACCATCTAATCTGGTCGTGGCTAGATTCATGATAATCCTGATGGGGGAATTTGTTGAGAGATAAAGACGATACAAACCGCGAAGATGAATGGGAGTCCTCATCGAAGTGAGGACTTTGTTACTCAATCTCGGCTCTTCAGACTCTAGAGTGAGAGCTGGAGGCTCGTAGGGGACACCACTGACAGGGGTTGAGAAAAGTACTACAAAAAGTATTTTTAAAATGTTGTGAATTTTATTCGGAAGAAAGGAAGAAAGGGGCCAACGAGTAATTTAGTCAAAAGGCGTGTTTTTGAATCATTCGATGCTTATCTAGAAATCTATCTACAGAATAGTATAAGTGCTTTCTGTGAACGGTGGATGTTCTATTGGACATTAAATAAACCTCATGTTCCTTACTACAATTGCAAATGCTGATATGTGGCGTTTATGTTGCTCGTCGTGCTCTAGGTGGTAGTCACGAGAAAAATAATTAATCTTCGTCTAAATCTTGCCAATTCGTAGATTTATCCTAGTAATCCTGGGCCAACTCACTGGTATTCCTTGTGGCTAGATAGCAAGACAAAACGGCGAAGGACATTCGGTGTGGGCGAATTCGCCGTGTAAATAATCTAGTTTTAGGATATCTAAAGATAGTTAAAGATCGAAGTTAAGGGTCTAGAAGACAGAACTCTCTTTTAAAATCATTTAACGTGTATTCAGCTTCAAAGCTATGACACATGACCGGTGCTATGTTTACATTTTGAATGACTCTTTTGACGTTAGAGACACTCATACTCTGGATTTCATTCGCAAATACCACTATGAGGTATGTTCGCTTCCACAAACAGTCGACCCTCCTCCGTGAGTACCCACCAAAAGGGAAATTTAAAACCTTTGATTATCCAAGCATGCCTTCATCATCCATGCATACCAGCGCCGCGAGAAATGTAGTTAGGTTTTGCCGGATTCGAACCAGCGGTCTCCTGTCTCGGGTGGGATATGTGTCCTACCTATCCAGACCTTACTTGAGAAACCAGCCAAGATGATGTACCACCGCACCATCCAGCCATGTCGGTGTTTATAATATCGCCCGCACTCTCGCAACTGCAGCCTTGGCGCACGCACAAAGCTCAATTCGTTAAACCTCTTGCTAACATTAAAAATTACACGCCCGTCGAGACTGTATACATCCTTTGCATCATCTTATGACCTTGTCCTGGCCTCTCTTACGCCTATCCCAAAGAATTGTCTCCCAGATTTGTGCACCGCGCTTTGCCTCCTCCTGCGTGTATAAATATGGGCGTGGGCGTGTATTTGGTGACGAGCTGAGGCTAGAGAAAGTCGAGGAGAGGTGTGATCATTGGAATGAAGTATACTAGGTTGTGCTTGTAGATTTAATGAAGCTTGTGTAGGATTTGATCTAGTTGGGTGGGAAAAATTGATTAAGTGGATAGTCTTGAATCATTGCCTAGTGGTCAACCTTTTTTTGTATTGCGAAATTTGACTGAACTTGGCTCTGAAAGAATAGTTTACTCCCAGGTTCGTAGAGGACACCACATAAAGGTATTCTGTCGTTGCCCTCCAAGACAGAACTCATCATCTGCAATTGTGGCTATGATCAACGAGACTTGCTCAAGAATCCTCTAATGCTCATCTACCAGATAATACCGATTGAACCAGACAGTTTACCATAACAGAATATCGTGAAAAGTGGTTAATTTGATTGTGACGACATGACGGTTGGGCCCAAAGGTTACTAAAACGTCATGATGTATTGGGCTTAGGCATTTTCTTGGTGCTCTCTCGACTTTTTCTGACAGTGTGTAGTGTGTAGCAAGGGTAACTTTTATTCTACCTACCTTGACTGAATTCGGAGTTCTTTGTGCAGAGTGGATTTCTTATCATATCAAGTTGGTCTAATGAATGTGACAAGTTGATGAGGGAATATTTCTTGGTCAGAGATAAAGTAAAGATGTTATGTATCTTTTGGAGACTAATCGATCGCAAAGCTCATAATAGATGCAGATTATAGTCTGTACAAGTTTAGAGGCTAATTCCTTCAATCTGATGGATAGTTTAATCACATGTATAGCAAGCAAGCCATTTGCAAACCCAAAAGTTCTTGAGCAATACCAACGTTTGCACATTTGAGATATATTATGGGTGTAATTCTTTATTGAAGTGCTCCTTCTTGAAATCACCTATTATGCTGTACGTGTAGTTTTAA
Organism: Blumeria hordei DH14; assembly: GCA_900239735.1. Classification (NCBI taxonomy): domain Eukaryota; kingdom Fungi; phylum Ascomycota; class Leotiomycetes; order Helotiales; family Erysiphaceae; genus Blumeria; species Blumeria hordei. The sequence continues at coordinate 1,611,998 of OENG01000025.1, read as the reverse complement.
TGATGGTTTGAATGATCCTCTCGGCTTGATCCCAATCTTCGTGATCTAATTTCACAAGATCAATACCGTATACCTTGGCGATATAGCTTAAGGCTTGAAAACTTCGGTGATCAAACACAAAACTGATACTGACTCCTGTGCGTCCAAATCTACCAGTTCTTCCTATTCGGTGCAAATAGGTTTCTGGGTCAACTTCCTCATCTGCACGGCCCTTCATTGGGATATCATAATTTATCACCATGCTCACAGTTGAAACGTCGATACCTCGTGCGAGAACATTAGTAGTGATAAGAACCTTTGCACGACCGGCCCGGAAGTCCTCAAGGATCCTGTCACGGTCCGCACCGTCGTATGCACCATGCACGGCAACTACCTGATGACCTTCTGATACTAGACGATCAGTAATTCTGTCGGCTGTTTCTCGTTTCTAATACCGTTAGGAGAGGCTATGTCAAGTAGATACTTTGAGCGTACCTTAACGAAGATAATCGAGGAGCCAATGGTCATCATTCCATAAAGTTGAGCGAGAACGTCATATTTTCCGGAATCAGATGGACAGTCAATGAACATCTGACTGATACCACTGACAGTTAGATTCTCCTTCTGCAATGTTATTTCAACAGCTTCAGGACTAAACTGTCTTGCGTATTCCCAGACTTGATCAGGAAAAGTTGCAGAAAACAGAAGAATTTGAGTGATAGCAGGCAGCATACTAGGTCGGCAGTCAGCAAGAGTCCGAAAGCTAAAAAATATAGACTGACCTCTTAGCCCGCAAACACTGATCACCTAGTCCTTGCATGTCTAACATATTATCGGCCTCATCCAGACAAAGAATTTTCAAGTTTCTTGTATCAAGCTGCCTTCTTCTTATGAGATCATTTACCGTTCCCGGAGTTCCGACGACTATCATAGCTTCAACCGGGGCATCCCTTTCGACAGCTCCTGGAACCGCGCATTGAATTGTCAAGCCGTCGACGAATTGTCCAATTTCTCTCACGACTCCTTCAATTTGACGCGCTAACTCGCGTGATGGAGCAAGAATAAGTGCCTGCGGCGATTTTGGGTTTTCGTGATCTATCCGTGAAAGAATAGTTATGACGAACGCTGCTGTTTTCCCCGTGCCGGACTGAGACTGGGCAATCATGTTTGTTGGAGTTTCCTGAAGAAGTATTGGTAGAGCTTTCTCTTGGATCTTTGAAGGTTTTTTAAAATTCATGACGTAAATACCCTCTAGAATTTTTTTGTTTCTATGGTTTTTTTTAGTAAGAATATTCCCAATTTTACTGTCAATTGCCTTACATTCCCAGCTCTTCGAAGCTACTAACTGAGTATAGAGGGCTATTCTCGTCTCCTTGTAGGTCACTTAACTTTACTACTACTTCGTAATCATCATCTTCAGGGGTTAATCCGGTAGATTTAGGCTTTGAATCTTCAATGTGTGGTGAGCTAGGAGCATCTTCATCTGCTTGTTGGTCTTCTTCTGGTTGATTATCGTTAGCTGGCGGGGCAGCCGTTTTATCAGGTGATTCCAGGATTTCATCCGTTGCTGGTGGTTTATCATCGTTTTTCTGATCTTCAGTCTGATCAGCAGACTTGATAGAATTTTCTGGCTCTGTCATGGTAAGTCGAGATAGAGCAGATAGTTTAGAAAATTATGTAAGAAAAGTATTTGTCTCCCATCAGTTTAGTTCGTGAGCATAATTATATGCGAGGCTACCATAAATTTCTCAGGCATGATCATCATTACTCAAAATTGCAGCCGATCCTTCCGGTTTAACAAGGCAGTGAATATCTCTCTAAACAGATAACAAAACTTATGGACACTATCTGACCTTACCCCACGACCTCTATTGCCATGGCAGATGTTGGTGCGGCCACGAATTTTGGGACTGAACTCAGGGTGAGATGTGCCTGCAAATCATTCACGGTGCTTGATTAATGAATAGGATTAATAGGATGCCTTTAAATCGGTCAATTCTTGGGCGGCACATGGAATCAGCTGGCTAGATGATATCCAACAGTTTTACCGAGAAAGAAGTGCTATCGAAAAAGAATACAGTGCGAGGCTTAACGCTCTTGCGAGAAAGTATCATGAGAAAAAAGCAAAAAGGTCTAGCAGCCTAAGTGTTGGCGACACACCAGCTTTAACACCAGGCTCATTAGAGAGGTCAGCACTAAACAGTACATTCATAAGGGATTATCTCTAATGATGCTGGATGCAGTAAATCCCTCATTACGTGGGCCGCACAACTCAACACGGTCGAATCTCGAGCTGCAGAACATGACCGCTTCAGCACAGAACTGGTAACCCGCCTAGCAGATCCGCTGAAGATACTCGGAGTCAGATTTGAAGATATGCGTAAACGTTATGCCGAGTATGCAGGAAAGCTAGAAGCGGAGCGGGAATTGGCTAGTAATGAACTACGGAAGATGAAGTTGAAATACGATAATTCTTGCCAAGAAGTTGAAAGCAAGCGCAAAAAGACAGAATCATCCTCTGAACACTCTAGATTAAAAGCCCAGAATGCATATCATCAGCAAATTATGGAGATGCATAATGCCAAAAACAGTTATCTCATAGCAATCAATGTTACAAATGCCCAAAATGATAAATACTATCATGAATATGTACCTCAGCTATTGGATAGTCTACAAGACCTAGCAGAATCACGAACGATAAAATTGAACGAGATTTGGACGCTTGCAACTCAAACTGAAACTGAACTTCTTGTGCGAAGTACTGAACTCGTTGGCCAGCTTGCCCAAAAAATACCGTACAACCAACCACATTTAGACTCCGTAATGTTTGTCACACATAACGCAGTACCCTGGAAAGATCCTCCCAAAAAAAAATTTGATCCGAGTCCTATATGGCACGATGATAGTGCTATGGTGGTAGATGAAGCTGCAAGAGTCTTTTTACGGAACGTGTTATCTAAATCCAAAGCCCAATTAGGCGATCTAAGAAGAGAAGTAGACAAGAAACAACGGGAAGTCGACTCAACAAGTCAACTGAAACAACGAATACGGGAAGGGAAGGAAAAACGAGACGAAGTTGAAGTCATACGATCTCTTCTCACCCAACAAGAAGAACTGCACATTCTCGAACGTAAGCGCCTCATAGCTGAAATTGAATCTTCTAGTATCACAAACACAATCGGTGATGTGACTCTGAACGCAAAAAGTCACAACCTCAAATCTCAAACTTTTAAAATTCCTACAAATTGTGATCTCTGCGGAGATCGGATGTGGGGTCTATCAGCAAAGGGTTTTGATTGCCGAGACTGTGGCTATGGATGCCACGCCAAATGCGAGTTAAAGGTTCCGGCTAATTGTCCTGGAACACAAAACAAAGAACAGAGGAAGAAACTCAAATCAGAGAGACAAGAAGCTTTAAACTCGATGAACCCTATTGCAGTGACTTTAGTAGATATTCCAATTGAAAGATCCAATACCAGTCGCACAAATACTATGAATTCTCACAGTTCAGGATATGTAGCCAGTACCAATAGGGTACGGTCCAACTCTAGAATAACTATGGAAGATCAAACATTCCAGAAAAATGAAAAACCATTGAATGACTCTAACGAAGTACCCCCGTTACGGAAGAATCGAGTCATTGCACCACCACCTTCTAGATATATTAGCCAAGTGCCTGACAATAACATTGTCATACAGCACAGGCTTAATGGGTATAGTGCAAACGACCGAAAAGCAAAGATGCTCTATACCTACGAAGCTAATGGAGCCGATGAGATCACAGTCTCAGAAAAAGAAGAAATCTTAGTCCTTGATGACGATGGTCTGTGATCACCTTTTTCATTATATTCTAATGATCTTTGCTAATTCTTACAGACGGGGGATGGACAAAGGTTCAAACTTCTAGGGGAGATACTGGTTTGGTTCCGACTGCCTACATGGAAATTTTGACCCTGCGCCCGGTCTCGATACATTCCAATTCAGGCTCCTCGTTTGGGGCCCCAAAGAAACAGGGGCCGGCGGTTGCACCGAAGCCGGGTGCTAAAAAGCTCTTACATGTCACGGCTTTGTATGATTACACAGCGCAAAGCGATTCTGAATTTAGTATGATGGAGGGAGAAGAATTCATTCTAGTCAAGGAAGATACTGGCGATGGATGGGCTGGGGTAGAAAAGGGTGGAAGATTTGGATGTGTTCCGGCGAACTATATCAAGAGATTTTAGATGAATGCAATAAAATATGACTCACTATCAATTTGTTTCATTTAAAGTACTTGACTCCTTTTGCTTGAAAACTCCTCTGCAGTGTCATCGCATTAAATAGGTGCACAGAACCTATTGTAAGTAAAATAATGACACAACACATTGCTTGGTGCGTGGGAACGTCGGTATCACGCATCCCAATCTCGTTTTGCGAGATTAGTCTTTGATTAAAAGTTTAGATATTACGACAATGTGGCAACGACGAGGCCTACATGGATTGAGGTGACGGACCCTTAGTCGCAGGGATTTCTATGGAGATGGGCGTTCCTGCGCCTTCCAATATTGTGTACGGGCAGAAAGCCTGAAACAAATGGAACAGCTGGTTAAAAGGAGAGTTGGCTGTGAAAGCACGAACAATGCATGGCTGGGTAAATGAATGTTGGAATGGAAGGTGAACTTCTATCTCGTGGCCGCGGAGGCTTTCTCGGGCACATTAGCACAAAGAGATTGGGGAAAAGCAAGTGTGCTTACCGATTCGCCCAAACACCTAAGCTTCGTCATCGTGCCGATTATGTCTCGTTATGGTCTACGAAGCAGGGGGAGGTTTGAAGAAAACCCCCTCGCCCCGTTTAGCTGCTTGGTTCTCCTTGGCCCCTGCCGAAGGGTCAGGCATTCCCCCTGATCAGTTCCAAATTTGGAACGAGCTAACAATATCGCTTTCCCCTTTGCTCTTTCGTCACTTCTCTTCAAAACCTGAACAGCATACCGCTAACAACAACTATTCAACTTTTCTCATTCGTTTGTAGCGCCTACCTTATCCAGATTTACCTTAGTCTATCGTTGGAGGTAACCAGAGGTAGACTCTGAAATTTACGCTTCTGATCCTACGACGTCCTACCACTTGACAACTTCTGCTACAGTTTGATCCACTAAATTAGCAAAATCATACTGATCAAGATCGAACACTAATATCAAAATGAAATCAAACGCAATTGCGGCCCTTTCTGTTGTGACGGGAGCTCTGATATCACCATCTTCAGGGTCTTTATTTTCTCGCGATTCAAAGCCGATAACATCAATAACAGTCAAAGGAAACGGTATTGTCAAGAAATAAAATTACGTATGAACTTCTGCTAATTGGCGAATGTAGCATTTTTCCAGGGAGACAGTCGTTTCTATATCCGTGGAATTGACTACCAGCCCGGTGGATCATCTAAGCTAGTTGATCCCATAGCTGATGAGACAAGTTGTAAGCGCGACATTGCCAAGTTTAAGGAATTAGGTGTGAACACCGTGCGTATTTACACAGTCGACAACACTGCCAACCACGATGCCTGCATGAACGCTCTTGCAGCCGCAGGAATTTACTTAGTCCTTGATGTTAACACACCCAAATACTCTCTCAACCGAGCAACTCCGGCCCCATCTTACAATGCTGTTTATCTTCAAAACATATTTGCGACAATAGATGCATTTGCGGCTTACCCCAATACTCTTGCCTTCTTCTCGGGCAATGAAGTCATTAACGATGATTCTACTACTCCGTCAGCACCATACGTAAAAGCTGTCACTCGTGACATGAGACAATACATCGGCAGTCGTGGGCACCGAAAAATTCCTGTGGGATACTCTGCTGCTGATGTTGACTCTAACCGACGTGAGATGGCTCAGTACATGAACTGTGGTCCCGATGATGAGCGAAGTGATTTTTTTGCTTTCAACGATTATTCTTGGTGTGATCCTTCATCATTTACAACTTCAGGCTGGGACCAAAAAGTTAAAAACTTTACCGGATACGGAATTCCCATATTGTAGGTTCAATACCTCAATTCTTACCATCACTAACATATTAAAGCCTCTCTGAATATGGTTGCAACACGAACACTCGCCAATTTCAAGAAGTTGCTTCTCTTTACAGCACTGAGATGACTAGTGTTTACTCTGGAGGCCTTGTATACGAGTACACCGAAGAAGGTTCCAAATATGGACTAGTGACAGTCAGCGCAAATACAGTTACTGAAGGACCAGACTTTGCTGCCCTCAAGTCAGCCTTTGCGAAAACTGTAAACCCAAGTGGTGATGGTGGGTACAACACTACTGGTGGAGCATCCGGATGTCCTAGTAAATCAGCAAACTGGAACGTAGAAGATGACTCGCTTCCAGCCATACCAAGTGCAGCCTCTGCTTACATGTCGAAGGGTGCAGGCAAAGGTGCTGGTCTTACTGGAACTGGATCGCAAAACGCTGGCGGTGCCTCTACTGGTACCGCTACTAAGGGTTCCGGGGCCGTGTCCGCAACTGCCAAATCAAGCAGTCTTGCCAACAGCCTGAATAAGGGTTCCATTGACCTCAGACCTTTGGCTCTGGCAGGGATGCTGATTACGCTCACTTTTTTTGGGGCTATAGCTTTGTAAAAGATATTGTATGAAGAGATTGGGATCAAATGTAGCTAATTAAGGCATTTTTGTAAGGAAGGCTCTTGTAAAGGGTTAGCCAGGAATAGAAGAGTATCTTATGCTATGTTGAAATAGCTGGCCGCAGTTTTGAGACAGTGATGATACGTGAAGCGCACAGACATAGTTCTCCCGTTACTGAGAGTTCAAAATTGGACATATAGTCTGGTGCAGAGTCTACATCAAGATTTACAGGAAAAGCTTTACAGCGTGGATATATGGCTTTGCTCTTTAATTAGCAAGTGGATAAATTGCGCATCAATGACCAAGTCGAGGTGGGGGAACCTGGCAAGCAACACGTTGCATGAAGATAGGTAAACTTGGGAGAAGTGGCAATAGCAGTAATGCTGATGTGAAGGAGCAAAGATAGCAAGAGGCACTAGAATGTAGCGGTGTAGCTGGCAGATAAACGTGACAGGATAAGCTGGACATTATGGCCGGAGTGGGGCCGGTTGACGAGAAGGACAGACGGATGTTGAAGGCGAGAGGCGAAGGAGCGGAATGCGGGCGAGAGGGTTGAATACAAAGAAATAGGCATGGTAGAAGCGGCGATCGGAACAGGAAGTGCCGATGGCAGCCGAGGCGCTGGGGAGTCACCATGGCGACCTTTGATGGAACGGAGGCGCTCGCCCTCGGCGTGCCCAGAGTAAATCGAGATCCGGTCGGATGTCTGACATGCTCAGACAGAAGCCCGGAAGTTGTAGACCAGACACGACCCGGGCCATAGCGTTGATGGCAAGCTTGCCGGGAATACCAAGAAGCACACTATCTGGTGGGACTCATCCAAAACAAAAGGGCAATGGGCAGGATGGCACGACCTGCGACAATCCAGCTGTAGCGGCGGCGAGAAGCCTGCATGAGAATCTACGACGCAGGCCGTGTATATTGATGGAGACCGACATTGCGCACGCATGGCTCCGCGACAGAGGCGTGGATCAGTAGGGCAAGCATGATGCCACCCTCCTTGCAGCCTAGACGCCCCTATGCGCTCCTCTTTCCCCTCAGACGGACAGCTCAAAGACACACGCTCGGAGCCCGTGTTTACACAGCGTGGCTGCAGCACAAGGAGGGGTCGTTCAATCCAGGTTTGAGCCGCGACAACGACGCGTCCCCGTCGATCCGCACGCACGCGCGCGCGCTCCTCGTCCACACCCGGGTCCGCGGGAATGGAGGCGGGACGATGAGAGCCACGGCGATCGTCAGCGGCTCTCGTCGACTACGATGACCTCGTTCGCCCAATCGAAGCCTCGAGCGACCCATGGCCTGGGTACAGTGCAGACCATGACCGATCCGCGGACAATTCTCGATACCGAGGTCCGTCGACAAAGACTGAGTCGGATCATCGACAGAGAAGGTCGTGACTACATCGGCAATATTGGCGAGAAGAACAATAGTCATCAAATTCTGACCTTGCCGCTGCCACAACTGCCACAACTGCTGCAGCTACCGTCCATCGTAGAGGAGAGGCCGTGTTGTAGATCCGGATTCGACTCGGCCCCATTCAGGCTGCAAGAATTTCGAGGCCCCACAACAGGATTCCACTGGTTTCACAAATCATGCCGTTCACTCGTAATCGTTCGTCCCTGTCATTTCCTAGTGCATCCTCGAGTTATCTATATAAATTCAGCCTCTCCCCAGTGTCAAGCATTTCCAATATCGCAGATCTATCTATCACACGTATTCATCCCGGGTGTCCCTATCATTCTATTGCAGTACCACCAACTCCTTCTTATGAACCGCCCCTCGGCTACATCTCGTTATACACCCACTCCGAACCCTCAAACTGAACGATGCCTGGCGCCTTGAGGTCCTCTTGTCACTTCAAACATCAACATGCCACCTCTTCTCCAAGCCTATCCACACATCCATACTCATCAAATCTTCCCTCGTACCGTAGTAAAATAGCTCAAACAATGCGAGACACAAGAGCACCTAAGAACCAGTCTCTAGATGTCACCCACGAAAAGTCATTCACACCACGTGGAATAGAACTTACCCACGACATCCACTCAAGTAAAACCGACTATCAATTGGGATTCTCACTTTCACCACGATCTCGGCGCTCCAGTATCTCAGCTCCATTATATGCACGTCCAGTATGTAAGGACTCGCCGCACCTCGATACATCCGTCATGGTGATAGACAGCACTGATGTACTAGACGTGTGCTGGCGAGAGATATTGTCGTCATCATCGGTATCTAGATCTATGGAAGGCGAAGAATCCGTGATAGATGTCGATCAGGAACCTACTCGAGAGATAGATGTCGACGAGGGCTACTGTGACGAAATGGATACAGATGCTGCAATACACGCCGAGGCAGTGTGGATACAAATTCACGCTCTCATTACAGGCGATGCTACCCAGAGAGCAAGTGAAATTATTGGTATGCGAAAAAAATCAGCCCTCAGATCGCAACGAAGCGGTGAGGTATTCTCGGAAATAAGGCCAACGGTCCAAAATAGAATTCGGATGAGAAAGACGTCTACCACTCGAAATATATCTACTAATAATAACAGAGGATGATCTGTTAACGCTGCATCACTGGTGATTTTGAATACTCGTTGGTTCCTCACGAGATAATCTACCTTTATCCACTGCGTCAGCGTCAGGATGATTTAAGCTTATCTACCCCACAATAGAATTGATGCTATCCTCACTGTTACGCACGAACTATTGGCATAGTGATGATGCAGCTTATCAGCTTTATTATTACAATTTGTTTTATTATTGGATCACTTTTTGACTAAAGTTTGTGTCATGCAAGTGGGGAGCCTTCAGTTTGAATTATCTAGGATGTCCGAACGGGACGTAGTACCGTATGGAGAGAAATTTGACACCAGATTATGCTTCCTAAACAAAATCTAGGGACAGAGGATGTAAAATAGGTTGTGTCCCCCTTACTGGTGACGCATTGCCCACGCAGTGGCGGTGGAGTTTGAAGCAAGTCGACAATATTACTCAAAATACGAACAACCTCGCTAGAATTACAAGTTCGTACTCCGAGGCTTCACTCACTTGGTATCACCATCTAAGATCTGGATTTATCCTTGTTTGGCTCAAACGCAAGAACAGAGGTTTCTTTTGAGACAATACGATGTTAAAGTAACTTGATGCAAATTCAGAGATAGATATTTGAACGTACATGTAAGTATAGATGAGTCTGATTCACGCGAATTTTATACTACTGAGAAGGTAGAACAGAATTCAGTCGCCGGTTACTCGAGGTCAGGATGGTGATCAGGAGTGGAGTAACAAGTAGAAAAGCCTAAATTATAGCACTGAGACTTGGCACAGATTCTCAAAGGAAACTTCGGTTGCAGGGTTGTGTAAAGAAGTAATTTGTATTGCTCCGCCTATCTATGTAGGAGAGTGTGGTCACAATAGTTACCAGTAGTATAACTAAAGAATATTTGAGCATCTAACATTTCCTCACCAGTCAGATAGTCCTCAAGAACAATACATTGTCCAATTACAAGACGCATCCCGAATCGGCTGTTTGGTAGGATTTTTGACTAAGAAATGTCTTTTTATGCATGTTTTTTAAAAGTAGAGTCATTGGGAGGATGATCTTCATTTTACGTATAGTGGAGTTAGAGGGTTGAAGATATGCGGAGAATGAGATACGACGTATAGAGAACCTGATATGTCATGCAGTAATACAAAATGATTTGCATAAATTGTGCAACGAGAGTGTGAGGGGTTTTCACTTAATAGACTAGCTGACCAAGCAGCGTCTCCCAACATCGGTTTTACAAGTTTTCGTATCACAGCTACAAAGTGTCTGATTTGTTGACGAGTTTACAATATCACAGTTGCTCCCAGTTTTCCTCAGGGCTATTAACCTACAGGGGAGATTCGCGCGTGGCGCTTCGATCAGCTATTGAGCGTTCATCTAATATCCGGACATCGGTCATGCAGCGATCATAGCATTTCGACGCTTTCACATCTTCCTTGAGCTCATCCGCTAACTATCTTCCCCCGTATCCGACTCGACCCGACATCTCTTCCTTGAATCTTTTAGCACGCTCCCGAGAGTTTCAAAAAGCCTAGCTTTTGGATTAACTAGAGCCGTGTGCATCGCGAGGGAATTGACTCACGGCAACCAACGTATATTCCAGGCGTCACGCTTGATCGCCACCCATCCTGTTCGTTGGTTGAAAAGTCTCGAGAGCTATCCTATGATCACGTGATGATGGAGAAAGCTCCCTAGCCTGAAACAGGGTGAAGCAGTCTTTCTGTCCACCATCAGACTCCCAGATTCGACTATGCGGCTTAAAAACTGTCCCCATCCATGTCGCGCGCGTTCGCTCTCTACTTTCTCCCGAAGATTATCCTCACAGCTGCCGACAATAAAAATCCAGGATGTGCCGGCGCCGAACACGGGCCGCATCCGCATCCTCTCCCTGGTTGGTGCCCTCCTTTGACCCCCACGACATGCTCTCATCCATCTTAGAACCGTCCGGCAGCGCGTAACGCCATCTCGAAGCAGCTTCTCAACGAACTCACCGGCGCCGTCGACGAGATTCATGCCGAATACGATGAAAATGGTCATGAGCGACCAATGTCAGAATGGCGGGCCAATAGCACGCAGACACATGTGCAGGGGCCGACGCGAGCATTGATTCTGACTAGTGAGGTGGATAGTTGTTTCTGTGCGGGTGCCGATCTAAAGGAGCGCAGTGGCTTTTCTACCTCAGAGTACCCTTATCCCCATTGCCGGCTACATCAGTACGCCCAGATTGACAATAGCCAATAGGACTACGGCCTTCCTCGCTCGTCTGCGACAAACCTTCACCTCGCTCTCCCTCCTACCCATCCCTAGTATCACGGCCATCAGCGGCCGCGCCCTCGGTGGTGGCCTCGAGCTAGCTCTCTGTACCCACCTGCGCGTCTTCGCCTCGACGGCCGAAGTCGGTCTCCCAGAAACTCGACTCGCCATTATTCCTGGCGCTGGCGGCACCTACCGACTGCCCGCTCTTATTGGTCTCGCGCGCGCCCGTGATCTTATTCTCACCGGCCGCCGTGTCAGCGCCGCCGAGGCCTACTTCCTCGGCCTTGCTGACCGTCTAGTCGAGGTCGAAGCGCGCGATAGCCTTCCGGCCACTGCAAGGTCGGCAGATTTGCTTGCGCGAGCACGCCCTCTGGTGCTTCATGAAGCCCAGAAGCTAGCTATTGAGATATGTGAGGGTGGCCCGGTGGCAGTGCGCAGCGCCCTCAAAGCCGTCACTTGGGCCCAGGAAGAGGTCGAGCAGGAAATGTATAAAAGGGTTCTCGATACCCAAGATCGCAACGAAGCCTTGCAGGCATTTGTGGAAAAAAGGAGACCAATCTACAGTGGCAAATGAGCACTACTGAAGGTTTGGGCGTGTCATAAGCTGGTGCCACCTGTCTACTCTCTAGAGTCTCGAGTACTTAATCTGACCATACTGCCTCTTTGTTTGGTTGGCGGCACTGGTCCGGGTTTGTGGATTTGCTAGTGCTTATTGAGAGTATTGGTTTTACTCATTCATCCTATGCAAACTTGTGTCCTCTCATACGAGAGACCCAGGCTCTAGTGAATCTCTGCACAAATGTAGCGCGCGCAACAGACTCAAGTCCTACTAGCTTGTCGTCCCGGGCCGCGTAGGCTCTACGAAGATTTGGGGTCGAAAGTAAAGTTTGAGGAAGCTCGGCTTCATAGGTGAAATGATATTCTAACTACAGGATTTCTATGGTTAAAGATGCATTTCTAGAACATGTATTCGCTTAGAAATATTATAACTTGGACTTATTCCAGAGGCCATAGAGCGCTAGATCTAGAGGCATTGAATTAACTGCTGAGACGAGATCTTGCCAAAAGTTTTCTAGGCCTCTCCTTCTCACCAAACGAGGGAATTCATCTACCCGCTCTCATAACGACTGGCGCAGGCGTTAACGCGAGGGTGATGTCCAGGATGGTGGAATGTGCGCGGCGTTTGTGTGTTAGGGATAATCTGAAACCCTTTCCTATTAGTATGGCTTAAGCAAAATACAATACGCGTCTCTCGGCACCAAATGCGCTATATCCCCTTGTCGAGCAGTCTTATAGCCAAAGGGCGTTTTGTAGGAGGGTCATGGTTCGAGAAACACGGGCCCGAGCAACAATGCGACCGATAGTAGTGAGTATTTATTTAAGGGAGAGAGCTCCTGCTAGCTCCATCTACGCCAGCATGTCAAGGTAATAGCTCCATTGCCACCGATGCCCAATCCCATCTTCTTTCCACTTTGCAGCAAACCGATGCAGATCTGGGCTACATTCCGCGGCATTTAGCTTCGGCAAACAAGGGTCTTGGAAGGGTCAATGGCTTGTCGTTTGGCTGCGGAGCCGAGGAATGCCTATAGCCTACAGCCTACGCTGGCTAGCGCAGACGAAGATTAGATTTAGATTAGATTTTATTATAGTCCTATCTGAGGCTATGACTATGGAGGACTTCCAGAATCTACATGAGATACTAATTTTACATGATTTATTCCATGCTTACAACTTCAAACTATTTTCGCATAGACAGTGAGGAAAAACGCAGACAAAGATACAAGGTGTATCCCTAGGAAATATCTTGTTGGATCCTCTGCGTTCTTTCCGAAGGCAGAATGACGGCGGGTGAGAGTAGTAAGAGTATCGAGAGTCATCTAGGTTTTCGTCAAAGAGTCTGAGTCGAAGGAATTGCACAGAGAGCCTTGTCGAAGGGGAATACCCAAGATTGTATACAGACGTAGTCTTCAGTACCAAGGTTTGGTTCTGGATAGATTTGCAATGAGATACTGCGGTGACAGGATTGTTTAAGCATCTCGTAACGAGGCCGTGACACTTGGTCGCGCTCATACATTGCATTCACTGAGCTTGTACTGACGTTTGTGGAACTGACAACGGGTTACATGCTTCTGCCATCATCAGAATGGTCGAGTTGATGAGCTCATGGACGCCATCTTTCCTAGCTTCCAAGACAGATCGAATCATACTCTCTCACTTCATCCGCCCGGTTTCTGATTTTCATACAACTTCACGTCCTTCCAATTGCCTGATCGTTTCTGTGATATGGCACTATCTGCTGTCTCATGAAGGTATGCTTGATCCTCTCCGCACACATCATCCACCGGCAAATATTGCAATAAATCAAATTTAAAATTACTAGTAGGTCTTGAGGCTGGCAGATAGCTTTTGCAGTCCTTCACCGCCATCGACTCGGAAAGGTCTTGAATCTACTCAATTCTCCGCACACTGGCACGTTGAATCGATTAGACATCGTCCGATTTCGTTTCGTCTAAGCCAGTCATGACTTGCCAGTCCGTTTTTTGTTTTGTATATCAACGTGCGGGGCAGTGGACACCCTCCGCACTCCCATGGGAGCTTGAGCACGAGTGGGGCCGGGCTGCATCAGATCAACTACCATAAATTTTTATAGTATATCCCACTACTCAGTCCGTGGACTTGTTGGTAGAGGGAAGCTTGTGCAATCATGAAGGATTACAGAATGTCAATTGCCGGCAAAGACAAATTCTTCACCTTCCACTGGTACCGGTGTCATCGCTCTGCATATCTGGGATAGCCAAGAAGAATCGTATCCAAATCGAAGTCGAAAACACCCTCAGGCAGATCTCCATTTGACGACTTCTCAATCGTGCAGTACTTACCATTCTCATCTGAGTTCTCAACCCCTTTCTAACCACGCACCATCTCGTCTCAGCGACCAATAAAGAATTTGCTCCAATTGCACACAGGGGCTTGCCACATTAATTTCCAACCATCTCTCACTATATATTGACGATGCTATTTATACTCGCAAGGAGGAAATCAAGTCAAATAATACAAAGCCTGGGTCCTGGCTTATGGGAGACTGTTGTTCCAATGGGACAAGCAACTCGTGGGAGTACAAGCGGCTGAGATGTAGAGCGAGATAGGGAACGGGTCTCTAAAGGCTATGCTGGGACCGGCATTTTCGAGGTGTTTTCAACTTTGAAACATTTGTGGGCGCCAACACCGAGATTCGGCTTATTAGCCAGGAGGGCTTATTTTGTCGAGTCAACGGCACTTTCCAGGGGGGATTATTGTCAACACCTGTCAGCGGTGTCCTCTACGAACCTCCAGCTCTCACTGTAGAGTCTACAGAGCCGAGATTGAGTAACACCTTCTCAACTTTAAGCTGATTTATCTCTCCCTCCGTCAAAGATACGCTTCCGATAATACATAAGACGACCATGACGACAATAATAATGCTAGAAATGAGGAAAGATAATGCGGTACCAAACGCTAGAGCGGTAGTCAGAGAAACCTTCGTTAAATTACAACATGTGCTACTCACTGTTGAGCAAACAAAAAGCCCACGAAAGCAAAGTAAAAGACCCCTCCGCCCTCAAGAAAAGCAGATTTCGACTCGTCTATACTGTCGTCCCTACTAATCTTTAATTCTGAATCTACCAGCCAGTAGGGAATCTGAAATATATGAGTTACCCGACGACCCCACGTCCGTAACGACTTTTGGATGCTAGGCTAGGCTCCTTCACGACAGTCACTCTCGGCCAAGGCTTCTCTGGCATCCTCTCACGACCTTCGGTTTGTCCTGCGGCATGAACCAGGTGAGAAGTAAGGAGGAGGCCAAGAAGGTTAAGAGACGCTCTTAGGTATACACAGGTCTGCTGCGCCCGGCTGGCCGGCCTCAGCGTTATAGGAGAGGCCCGCAACCAGTGGTTTTCGAGACTTTTCCCTGCAGCTAAACACCCGCAAATGGCCATCGTTTAGTTGGCTGGAGAGGGGAGATAATGACGGGATAACGGCTCCTTTTAGTGTGTACTCGAATGAAGACCTGTGGGGGTATTACTGCTGGAAAGAAGTCGTAAAGGAGGCATAGGAGGGAGTACACTACCCGAGGCATAGATACTCCCGGCCTGTAGGCAGAAAGGACCTACATGTACTTACATATTCATAGACTTTACAGGACAATAAACACAAACAAACAAACAATTCGAGAAACTCCCAATTTGCTCACTCCCACCCTTATATCCATCTCACCCGCTGATTAACGAATCGAATCGTAATTGTTTGACATTGGCGACATTTTAAAATGCCTCCGACACGTAAATCGCACCAAAACGCGATCAGCGGCACTGCCAAAGATCGCGTCAACAAACCCTACCAATGGACGCCTGCCATTCAAAACCACGCGAGAAATATGCCCACAAGACGAGGACTCGAGTCCAATCTCCAGAACATGAACGCCATGGCGACTGCGCTCCAAGCGAAGGAGAATGATGTCCCCGAGGTAGACATGGTGGACGCAGAAGTCGAGAAGTTGAAAACCCTCGCAGATTCAAGATGGGCTTCCTCCAGCCCAGAAGACGCGGATATAGTCTTAGAGCCTACCGAATCCAACACAAAAACCGTCGTCGCACCCGAGAAGCGCGCTACGGTTCCAGCACTACCGCGACCGGTAGAAGTGAGGCCCTCAAAAGGGGCAGAGATACCCACAACTAAGGCAGCAGGAGCCGAACACTCTTCGCTAGCCCCACCGCCTACAGCACCAGAAGCAGTAGGCAGAGAAAAACATACCCTCCAGAATTACTGGCAGCGATGGAAGCGGAGGAGCGCAGGGCAAGGCAAAAAGCCGCGCAATTTAACATATGCTTGACGGCGATTAGCAGTGTCGAGACAGCCCTTTTACCGCTCTCCATCGGTGAAAATATAATTTTTATAGACTCCATCAAAGTCTACCTAAGGGCAGCCATCGCGCAATTCGTGGTGGCCGAGCCGAGCACCGCTTCGCCAGTCCTGCCCCAACGACCAATTGTCGGGACTCCCCCCGCGACCGCCATCCCAGTAGCCATTCCTCGGAATATTACAAAGACTACTGCACCTATCCCACCCAGAAGCACCTGGGCCACTGTCACCAGAGCAGGACACCAAAAGTCAGGCGCACAGGCTCCTGTAAATATCACCTCGGTTTCGGCTGCCCCATCCCCCAGGAAACCAGAGAAGAAGTCGGCAGCATCAACAACAGCATCGAAAGATGACCGAATCTTCTTGCGTCTGGATGCAAATCACGAGTGGAGACAGCTCTCTCCAGCTGGCGTTCGCAAAGCCGTGGCGAAACAAACACATTGCACCCCTGCTGATGTCGACCAGGTGCAACGCGCTCCCACTGGCTTTGCCATCCGTGCCAAAAACCCGGATGCAAAAACTCGACTGCTGGAGACCTTCAGCACCTCCACACAAGTGGAGGCAAAACTAGAACCACCAAGTGATCTAGTTTCCCTCCGGATTGCTACGGTTCCAGTCGCTGTTTTCGGCTTAGACGGACGAATCGAAGTCACTGTCGAAATGGTAGCCGCCAAAATCTTCAGAGAAACTGACTGCACTCCAGCCCGAGTAATGACTCACGGAAAAACCAAGCCCGGGGCCCCCTACAGATCCTGGTGTTACGGGTTTACCCGCTACTGGTTGTCTGGGCTGACCTGGGAGCCCAGCCTTGTACAGAATTCGGACGTAGCAAAAGGCCCAGCCTTTCGCACAGAATAAGTTCTCTCTATAGTGCTTACGCAAGGTAATTGTCAGGGCGCACTTTGTGTTCTCACGATCCAATTGTAGCTATCTCTCCCATAGAAGAATATTAACTATTTATGGTATTGCTTGCGTGCGCTGACCGTCTACTTTGACCGCTCACACCTGGGCGGACTTATTCTCCAAGAATGCTAGCCCAAAGCCTTGCTTCCGACTCTTTGACAACTCAGGAGTAGCAACAATTCATCGAAACCGCTCTCCAATACAGCAATGAAGACGATGTCTCGGTTTCCACGCCACCCGTGGGTGTTATCGTGCGCCAGCCTGTTGGAAATGTGGATCCACCATGCACTCGGCATTCGAGTGTAAAGCAGCCTCTAAACGTCGAAACTGTGGAGGGCCTCACCAATCTGGCTGTCGAGATTGCCTGGCGCGTCCCAACAGTTCTGGCCCAGCTACCAAGGAGCAACTTGTGTGACAGTCGGGGAAGTTCTCAAGTTGGCTTGAGATGCACGATCAATAGTTTACAATTCTTCTAAGGAGAGAATATGTATGTGCAAGAAGGGCTTATTTATGCCCGTGCTCTCCTCTAATACGTGGCCCGCATCTATTCCTAAGAGCGGACAGGTGTACCTATGGAGAGTTTAGGTTTTTGCATTGGTGTTAATTCCCGATGCTCGCCCTACTACTCGGCTACTTTTCAATCAGTTTCGCCGTGCCCAAAATAATCCTCTCTGAGCCCATCCGAGTGCTGTTAACTTTCTCACTAGATGTTCCGGCACACGGTCCACCACACAGTCCTCTAATTATGTCACTGCCCGTGCTCGAGGCAATCCTCCCCGCGACTGTCCGAGTATTTGCTAGCCGTCCGAGCAGTAGAGTGAGTTTTCCATTACCTGAAGTCCCTGCGGGTGGAAAAGGTGCCTGCGTTAGCCAACGCAGGCTAAAGGGTTTACTGTTGGTTCACCGGCCGTTACAACTTGTGACGATTTGCCAAGCTGGCCAACGGGAATACCAAGCCGTAGTTAGGGCCAAAGCTGCTACCAAGGCCGCTGAGGCTGCTACAGCTGCTGCTAGATCGACACGACCAACTTCTCCAGCTGCTGTTAAGGACATATCGTCGATAGACACAGCAATGACTGAGGGTTCTGGCTTTGGGGCCTTGAACCCCGAAGAAGCTTTGTGAAGGGCGCTCTACGCGCCCCTTCCCGCCCCCTCCTTCACTAAATTTATATCAATCAATGTAGACAGGGAAGGCCCAACTCACAACATTGCGCTCTCTCGAGCTCAAAAGCTAGGCGTGGATGTTTTGTTGATTCAAGAATCTTGTTGGAACAAACAAACAAAGGAAAGCAAGTCACACCCAGGCTACCTCTGTCATACACCGTACGGAGGTGTGGGTGTCAGACTGAGGGCGGTGACCTATACTTGAAAGAACGAAGAGATGATATCAGCAAAGCAGATTTTCCCGTGTCATAGGCTAACTGGGGACTACTGCTGGGTACTGGATAATGTGATCACATTTCTGAACGTGTACAAGGCCCCTAACGACCCGACTGCAGTCCGCACGCTTGTCGACTGGAAACCGTCTGCGAGGTCCATTGCAGCCGGGGAATTTAACTCAGTGCATGCTGCCTGGCAGCCAGGAGCAACTCGGCCGTATGGACAGGGTGATGAGATAGAGAGATGGGCGGAAGACCACAATCTCTCTTGCCTTGCAATTGGAGAGCCGACTCATAAAGCTAGCAATACTCTGGATCTCGCCTGGACTGACACATCTGGAGCCCGTGCTTGGGTCGATGGGGAGGAATGTATGACCAATGACCATCTTACGATGCGTGGAATCATACCTGCCGCAACCCTCACCAGGAATCCGGCTCCATCAAAGATCAGAGTGCCGAAGAAAAATCTACCCAATTTTATGCGTGCTGTTGCAAAATGGGTACATCCACCTCTAGATTTGAGTACAACAGAGAAAGTGGATGAGTATGCCAAAGAGATATGCTGTCAGGATTGCCTTCTGTATAATCTATATATGTGGAGATAACCAGTCTCTGGTGTTCTATGATTCTGGTGTGGCCTTTTGGCTGAGTGGTTATGCAACTATCTCATGCATAATGTAGGATGGCACCCTTTAGCCAGAATACCACCTCTTTGACCTTTGTCTCCGCCCTACTGTCTACATGCTGCTCTGACATCTGCTTTCATCTCTCGGAGACCACCAAAGTGACTGGAGCCCGGGCCAGAAAGGAAAGCAACAAATCTGCGCCGAGGTGGACTCCTGTGTGCAAATCCGCACACGCCGCATACCGAGCTGTAATGTCACTGATAAAGCGGGCCACTTGCGTGAAGAAGGTTTGTGCCACCACCACAGCTGCTAAGGAAGAATACTAGACAAGCCAAGTGGAAGCAATAACATCACCGTCCGATATCTGCAAGCTGATGCGTTCGGTAAACCACAGACAACTCAAAGCCTCCCCCGCTGCTCAATCACAATGGAAAATTCATCACAGATCTGTTGGAGCGAGCAGCCATTCTCCGTGACGCCCTTCTTGCACGCCACCAACAATCGGGCGACCTTTTGTCATGCAACACTCCAAGCAATAACCGGATACCTTGGGATGGTGAAATCTCAGATGAGGAAGTTCGACCTTGCACAATTGGCTGTGGGAAGACAGCACCAGGGGCAGACGGAATCACGGTTGAGCTCCATGAGGCTTGCTAGAAGACGATCAGACTGTGTATTTCGCAGCTCTTTAGAGCCTATATACGACTGGGCACTCATCCATCGTGCTTCAAGCTAGCCGAAGTGGTACTACTGGAAAAGCCTAATAGGTGTCACGGATCAGCTATAGAAAGCAGAGAGCATTTGTATGGGTGATTGTATATTAACAATTCAACTATGGAGAGCTAAGTTCTACATACTAAGCCATATATATGTACAGACTCGTTGGCTTCTAAGTTCTTCCCTCTAAGGCCAGGCTACTTCTAGATAATTCCAGTTACGACTCTAATGATGTTACGGTTTGACCGTTGTTTAAGCTTAGGCGGATACCTAAGCGTAATACTAAGAATGTTTACGATATGGCTGCGCGGGAGAGATAGATGAAGCTGAACGAAACGGCGCTATTAATTAGGAGGTTGGAGGGTTAGCACGACTAGGTGGCACTTGTCATTGTGTGGCTGGGTAGCAAGTACAGTGCCTATGGATAAGTCATCAGTCTGTAGACCCACGAAGATCAATTCTTATAAATACCTGTTAGTAGTAGCTAGAGTTTTCTTTTCTCCTCATATAGTTTAATAAATCAATTTACCCATCACCAACTCGGTTTCTGTCACATTTTAAACTATATCTTTCATATTCATTGCCCGTCATTAAGTAAATCGCAGTCATATATGACCGTGACTTAGGGCATCTTTAATTATTGTTTACATCGCAAAGGGATTCTAAGAATCAACAATGGGTTCGGAAATGAACAATTTTAATATCGGAATGGACTCCATGGCAACTGGGTTATCGAACCAGGAATCGATGCCACATGGAGAAATACAATCGGAAATGGAGCGAATGGTCGAAGAGATGAGATTAAGGGGAATAGAACACAGAAGAGACCTTGGGATGCTACAATCTCAGATGAACGGAATAATGCAAAGGATGCAGGAACGATCGCAGAATGAGAAGAAATCACCCCTGCAGCAGTTAAGAGGTGATATGGAAGGCTTATCAGAACGCAGAAGATGTTTTACTGAAAAGGAACCACTCAAATGGCCAGAGGCGTACGACCACAAGGATAGAAGTAAGTGGGCTATTACACATGGAATACTTCGCTACATATACAGGCGTGATGTAGAGGAGCGATGTATACTTCAACCGTCAGACTTTTTCGTGCAACTATTTAGTCATGCTGTAATAGGAACTGCGAAGGATATGATCTCCGGCCAATTTCAAAACATGCTTGCAAATAGTATGGAATGGGATGCGCTAGGGCTATTACAGGCCATGGATGATACCTTTCGCAACAGAAACGAAGAACAACTGGCAGCCGCGCTACTTCATGCATGTCGACAATTCCGGGATGAGAACCTATCCTCATATCTACCGCGCTTCCAGCAGTTGCTTTCTCGAAGTCCCAGTTCGAAAGGGAATGAGAAGTGCAAGATCTATTTGTTGCGGAACTCACTGAACAAGACAACGAGAAATTACATGATCGGCAGTATGCACCCTAAAACACTTCGAGAATTAATTGATTACCTGTCGATCCTGGGCTCTGAAATTGACGAGGTTGGTATAGAAAATACAAGGGAATACCTGCTAGGTCAGACTGGCTACTTCGACGACGGAACACGAGGCGTTGCTGGGGGCAGATTACTAGGTGAAATCTCACGAGACGTAGACAGCAATTCAAGGACGATCGGTGTCGATAAGGTCCGTGCGGAGTTGGTATCACATTTTGAGTTGAACGAGCGCAGAAAAGCTGGGTCATGCTTGCGATGTGGAAAGAAAGGACACATTATAGCTAATTGTCGACTTCTTCCAGCCAAGCATCCTGAAACAACTATCCAAGTTGCAAAATTCGCCGAACACATTGCAGATACAGTTAAGGCCAAAGCTGGGAAGAAACTGGTAGAAAAAAGATTGGCTCCCAAACCAAATTGTCTCCAAACGCAGAATAATGGAGCCATAAATAAGGTCACTAGCTCAAAGTCAGTGGAAGATAAAGAAGCCGAGAGCTCTATGAATGGGTCCTCTTTCATTATAGATGCTGTTGTTGACGGAATTTATTCGATTCCTACCTTAATCGATAACGGATGCGAATGTCTAGCCGCGGTTAGTAATTCCTTTGTACGTAAAGCTAACATACCTCGCATAAAAATAACTCCACGACGGCTTACTGAGGCTACGAAAAATCGGCGCCAAAATGACTCTATAACGGAAATGGTTAGAATGGAACTTGACATTGATGGTTATCAGCGCACGTTACATGCGTACGTGATACCGGGTTTATCTCATGATCTAATACTCGGAAAACCATGGATGGAACGGGAAGATGTTATCTACAATGCAAGGGAACATTTTATGGACATTGGAGAAGCCGTTGTGAATGATCAACCACTGAGAGTATGGGAAAAGGGTCGACAAGAAAGAATGGATTCCTCTCACCAGACAGCAAATATCAAAAGTTTGTCGGCAGGAGTATTTCTTGCAACGGTTAGGAAAGCAAGGAAGTCAAGGGCTGGCACGACCCAAATATTTTCTGTGACACTGGCAGATATTCAGAAAGCGCTTGCGCCATCAAAGAAATCAACGACAAATCTGGATAAGCTTCCAGGTCATTGTAAAGAATTTACAGATCTATTTCGAAAAGAGTTAACAGATAAACTACCACCTCATCGCCAAGGAAGTGATCACGAGATAAGGCTTGAGTCTGATAAGGAAATACCATGGGGACCCCTGTATGGAATGTCAAGGGATGAATTATTGGTACTGAGAAAGACCCTGACAGACTTACTTGACAAAGATTACATTCGCGCCAGTAGTTCACCAGCAGGGGCCCCAGTGCTTTTTGTTAGGAAACCAGGTGGGGGCTTACGATTTTGTGTTGACTATCGTGCCTTGAATTCAATTTCTAAGGCTGATCGCTACCCGCTTCCGTTAATAAAGGAGACACTGGCCAAACTGAGTAAAGCCAAATGGTTTACCAAGCTAGACGTACGATTGGCGTTTCATAAATTACGCATCAAGGAAGGCGATGAATGGAAAACGGCTTTTCGAACACGATTTGGCTTGTTCGAATGGCTTGTGATGCCGTTTGGGTTGAATGGAGCACCAGCAAGTTTCCAGAGATACATCAACGAAGCCCTACGTGAATACCTAGATGATTTTTGCTCGGCTTATGTGGACGATGTTCTCGTCTTCACTGATGGGGACGAAGAAGAACATCAAAGGCACGTGCGATTGGTACTTCAAAAGCTTCAAAAAGCTGGACTGGGATTGGATATTGATAAGTGCGAATTTAGTGTTAAAAAAACTAAATACTTAGGTTTTATCATCTCTGCAGATGGTGAGAATTCGTCCGTAAAGATGGACCCGGCAAAAGTTAAGGCAATTTCGGAATGGAAGGCACCCACAACAACAAAAGGGCTTAGAGGATTTCTAGGGTTTGCCAATTTCTATTGTGGCTTCATCAAAGGATTTTCTAGAATCTGTGCGCCTTTAACTTCTCTTACAGGCAAGGGTACACCCTGGAAGTGGGGCGCTGAACAAAATGAAGCATTCGAATTGCTAAAGGAAAAGTTTATAGCAGAGCCTGCTCTGGCCCAATGGGATCCTGATCGCGAAACAATGTTGGAGGCAGACTGCTCTGGTTATGCGCTTGGTGGCTGTTTGTTACAAAAACAAGAAAATACTACATGGAAACCAGTGGCGTACTATTCTCGGAAGTTAACTGGAGCAGAAATGAATTACGAAATTCATGATAAAGAACTCCTAGCTATTGTAGCTAGCATGAAGGAGTGGGATGCAGAGCTAAGGGGTCTAGCGCATTCTTTCACCATCCTAAGTGACCATATGAACTTGAAGTATTTCCTGACCACAAGAAGGCTGACAGAGCGGCAAACTCGATGGGCTGAATTTCTATCTAGATTCAGGTACACACTAGTGTACAGGAAAGGAATAGATAGTGAACGTCCGGACGCACTCTCAAGAAGGGATCAAGATAGACCAGTGGAAGGCGATCCCCGTCTCTTGAGCCGCGAACGCCAAGTTTTAATGCCAATTAATGCTTCAAAATTATGTATAAATGGTACTAATGTTGCAGAAGGCCAGGAAATATTCGTCAATGGAGATTTGCAGGAGCTTTGGGACCAAGCGATGGAAAACAACAAAACATATATTCAAGTTGTGAATGCGGTACAAAGTGGAGAGCGTGTATGGCCGAAGAACCTCAAATTACAATTGGAAGATTCGGACGATCCTAGTCCGATTAAAGCAATGATCGGTGCATGTGAATTTGACGAAGCGTTAGGAGTGGTCAGGTATCAAGGACGGATATGGGTACCTCTCTTCGAGCCTCTCACAACGGCCATTATACAGCACATTCATGACTCAGCCGTCGCTGGGCATCCAGGAAGAGATGCAACACTTGCTCAAGTGGCTCGAGAGTACTTTTGGCCTGGAATAAGCAAGTCGGTAAAACGATTCTGTAAAAACTGCCATGTATGCGGAAGATTATCAATTTGGCGACATCAGAAAAAATGGCTTCTTAAACCACTACCAGTACCCGATAGATTTCACCAAGAACTTTCTATTGACTTCATGGTAGAGCTACCAAACTCTAATGGGGCAACAAATATTATGGTAATTACTGATAGATTATTGAAATCAGTAACACTAGAGGCAATGGAGAAAATGGATTCAGAATCTTGTGCTAAGCGGTTTCTGGAATGTCACTGGCGTTATCATGGGTTCCCGAAAGCTTTGACTAGCGATAGAGGGTCTAACTGGACAAGCAAATTCTGGAGACGATTGTGTGAATTGGTGGGAATTGAACAAAGGTTGAGCACAGCCTATCATCCTCAAACTGACGGGGCTACGGAACGAATGAACCAGGAAGTTCAAACCTACCTGCGGGCATATGTTTCCTATACCCAACATGATTGGTCTGATTGTCTTGCTGCGGCTCAACTTGCGATTAATAATAGAGATGTAGTAGCCCTAGGCGGCATAAGTCCATTCTTTGCGACACATGGGTACCATGTAAACCCTATACAAACTGCTTCCGAAGATTCAATGATTCCCGCATCTACAGGAAGAGAAAGGGCTGAGCAATTCATCGAGCGATTGAAAGGAATTACGATCTTTATGCAATCCGCAATGGCAGCCGTTCAAGAACGATTTAAGGAACTAACGAACAAAAATAGACAGCCAGCACCAAGATATGTGGTGGGTGATAAAGTTTGGCTACTTCTGCGAAACATAAGGCTAGAAGATCAACCTTCCAAAAAGTTGGGGTGGCAGCATGCAAAATACACTGTCACAAAAGTAATTTCGCCTGAAGTAGTACAGCTTAATGTCCCCGGAAAGATACATAATAAATTCCATGTGGACATGCTGTTACCAGCAGAAGAAAATCCGTTGCCGTCCCAAATACTTGAGGACGAAAATCCAGGCCCCATCACTAGTGACGATGGCGAAGAAGAGTACCAGATTGACGAAGTTCTTAGATGCAGGACGAGAAAAGGAGAAAGACAGGCTTTGGTTAAGTGGACAGGAATGGCGCAACCAGAGTGGACATCACTCACAAATTTACAAGATGCTATAGCACTCGACGTTTGGGAGGAAAAGTGGGGCTCGGCAGAGATAAATAATGGGCCAGCGTCAGGGAAGGAGAGAAGAAGAGGGTAAATGGGGGGGTAATGTTACGGTTTGACCGTTGTTTAAGCTTAGGCGGATACCTAAGCGTAATACTAAGAATGTTTACGATATGGCTGCGCGGGAGAGATAGATGAAGCTGAACGAAACGGCGCTATTAATTAGGAGGTTGGAGGGTTAGCACGACTAGGTGGCACTTGTCATTGTGTGGCTGGGTAGCAAGTACAGTGCCTATGGATAAGTCATCAGTCTGTAGACCCACGAAGATCAATTCTTATAAATACCTGTTAGTAGTAGCTAGAGTTTTCTTTTCTCCTCATATAGTTTAATAAATCAATTTACCCATCACCAACTCGGTTTCTGTCACAAATGATATCATCCTTCTGAAGCTCGATCCTGGTCCTATTCATATGGGATATTCTAGATACTTCATCAGTGATTCTAGTACATTCTGTGGAGCTCTTCCTTCGACCCGACCCCTAGTAGTTGTACGCCAGTACTTGCCAGTACTGGCTACAGGATAGTACCGGCTTTGTAGCCGTTACAATAGGGACCCAACCACAATCAAAGACTGAAGACCTATAGCCCTCCTCCTATACATAGGCAAAGGGTTAGAAAGACTTCTTGCCAAACGAATGGTACACCTCGCAATTACCTGTGATGTGGTTGGCCATCAACAATTCGGTGAGCTCCCAAAGCAATCGGCAACAGGTCTGGTCTCCTCCGTAGTCCATGATGTCAAAAAAGCACGCTCCCAGGGATGGGCTTCGACATTTGTAACTTTAGACGTCCAAGGAACATTCAATGCAGTGTTCGACAATCGCTTGTGTCATGGTTCTTATCATGACTCTCCATAAAAGGGTGAAAATGTGCCTAAGCAGCGGTGGGGGGTCTAGTTGTCATAGTAACCCAATTGTACAGGAATGGAAAGGACTGGTGTTGTTATTGACACTAGCGTCGAGCTAGTCCGAGGAGACCCTTAAGTAGTCCTCGTTCACGTCTGTAGAGGGCGTGCGACGTTTTGTTAGATTTCCGTATCTTGTTTGCATCATATCTTGTCTACGTTCCATCTTACGTATCTTGTTCATATCTTGACCCGTGACTTCTATCTTGAATACTCTCTCGCCCCGTAACATCACGTCGCACCTCTAAAAACCTTGACTCACCATGACCGACTCTCCCATCACATTCACCTGCGCATCAGACTTTCTCTCACATCTCCCAAAAGTGGATGAAGCTACTCGAAAAAAATTAATGACAGAAATTTTCGAAACAGGCTCTAATCTTCAGGTCGAAACCCAGAGCTTAAAGAAAAATATATCTCATATAGAGCAACAGAGAACCGAAATCCTTGCTATAAACTCCGAACTAAGGCAAGAACTCTTGGAACTGAGAGCCACGCACACAAAGTTATTGCAGGCTTCGGCAGTGAATAATTACAAACTGAAGGAATCTGAAGGTCTGGTGAGACCCTTCAATCACAAATCTTGGACAATCAAAGGATTGGGCCAGTGGGAACCCCACAATCTGAACTTTTCCGTATCGATGAGAAGTTTACCGGCCGAGATAAGGCTCAATATCCTTCATTCCAGCGACAGATTAAGATAGCTCTGGCCCAAAATAAAGACAGGTATAATTCACTTCAGTCTCAGATATCATTGATCTACCAAAATTTGGGACCAGGGCCAAAATCTTTCCTGGATCGATATTTGTCCGAGGATGGCTTGTTTATTTTTGAGTCTCTCCGCTCGGTATGGGATGTTCTAGATGTTTCCTACCGGAACCCAAACGAAGAGGAAGAAGCCCGGGACTCTCTGAGTTTTTACGCCAATCTAGTCAATCTTTCGGTACTTTCTTGTCGGAATTTCAACGCCTTCACAATCTTTCCGGCATAACAGATCCTAAGACTTTAATCTCATATATGCGCAATGGAGTGTCGAGCGAATTGCGAATATGTATCGGACAACACCAGGACATTCACAAGAATTATGACTTTGATGAATATGTTAACCTGTGCAGAGATTGCGTGGTTCGACTTGATCTTGAACGCCCGGCTCACTACCTAGATCGTGGTACGAATCATAGTGTACCTAGACCTAATTACCGAGACCAAGGCTCAGAATTTCGAGGGCCTAGTCCGGCCTTCATTCGAAAGCCAGCTCCCCGACCCCCTATAGCCTTTGAGGCTAGCAATACATCTTCTGGAGGTGATCCCATGATACTGGACAAATTTAATATGTCACATTTGGGTCCGGATGGCCGACTCACACGAGAGGAACGTTTCAGGAGATTTGAACTGGGATTATGCATGAGATGTGGGAAATCAGGTCATCAGGCAATTGGCTGCAACACTAGGAATAGAGGTATGGTCAACCAGCTCTACATGGAGCCAAATATTCCAAGAGATCCAGAACAACAGTTAAAAGATTAGATCAGGATCATTGTCACGATCCTGGTCGCTCTGAATGTATGATAATGAAATCAGAATTAATTATATCATCATTATCCGAACCATCCTTGAAAAAATTAAACTCACTTGTATTTTCTTGTCAACTTATATCTGATAATAAGATAGTAAACTCATGTGCATTTATTGATTCCGGTGGTAATGGTTATGGTTTCATTGACATCTCATTCGTGCAATTACACTCTTTAAAATTAATTAAACTGGAAAATCCACGCACCCTACGAGTTGTGGACGGCAGAAGCTCGTCAGCAGGTATGGTGACTCATTTCGTGATGGTCAAACTATCTATATCCAACCATACCGAAGTTTCCCGCCTATTTGTCACTAAGTTAGGCCTATTCCCTATTATATTGGGTCATGGATGGCTATCTCGACACAACCCTAGCATCAATTGGTCGACCAACTCTATGTATTTTTCGTCACCTTATTGCTCAAAATCTTGTATCATGCCACTCAACCCAGTCATTCGGGCCGTGTAATTATCAAAGCGATAAAAGGATTGAACGCTGTCAACCTTGTCTCATCTCTCAATACACCCGATCGAGAGACACATATCGACCACCTTGACATTAAAATGATAGGTGCTACCCCTTTCAATCATCTAGTAAATCAGGATTCTACCGAAGTTTTCACTTTATCTCTCTACGCTATAGATCAAGCTCTAATCGAAGATGAGGCCAAAGAAATTCAAGTCGGATTACCTCAGTGGCTCCATCACCAAACTACGGCTTTCTCTAAACTGGAATCCCGTGAGCTACCTCCACATCGCCCGATCGACCATAAAATAATGCTTAAGGATGGTTCTCAGCCCCCTTTTGGAAAACTCTATGGTATGTCCCGCGAAGAACTTGGAGCCCTTCGTGAATGGTTACACGATAATCTTTCGAAAGGTTTTATTCAAGCAAGCTCTTCTCCTGCAGCCTCCCCAATATTATTCGTAAAAAAGTCTGATGGGGGACTGCGACTCTGCATGGATTATCGCGCGTTAAACGCTATTACTGTCAAAAATAGATACCCTATTCCTCTCATCACAGAAACTCTCGATCGATTATCTAAAGCCCGCTATTTCACTAAACTTGATGTGATCTCGGCATTTAATAGGATTAGAATAGCGAAGGGGATGAGTGGAAAACCGCGTTTCGCACCCGCTATGGGTTATTTGAGTCACTAGTAATGCCGTTTGGTCTAACTAATGCCCCAAGTACTTTTCAGAATTATATTAATAGCACGCTCCAGGAACATCTTGACGTATTCTGTACAGCATATTTGGACGATGTCCTAATATACAGTAACACGCTAGAGGAACATCGAAGCCACGTTAACTTGGTTCTAGACAAGCTTCAAACTGCAGGGCTTCAATTGGATATCAAGAAATGCAAATTTGAAGCTACAGAGGTAAAATATTTAGGACTAATTATTTCCTGTCGAGGCATTGAAATGGACCCAGTCAAAATTGAGTGTGTCAAACTCTGGAAGACCCCGTCATGTGTCAAAGATGTTCAGGCTTTCCTCGGGTTCGCTAACTTTTACCGTCGCTTCATCAAGGAATTCTCTCGTGTAGCACTTCCACTAACTGAACTAACCAAGAAAAGTACATTATGGCAGTGGTCCACAGAATGCGAGAAAGCATTTGTTTCTTTAAAGGGAGCTTTCACCAAGTCACCTATTCTGAGACACTTTGATCCTGATCGCCAGTGCATTGTTGAAGTCGACTCAAGCGACTGGGCTCACGGTGGTATCTTGTCCCAGTACGACGATGAGGAAATTCTTCATCCGGTAGCTTTCTTCTCAGGTCGCTTACAGCCATCCCAAATTAACTATGAAATTTACGACAAAGAACTCCTAGCAGTAGTCACCGCTTTTGAACACTGGCGCCCAGAGCTTCAAAGCACAATACATCCCGTAATAGTTATCTCTGATCACAAAAATTTGGAGTATTTTATGTCCACAAAAACACTTAATAGACGTCAAGCCCGATGGTCAGAATTTCTATCCAGGTTCAACTTTGTTATAACCTATCGACCTGGTAAACTAGGAGGTAAACCGGATGCACTAACCAGGCGATCTGAGGACCGCCCGTCAGATAAGGAGGATGAGCGTCTCTCTCAACAACTCCAGGTTGTGCTCAAGCCTCATAACCTCGATCCCATAATAGTCCACAACCTCAAAAATAATCTAGAACTCTCTCAAATTTCACTTCAAACTCCTATTCATTCACTCACTACTTCCGAACAGATTGAAAGTCTCATTACGGACGGGTACAAAGTAGATAAATCTCTCCAGAAATATATCCAGATCCTGCAAGGCCCAGGCCCTCACCGGTCTAAACATCTTGACCTCTCCCGATGTAGTATCAAAAATAAACGGCTGTATTATGACAATTTGATTTATATTCCAGATATTCCAGACCTTAAACTCCTTTTAATAAAGAGTTGTCACGATCATCCTAGTGGGGGCCATCATGGTAGAAATAAGGTTTTCGCAGAAATTTCTAGATATTACTGGTGGCCCAACATGCTTCAAATCATCTCTCAATACACAAATAATTGTCATATCTGCAAGCGAATAAACCCATCAAGACTTAAATACCAAGGACTGCTGAAACAGCTTCCCATACCCGAACGACGCTGGCGGGATATATCTGTGGATTTTATTGGGCCCTTACCTGAGTCGGAAGGTTATGATTGTATCATGGTTGTTGGATGTCGACTCACGAAGGCACGCCATTTCATTCCTTGTAATACAAATATTGATGCAATGGGTACTGCAAAACTATTTTATCGGCATATCTGGAAACATCATGGGTTTCCGGAATCAATTGTATCAGATAGAGGTCCGCAGTTTGTAGCAAAGTTTTGGCACGCTGTTTGTGAGCGTACAGGAACGAAACTTCTCTTTTCAACTGCATGGCACCCGGAAACTGATGGCCAAACAGAACGATTTAATGCCATCCTAGAATGCTACTTACGAGCATATTGCAACTATCAACAGGATGACTGGGTTGATTGGCTTCCATCTGCAGAGTACAACGCGAATAACACCGAATCAGAGACGACTAAGGTAACCCCATTTTTCGCTAATTCAGCTCAGCACCCCAGGTCAGCAATAACTCCATATCACCAGTTGAGTCCTACCGCGTCCGAATACTCAAAAATTCAAGTAAATTTAGGAAACAAGTTTGTT
Source organism: Blumeria hordei DH14 (assembly GCA_900239735.1). Lineage (NCBI taxonomy): Eukaryota > Fungi > Ascomycota > Leotiomycetes > Helotiales > Erysiphaceae > Blumeria > Blumeria hordei. The sequence continues at coordinate 1,580,831 of OENG01000025.1, read as the reverse complement.
GATCAGATGAATCAATTAAACGATTTTCTTCGAGTAAATATGAGAGCTGCCCAGGCCTTCTACGAAAAATTTGCAAATCGTCACCGCTCTTCAGCTCCAGGTTATCAGGTTGGGGATAAGGTATTTGTTAGTGCTCAAAATATAAAGACCAAAAGACCATGCAAAAAGCTAGATTGGAAAAATTTAGGACCATTCGCAATCTCAAAAAAAATAGGTAGTCATAGTTATCAGTTGCACTTACCTGATGACTTGAGATCAATTCACCCAATCTTTCACACAAGTCTTCTTAGACCAGATCCAAACAACCCTATTTCAGGACAAGTAAACGAGCCCAATCCGCCCATTGAAGTCGATAAATCTGGAGAAGACTTATACGAAGTTGACGCTATTGTAGGATCTAGGCGCCTAAAAGACAAAGGATTTCAATATCGAGTGAAATACACGGGACAATACGAAACTTCTTGGCAACCCTTATCTGATATTGTTTCAGGAGATTCCGATAAACTTGTCCAAGCTTTCCACAAAGCAAATCCTCGGAGAATCAAACCTACGGAAAAAGAATACGCCGAAGCCATTGCAGACGCAAATTTAGGATAACTGTTGAGACAACAGTCGTAGAAGGGGGAGCTGCTGTCATGGTTCTTATCATGACTCTCCATAAAAGGGTGAAAATGTGCCTAAGCAGCGGTGGGGGGTCTAGTTGTCATAGTAACCCAATTGTACAGGAATGGAAAGGACTGGTGTTGTTATTGACACTAGCGTCGAGCTAGTCCGAGGAGACCCTTAAGTAGTCCTCGTTCACGTCTGTAGAGGGCGTGCGACGTTTTGTTAGATTTCCGTATCTTGTTTGCATCATATCTTGTCTACGTTCCATCTTACGTATCTTGTTCATATCTTGACCCGTGACTTCTATCTTGAATACTCTCTCGCCCCGTAACAGCTTGGTTAGGCGCATGCAAGCTCAGGGATGACTTGACTCAATCCTCCGGTGGACGATTTCATTTCTCACACATCGGGAGGTACAAGTGTGTTTCTCCGGTGGAGTCACCACCCAGAGAGAGCTGGTCTGTGAAGTCCCCTAGGGATCACCATTTTCGCCATTACTTTCCTTCTGTATATGGCGGAGCCAATGAAAAGTGGTACCCCGGGACTGAGGTTTAGCTACGCCGACGACATTGGTATTTTTCATGGATAAGCAGTAGGGTAGTACTTGATGTTAGTAAGCTAGTGAGTAGGTGTGGATGCAAGGGTCTAGAAAGGTAAAGGTGGTCTGGCGGTAAACAAGTAGTCGCCACATCGCCTCCTATGCTGGAGCGCTAGTGGCAATGTCATGTATATAGTGTGGTAGGCGTGATTGAGTTTTCTCTTCACGCAACGTCTTCTTATATTCTGTACACATATTGTACCACCTCACATCTCTCTTCCTCACAGAAGACCATTTCACTGCTATCCTATAATCATATTCCATATCCCTTCGTGCCCTACGGAACGTTAGTAGTAAGCTCCCTGAGAGTATTCTAGGGTTTGAGCGCACAATTATAGAGTCTGTTGCTGCTGTATAAGGTGAGACAGGTCATCTTCTCGAATGGGCGCGGAATAATGCTGTCGACTTTGACACGGAAAAGTCTGAAATCATTCAATTTCTGGGAAGACGTCGAGAAGAAGCAGTTGGTTTCCATGTAAACGGAACCCTTATCGAACCTGCGGGTAATATTCGCTGGTTGGGCGTAATTCTGGATTCATGACTCAATTCTAAACACCATGTAACTACGTGGTGCGGTAAAGCGGTAAATGTTGCACAGCATATGCGCCGCTTCAACTCGGTCTTTCGGGGAGCAGCACCCGGGCCGTTAGCCAGCGCAGTAGACATGTGCATTGTCTCACTAGCAACGTTTGGATCTGATGTCTGATGGCCAGGGTCCAAACGCCCAACTTTACGAGGAATGGCCACATGTTCAACTTCCAACCTCTGCAGCATGATTGACAGAGATAACCTGATGGGATTGCGGATTGCACTTCCAGTGGTGAGGACAACGCCAAACTTAGTCGTTCACAGAGAAGGAGGAATCCCGCCGGCGAAGGTCATACTAGAGGGAAACCGTCTCCGGCTTTTGGCAAGACTTAAGACCCTTGATGATCGACACAATTTGAGGATCCGCGCTTCCCGTGTGCCCGAATGTCGGCACCCTAAAATACAAAAAGACTGCTAAATCCTCAGCCAGACCAGTAATCCAGATGTCACGGTTACAGTGTGCCTACCAAGAGCTTCCAGAAGCAGAAGACCTTGAAAGTCTGATGCCGCTGGTTTACCCTAGGAATTCAGTCCCAAAGCAAATGGAACGCGAAGATTGCGTTTGATGGATTAGCGACGTGCCTGGAACGGACATTTGCGCATACTCAGATGGTTCATGGGAAGGATATGGACGCTCTGCCTGGGGTTTCGTTCTGAAAAAGGATTGGAGACTCATCGGCAAAGGAAGTGTCATCAAGCACGGGAAAGGGTTGCTGGATGCAGAGATAATTGGAGCAAGGAAGGCTTTGAAGGCTGCACTGGAGTTCCTGGAGAACGAGAAGTCCAGGGAAGGTGGAGGTGTTAGGAAAATACACGTGTTTCTTGACAGCCAGCAGGCTGTAAGCGCACTAACGACAGGCTCGTCTTCAACTAGCCTAGAAGATGTATGCAAATTCAGTGCTTTATCCAACCAGGCAAAAATATCAATGAAGTGGCTTCCAGGGTGTGCAGGAATCCAAGGAAATGAAGAGGCAGACGCCATGGCCCGTGCTGCACTTTGAGAATTTTCCAGCCCAGATAAGCAACCAGGATCCAATTCTCTGGCACATCTTCGAGGCCTCAGGAATCGTAGACGGCAGAGATTGCTTGACAATTGGTGGGAAGAGGCCTATCCGCCTAAATACCGCCAACTTAACCTACAGTTGCGGAGAAACAAACCACCTAAACTGTCTCTCTCTAGGCACCTCCTCCGGTCACTAATTGCAGCATGAACAGGTCACGGCATACCATCGCCGTTGTTACAGGCTGTGGCCTCGTTTATCTGGAACCGGAGTTTATCCGGCTCCGAATAGGCGTTGTACCTATTTTGGGAAAAGCCTCGACCCTGCTTAGTAAAGTCTGACAAGTGACGCGTCGCGTAATGTTCATATTAGACAAATCCTTTCATAGCTACGACTTTCTTCCCTAGATAGAAAAGAAACTCATTTTTAACATACGATTGCGAGAAGCTAGCGTACCGTTCTTTTACAGTTGGAATGAGTTGGAACTGTAAGCAGTGATCCCCGCCGGCTCCACCAGTCTTGTACCTATAGTGGACTTGGAGCTTTAGCTTAAGACTTCAACATAATTAAAAAAAAAAAAAAAAGTCGTAGGGGGTAGTAGTTGGAGATTTGGCCATGCAGATGATGTTGCTATCCTCGGCATAGGTTCGACTCCAAATGAAGCCGCAGCAGCTGTCCAGAGAGAAGTCGACGCAGTCCTAGGGTGGGCTGCTGAAAATGCCGTCTCTTTCGACCCAGACAAGGCCGAAGCAGTCTACTTCCTCGGCCCTAGATCCAGGGGACACGATCTTCCGGCTATAAGGGTAGGAACTCGCAATGTACAAGCATCCGACAACATCCGATGGCTCGGAGTCTACTTGGACCGTGGCCTGACCTTCGAAAGCCACGTCTCCAAGTGGACCAGTAAAGCAGTGCGTCTAGTGCAGCACTTCTGACGGCTCACACTGTGCACCCAGGGACCAAGGCCTGATTTACTAACGACAGTCATCCGCACAGTAGTTCTGCCAATTGCGATGCACGCAGCGGAATCCTGGTACCCGGGACCAACCAGGGAAACCTATCGGGGTGTCGCGCGAAATTCATGTAAGAGACAGTGCAAAGTCATTGACCAAACTTCTGCCTTAGGAATTCGCGTGGCTTTACCAACCTGGCGCACCATGCCCATCACAGCCATGAGAAGGGAGACTGGAATTCCACCAGCACACATTCTGCTCGAGGAGCGCAGGCTCAAGACTGCCGCACGAATTCGAAGACTGGATGATTATCACCCGCTTCGACTTCGGGCCACGGAAAGCACTGACAGCGCTCGCCACCGACTCGGACTAAAGACATGCAACAAAACCAGACTTGGTCTGGATAGAGTACATGATTCGAGGGTCCAGAGGTTGTACCGACTTCTGCCAGAGGCCGAACTACCTCCACCGCCCCGACCTCCGGTCCCCCCTCAGCCAATTCCTCGTTGGACAAGCAAGAAAGAGGCTGCCAAGTTCATAAGAGAGTGGCTACCTACACTCCCACCCGACTGTCTCTGCATTTACAGTGATGGTTCTGGGGCGTCCACAGACAAAGTGTCATGGGCCTTTGTGACCTTTATCAGTGGCACAGGCACGACAATCGAGCCAAGCGGCTCAGGTAAAATTGTTGAAATCTAGACATATCATACCGAACTGCACGTAGTGCGGAGTAGACGAAGACTACTCATCTTCGATCGCTACCAGCTTTGGTGAGGTCTCGGTTGGTAATGATCTCAGTGGTGTGAATGTTATTCCATCACGTAATCAGAACACAATGTTTCTACCTAAGCGAGGTAGAACATAGATGGACAATTAGATGTAGATTAGACTATGCACTTTTTAACTAACTAAAATACAAGTTCAGTAAAACCAAAAACCTCACTGATCCTAACCTTTTATCTCTGATCCTTAAATCCCCAATATCTTACGATTCGTACAGTATTGACTTGACGGTCAACGTTCACTTCTATCATTCCAGATAAACCTCTGGAACTTTAATAAAAATTACCAACGCGGAGGTCCATGGAGCTTTGGCTGCTCTCGAAGCAATCACTGCCAGCAAGCGAGATCGAGGACGCAGCGCCATCTACTTCCTACTCGACAATTCCGCTGCAGTCCAGGCCTTACTAACAGGAACAACGGGCTCATCATCCTGGAGGATTCAAAAGTTCTGCAAAATGGTCGCTAGAGCAGCTGCACCTGTTAGAGTAGGATGGATCCCGGGCCATGCAGGGCTAGTAGGAAATGAAATGGCTGATGAGCTCGCTCGAAGAGAGCTTAACTCGTCGGACAATTCCAGGACGACACATGGGGTGATGACCCTCGCCACATCTGGACGGAAAGCTCGCGAACTAGCAAGGCAGATGGTTACAGACTGGTGGCACTCCAGTCGCCCCAGGCATTACGCTGACCTCGAACTCGAGATGCGGCGCAAGAAACCGCCAGAGCTATCGCTGCCGTGAGCGGTTTACGCCCGCTTAATAGCCGCTCGAACTGGACATGGAGACTTTGCGGCTTATCACCGCCGCTTCAACCACACTGACGCTGCACTCAACTGCGAGTGTGGGAGGGAAAAATCAATTGGTCACCTTGTCCAGTGTCGGAAAGCACTGGCAACATGGCGGCTGAAAAGCGGAAAGCGTAGGGCGCCGGCTCTGGAATTAATGCTCGGATCAAGGGGATGGCAGCTGTTCAGGGACTACGTCCAGGAGAGTGGGATTTACGCGGAGGCAAGTCGGGGGATGGCTGGGATACCTGTGACTCGGAGGTGATAGATCAATGGCCTAGGTGGATCGGCATGGACAGAGAGATTGGAATCGAGGCTCAGGCGCGTGGTGGCTGAGGCGGAACGATGGAAGGGAGATTGTTTAAGTTTTTCCTTTGTAATGCGGGATTTCGCGTGAAAGTTTTTGTTTTGTTTTCAATTCTGGGCTGCTGAATTCGTCATGGTTCAACACATAGATGCATTTTGGCATGGTTCCGGTCATTTAGGTGGGACGAGGCATTTGTACTGCACAGTAGTTAACCTGATCCGGCCCGACCCTACTCGTGCTCAAGCTCCATTAGGAGTGCGACGGTAGTTACTTCACCTAGCACGTTAATGAACAAACAAAACGCACAAATCGAGAAATTCGAAAATTCATTTTTTCCCTCTTTCCATTCCTATGATCACTTCTGTGCTTGACTTCTCGAATTGTTAACCGTCGCGAGGTATTTAAAATGCCTCCGGTGAGAAAAAATCGCCCAAAGCCGACAACTTCAGTCGGCTTTGAACGGACACTATTGTGTCCAAAACCTACTGGCTTCGCGCAAAAACTATCAAGCCTATTTGCGAGTGAGGCCTTCGTCCCTGGGAAGTCTACAAATCTTCCCGACAAAGAGATGACTGATTCTGAGCCCATCAGGACAGTTACAATTGGTCCCGAGACCACCAACCCCATCGAGCTGGCCCCAGTTGCAAGCAGCTCTAGGAAATGAAAGGAGGTCGTCAGGGGAAAAGACGACAGAACCTGCAGAAAACTCTGCAAGAAAAATCGCTGTGCCAGCCTCCAAAGGCACAGCTTCGACAACAGCGATGGAATCCTCCTCCTGAGCTGCAATCTGTGATGGAGGCCGAAAAGCGTCAAACGGCGCAAATTAAGACCCGAATCGAAATTTGCTCCACTGCAATTAGCAGTGTGGAAGTAGCACTCTCGCCTCTCTCGATTGGCGACGACAAAGAATTCGTAGACGGCATCAAAGTCTACCTTCGAGCGGCCATCGGCCAATTTGTTCAATCAGGCCCAGGGACCACACCACCGGTTCTCCCTGCTCGCCCAAGCAACCCTCTTCCGACGAGGGCTCAAGAAATTAGGGTTCAGAACCCTACGACAACCCATGCTCCGGCACCAAAGGCGACTTGGGCCACAGTAGCCCGTGCAGGTCTAGGCCGCAGCGCTGGGCCGTCAATTACAAAGACAGCACCGCCTGCCCCAAAAGCAAAAAGTGCCAAACCGAGGACAGCAGTCGATACCCGACTGTTTCTACGCCTCGCGTTTAATCATCCCCACCGACAACTGTCACCAGCTGGCGTAAGATTAGCTGTGTCACAGGTGTTTGGTACCGCTGCCGACGACATTACGTTGGTTCAGCGGGTCAAAACAGGCTTTGCGCTGACAGCAAAGAATGAACTCGCTCGGAAAGAGCTCCTGGATTCCTCCATATCACGGAGGGAATCCGGAATAAACCTGGAGCCAGCGTCAAATCTGGTTGCCTTCCAGATTGCCACCGTACCGGTGACAATAAACACACTTGCAGGTCCCATCGAGATCACGGCAAAGATGGTTGCAGACGAAGTCACGCGAGTGACGAAATTGGTTCCGTTTCTTGTCCGTCCTCATGGGCAGTGCAAGCCCGGGGCGCCATACGAGAACTGGCAAGCCCTCTTTCCTCGCGAATCCACGCCCCGACCTGGATTTTGTTGTAATAAAACAGTTCTGCATCAGTATCGGTGCAGGATCTCTGTCTGTGCACTACTACATGTATCTCTTAATTCACTTGTTACCAGATTCCATGTTTAATGTAGTCACATCTGTTTCTTGTTTTAGTCTCGGGGATTTACCAAAACACAAGACTAAAACGTCAGTTGGATAATGTTGACAGGTTGAGACATTGGCACATACCTCATCAATCCTCTAACTTTCGTCATACCAAGTTTGATTCCTGTATACAGATGTAGTCTCTCCTACCTCCAGAGATCTTCAGTTCGTTGTATTAACTGAATATCTCTGAAGGTAAGTCCTATTACAGTAGTCTCTCCAATATTATAGTTCATTGTATTAACTGAATATCTCTGAAGGCTATATTCATCACTCCTCTCGTCAACTCCACAGCTTTACATCTAAAGCCCCGTTCACCTGTTCCTGTGCTCGAATACCACCCTTTTCTTCCTCTCCAACAGCTCGAAATCACTCTCGATCTTTAACCTTACAACAGATTTCGCCTTTTCGACGACTCTGGAGCTGCGAAGCTCTTCCGACCGCGTCGACCAATAGAACAATGCAAACGCTGCCTTGGCTTCCACGCCAGCCGCGGATGCTCCCGCACTCCAGCTTGCTGGAAATGCGGATCTAACATGCACTCAGAATCAGAGTGCAAGGCCCTCACCCGGTGTCTAAACTGTGGGGGACCTCACCGATCGGATTCCCGGGCCTGCTTAGCCAGACCCAGCAAGCCCGGACCGGTGCCAAAAGAGCAGCTCGCGTGGATCCGCCAGATCCAGCAAGGGGAGTTCACGAAAGTGGCTCGATTTAGGGCTGCAGCCAAAAGGGCCGAAGAGGCAATCATGGCCTCAGCGAAGGATGTCTCGATGGCCGAGGGATCGGGTTTTGGAATACTGGAATCCGAAGAAGAAGTTTGAGGGTACAGCAACCCTCGGTGATGTCTACAAAAAGCTTCAAATATATAGCAGGATACCAGCTGAATTCAGGTTATCTGCGAACTAATCTTTCGCTCTCAGCGGAGATAAGAAAAAGTCACTTGGAGGATGTGGCAGGAAAGGGAACGGGCGAGAAGCGCGGGATCCGGACCAAACAGTATTTCTTCCAAATTTGATTTCAGTTTTTGATTTATGTTTTTGATTTTAGTTTTGCTGTTAGCTTCTACAATTTCAGTAGAGGTTCATGCGGCTGGAATGAGTTGGGCCTGTACGCAGTGATCCTTGCCGGCTCCACCGGTCCTTGACACATTGTGGATAAAAGAGCGTTAACTTAGGACCAGAAAGTACCAAAAAAAAAAAACGAGAAGCCCACAATTTGCTCATTACCTTCCTTTTATCCATCTCACCCTTTGAGGATCGAATCGAATCGTAATTGTTTGCCATCGGCGGCATTTTAAAATGCCTCCGACGCGTAAAACGCACAAAAACGCGATCAGTGGCACGGCCAAAGATCGCGTCAACAAACCCTACAAATTGCATGAATCTATACGAATCATTGCAAGGCAAAAACTTACGGAGAAGGGAGTAGAAGTCTCTGATCAAAATCTAGACACCATCGAGGCTGCGCTCGAAGCTAAAGGTGGCGATATACCCTAGGTAGAGATGTAGGACGCCGAAGTCCTGAAGTTGAAATCTCTATCAGATTCAAGATGGGCTTCCTCCAGCCCAGATGATGCGGAAAAAGCCCCAGGGCCCGCAGAAACCTCAAGAGAAACCGTCATCGCACCCGAAAAGCGCGCTACGGTTCCAGCACTACCGCAACTGGTAGAAGTGAGGTCCTCAAAAGGGGCCGAAATAATAACCAACAAGGCATCAACTGCCCCAGAAAGTGTCGCCGAGAAAGCAGTCCCGTCGACAACGACCGCAGAGGCAAAAAATGCCTCAAGACCTAAGCCACCCCCGGCCTCGATTCCAGGGACGGCTGAGTGCCACAACCACTCTTCTGGTGGTGCTCCCACTGGCACCACGCCAATTCATCCGCCGGAAATAGAGGCTTTACTCGAAGCCGAAAGAAAGCGGGCTGCAAACACCTCAGCCAGGCTCGAGATAGGGTCAACGGTGTTAAAAACATTGGAAAGTGTAATCCTGTCCATGAAAACGACAGATAACAAAGAATACTTGGACGCGATGAACGTGTGTCTGAGGGGCGCCCTCGCCCACTTCCTGCGCACTGGAACCACACCAGTGCCGACAAGTCTTCCCCCCCGCCCCATCGGCCAGCAGGCCAGCAACAGCGGGCCCTCACCACCATCGATCACCAGGACAGCAAATCCTGCCGTCGCGGTGCCCCAGGTCACTTCAACCTGGGCAACTGTAGCCCGGAAAGGGCTACCCAAATAGCCGACGCCAGTGATGATAAGTCGTGCCCCAAAAATGCCGACTCCGCCGACCAAGCAATCGGCCAAGACGCCCCCTTCGTCCACGCCGGACAACCGACTGTTCCTCCGGCTAAATTCTAAACACCAGTGGCGAAATCTCTCGCCAGCTGGCATCAGAGAAGCCGCGGCACAGCTCACCAACGCGACCCAAGCAGCAATTGAACACGTATACTGTTGGAAATATCGCGCAATGAAATGGGCGCAATATTCATGGAACGAAAGTAGAAGTTGACTAAAAGAGTGTCATGTTCGGATTACAGCTAAAAGTGTGGAAAGTGTGCGCTACAAGTACAAGTGTAAGCGACACGTAGCCTAAGCCACACCATAAACGAGTGTGGCGCCATCTAGGCATAGAAAACCCCCAATAACCTCCTTGTGCCCACGCCATACAGCCGCTCGTATATGTAATAGGCAGCCTGAAGCGCTACCATATTACCCATTCCAACCTCTTAAACACACACAAGATCGTGTCGGGAACCTAGACGAAATGGAGGGCCCATACGTCCACAACACTCCGTGTCTCCATTTCCAACATATACCGTGTCCCAGCAGGTTTCGCGCTCCGAGCGAGAAACAAGGAATCCCGCCAGGCTCTATTGAACGCGGCTGAATCTTTCCTCCCAATCGGGGGAAGACTAGAGGAGGCCTCCGAACTTGTGGCACTCTAGATCTCGACGGTTCCCGTCGCCATCCACACTCTTCTTGGTAGGGTACAAGTGACAGAAGAGATGGCGATCGAGGAGATCTCGAGAGTTACAAAGGCCATTCCAGTCAAGGTACGGCCCCACGTGAAGACCCGTCTGGACGCGCCATACAAGTCATGGCTGGCTCATTTCAAGAAGGGAGCGACACCAAGACAAGGGTTCCGCCTATTCGACGACTCGGGCGTCGCGGTCCCACACAAACCACGACAGACTGTGCAGCAATGCAAACGCTGCCTACAGTTCCACGGGACGCGCGGTTGCTCTCGCGCCCAAGCTTGCTGGAACTGCACCTCCACGATGCACTCGACAGACGAGTGCCGTTCAAACACCAAGTGCCGCAACTGCGAAGGACCGCACAGGTCCGACAGTCGAGTCTGTTTGGCGCGCCCCACCAAGTCTGGGCCGGTAAGCAGAGAGCAACTGGCCAATATTCGCATTGCGAGCCAACGCGAGCTAGCGGCTGTTATGAGGGCTAAAGCTGCAGCCCGTCGCGCTGAGGCGACAGTTCAAGCTGCTGCTAGGCAAACGCAAGACTCTCCAACAGCGGTGAAATCGAACAACAGTTTCGAAGTTCTGATGACCGACGTCGCCCCCGACACCACCCCCACAGGAACGACGAATCCTGTTGAGTCTTCCTGAAGGGCCCCTCACGGGTCCCTTCTAGCCTCCCACCTAAGATAAGTTTAATGTCGATCAACGTAGGTAGGGGAGGCCAATCACACGACATTGCGCTTTCCCGAGCCTACGAGCTAGGCGTAGATGTGGTGCTAATGCAAGAGCCTTTGTGGAACAAAGCCACAAAGGAAACGAAGTCACACACGGGATATGACTGCCATACACCATATGGCGGCGTAAACGTTCGACCCAGGGCAGTGACTTACACACTAACAAACAGGAGAAACCGAAAAACATCATTTTTCACGAAAAGCGGCACCATGTTTCACGAACGTTATTTTTTCATTTTTATTATTGCATTCTTCTAAATCAATCTCACTTACCTGATTCCTCGAATTTTTTTCGCTGCGCTTCGGCATGGCGGGTTGGAGAGCCAGAAAGGTGGATTTCACGGCTGAAAATATTTTCACGGCACCACAACCACCACCAACAGACAGCGGAACCGCCGCAAATTACGGCTGTAGAGTCTCTCGCGATCTCTACAGGCGTTAACATGGATACATTGAAGACAGTAGGGCTTTTCCTAAATAAGGTCAGAGACAGACTGGTTATCGTAGGCACTGACAAATCTGCGACACCGATGGTCGAAGTAGGGGAGGCACTCGATGCCTTCAAAGCCCACGCTACGATGTTACAATCGAAGCTGAAGGCTTCACGAATGGAAGAACGGATGCTGGCCTTGGAGAAGGCAGTCAAGAAGAATCTCGAGGAGCCGTCGCACAAGACGGCTGCTTCGGCAGTACAAGGGATGGGAGGGCGACCCACATACGCCTCAATCATCGCGCCGCCAGCGAATAAAGCGGCAGTAAGAATACGGATACAAGGAGCAGAAAACATGGAGCCGGCAGCGCTCCTAGACAAGGCTAAAATACATATCGAGGGGGCATACGCCGTTAGGAAGCTGCGGAGCAATGACACGGAGGTGTTTGTGCAGTCGGTCTCCCAGCGAGACGCTGCCTTGAGTATGGCGCAGCCAAAGGAGTTCTGCGTCTTGAAGCAGGATTAACCTGTTGAGATTTTGGGGATCCCCTTGGGGACATTTATAAGAGGAGGTAAAAAATCAAACAATGGCGAGTTTATAAATCAAGTTGAGGTAGAAACAAAAGTTCGGATCCCCGAACTAAAAATCAACAGGGTGAGATGGCTCTTCGACGGAAAGGAGCACCGATGGATGGGAGCTAATGGCCATACTCGAGGGTCAATCGTCGCGAGTTTGCCGACAGAGGCACTTCAACGCGAAGTGATAAGAAACGGCATTGTATACAACTCAATGCTGTACACGGCCCAGCTCTGGTCTCCCCGAGCGCAAATAAAGCAGTGCTTCAACTGCTGTCAATGGGGGCATACCCAAGCCTCGTGCAATAGGGTAAGGAGATGTGGTGAGTGCGCGGGCACTCATCAGACCAAGGAATGCCCGAGGAAGTCGGTGCTTTGCTGCAACTGCGGCAAGGACCATAAATCGCGGCAGAAGGGGGCGTGTCAAATCTTCGCGTCATACAAGGCGAGTGTCCAAAGGGCACGGTATGAACTCATGGAGAGAACGGCGGAATACAGGAGAGGAGAAAATCTAACTGCGGCATCTACAACATCAACTACGGCAAAACCTACAGACGACCAAGGGTTCACACTGGTGTCCCACCAAAAGCCGGAGGTACAAAAGAGAGGGCCAGGACGCCCGCGAAAACAGGTCCTGGTCAACCCCCCACCGCAACTATTCGGACCATCGGGGTCAAATTCAAGACCACAGTCGTCTCTTTTCAGCACGCGAGGGCAGGGAAAGGATGGCGAGGTCCAATATAATTTTAGCTAGTCCTGTCTCGGACTCAAGGCAAATTGCACTTCCTATAAGTAACGAAGGACTATAGATGATATAAAAGTTGATAGGGGGAGGGGGTTTTATCGTAATGGTTTCCCCCTCATGTAAATAAATAGATTAGGTTTATAGTCACCTGCATGGGCCCATAGGGCGCCAAATCAGGACAATGAAATCAAATTCAAAAACAGGAGAAACCTTTCGGCAACTCAAATCTTTCCCTGCAACCCCCCAACGGCGGACTACTGCTGGGTTGTGGTAAACGGAGTCACGTTTCTCAACGTGTACAAAGACCCAAACGACCCGACAGCAATTCGACCTCTCCTCAGCTGGGACCCACCACCCCGGTCCGTCGCGGCTGGCGACTTCAACGCGGTGCACTGCGCGTGGCAACCAGGGGTTACCCGCCCACGCGGACAAGGAATTGAAATCGAGAGATGGGCGGAACGCCATAATCTCACTTGTCTGATTGTGGGCGAGCCAACGCATCGGGCGGGAAACACGCTGGATCTTGCTTGGACCAACGTCAACGGGGCCCAAGCATGGATGGATCGCAGCGAGTGCATAACCAGCGACCATCTTCCCATTCGAGGACAAGTTCCCACCGGATTCGGAAAACGGGACCAGGAGCCATCGCCGATCAGGGTAACGCGCGGCAACCTGCCGAGGTTCGCCCTTGCCGTCACGCAGCTCACTGACCCGCCACTAGTCTTGGACACGATTTGCCAGGTGGATGAATACGCCAACGATCTCTGTTCCGGCCTTACTAACACTATCAAAGCAGCAGGAACACGAAGGAACAAAAGACGTGGCAAATGTGCACCTTGGTGGACTCCAGAATGCATGCTGGCTCACACGAAATATCGTGCAGCAGTAACTCCGGAACAACGATGGGTGCATGCGAAGAATCTGCGTTCAACCCTCAGAGCGGCAAGGAAAGAGTACCAGACGCGTCAGGTCGAAGCAATCACAACACCGACTGACGTGTTCAAGCTGATGCGCTCGGCCGAGTCAAGGTAGGCAAGCACGCCCCCTCCACTCAACCACGAAGGGAAAGTGTACTCCGATCCGGCTGAGCGGGCAGAGATACTCCGAGATGCTCTTCTGGCACGGCACCAAGCGACGGACGACCTACCGCCACTCGATGCGCCGAGTACCAACCGAATCCCCTGGAGCGACCATGTCTCGGACGAGGAGATTCGCATGTGCACCATAGGCTGTGCCAACACAGCGCCTGGAGCAGACGGGATCTCTGTGGAGCTTCTACAAACCTGCTGGAAGACGATTGGACCATTTTTTGGCACTCTCTTCCGCGCCTGCATCAGACTCGGTACCCACCCATCCTGCTTCAAGCTGACTGAAGTGGTGCTCCTCCGCAAAACGAACCGAGATCCAGCGACCGTTAAGGGCTGGAGACCGATTGCCCTTCTGTCATGTTTGGGTAAGGGACTGGAACGACTCTTGGCGAAGCGGATGGCCCATCTCGCGGTTACGCTCGACGTTGTCGGAGACCAACAATTCGGCGCGCTCCCCAAAAGATCCGCAAACGACCTCGTCAACTGCGTAGTCCACGACATCGAAGAGGCAAGCACCCAGGGATGGGCGGCAACATTTACGACTCTCGATGTCCAAGGCGCGTTCGATGCAGTACTCCACAACCGTTTGGTGAGGAGGATGCAAGATCAGGGATGACCGGACTCAATTCTCCGATGGACGGCGTCTTTTCTTGCACATCGAAAGGTGCAAGTCCGATACTCCGGGGGAGTAACCGGACAGAGAGAGCTGGTTTGTGGGGTTCCGCAGGGATCACTAATATCGCCACTTCTCTTCCTTCTATACATGGCAGAGCCTATGCGAAGCGGCAACCCAGGAATGAGGTTCAGCTACGCAGATGATATCGGGATCCTAGGGTTTGGGCGCAGCATTGCCGAGTCGGCCGCTTCTGTACAGAAGGAAGTCGATCATCTACTGGAGTGGGCGAGTAACAACGCAGTCTCCTTCGATACTAATAAGTCGGAGACAGTCCAGTTTCCCGGACGGCAACGCGAGAATGTGGTGGCTATTCGTGTGAACGGCGTGAATATTGAGCCAGCAGACCAAATACGCTGGCTTGGAATACACTTAGACCCGCGACTGGACTTCAAACATCACGTCATAACGTGGTGTGGAAAAGCTCTGAAGGTAGCCCAGCAAATGCGACGCTTCAACTCAGCATATCGGGGAGCTGCTCCTGCAGCACTGGTTCGGGCAGTGGACACGTGCATTGTCCCCATAGCAACCTTTGGAGCAGATGTTTGGTGGCCCGGCCTCAAACGTCCGACCAAAAGGGGAATCATCACACCTCGGACTAGCATTTTCTGCGAGATGATCGACAAGGCAATCTTGACGGGACTGCGCGCTGCCCTTCTGGTAACGAGAACGACACCGAATCTTGTTCTCCGTCGCGAAGGAGTTATCCCAACAGGAAAGATCATTCTGGAGGGGAATCGACTATGGCTTTCGGCTCGACTCCACTCACTAGACAACCGTCATCCGCTCCGGACTCGCGCCGCTGTGTGTCCAAACGATGGATCACGGAAGTATAAGAAAAATGCTCGGGCACCCAAGAATCCAGAGATCCACATGTCACGAGTACAGCGGGCTTATCGAGAACTCCCGGATGCGGAAGACGCCGAGCCTTTGCCACCGCCATGCTATCCCTCTAGTTTCGACCCAAGGATAGAGGAGGAGGACAAGGTAACCCGGCTCTTGCACAGTATGCAATCATCAGATAGTTGTGCCTACCCGGATGGATCGTCGGAAGGGCATGGTCGCTCAGCATGGGGGTTCGTCTTGAAGAGGGATGGAAAAACTCTGTTGAAGGGATGTGGCATCAAGCATGGCGGTGAAGTGCTTGATGCGGAAATTATAGGGGCGAGAAAGGCCCTGGAAGCTGCGCTGGGATTGTTGGAGAGGGAGAGCGGGGGAAGGGACGGCAGGCAGCGGATCAACGTGTTGACGGATAGTCAATCTGCAGTGAAGGCACTGTCGATGGGAACTTCAACAACAAGCTTCGACGATGCCCGCCAATTTAGGGCGCTATCGAAAAAGGCCCGAGTCTCGGTGAAGTGGATACTGGCCTACTCCGGGATACAAGGAAACGAAGAGGCTGATAGAGCCGCACGCTCCGGTCTCCGACAATTGCCAAGCAAAGGGAGCCAGCCTGGCTCTGTAACGTTGGCGTACGTTTGTCGTCTCATGAACCAGAAACGTCAAGCGCTTCTCGAGGAATGGTGGGAGGAAGCATGCCCACCTAGGTATCGAAATCTGGGTCTTCTCATGCGACGACGCAAGCCACGCGAGCAGGCACTTTCCCGGCGGCTACTCCGTGAACTGATCTCAGCCCGTACAGGCCACGGAAACTTCGCGGCATGTCACCGCCGTTTCAACAACTTCGCCGCTTCAATGGAGTGTGCGTGTGGAGAGGAAACATCACCACTCCACTTCATTCACTGTCGACTGCACGCACGTCAGACGCGTCGACTTCGAGGGAAAATGTCACATCACGAATTTACCCATAAGCTTCTCGGGCCCAAGTGCCTCGAGGACTTTGAAAAATTTGCGCAGGAAACCGGCCGCTTCGAGCACCCACCTGTGAGTCCGTCTTCAGCTCTCAGCGTAGACGGCAGTAATTGGATCATAGCACGAAGCATGACAGGTAGGAAGATGAAACGAGAAGTGCCATTTTCCAATCACAAATAGGACTGTAGGGTTTGGAATTTTGGTTATGGGAGTGTGTGGGAGCATAAATTTTCTTTTTTATAACTAGCTACTGGTTGTGTAGTGGGTCACGCGGTGAGACCGAGTCGGGCATGTAGGAAGCATGATCTCGGCCGTGTACACCGGTCCTTGACTCCTAGGAGATATAGAGCATAGCTTAGGACCTAAAAAAAAAAACATAATTAAAAAAAGAATAACTCATTGTGGCACCAGGCAGGCATAGACGGCCCCTACAATATCTTTGTACACAAACTATACAGCTGCTCACATATATGCAAGTAGCCTGGCACTACAACTTGAACAAGTTTCGCCAACCTTGCTAAAGACAAGAGCTAGCAAGTACGAAGCTTCTTCCTTGAAGTGGCGCCGCCGTAAAAGCTCAGTATTTGTCATGACTTTGCTGGAGGTAGTCTAGCTATGGTGGCGCACGGGCTATTGTCCTTGTTCGGCTAGAGCTAGGTAAATGGAACATTGACTTGATCAGCCGGCATCATCAGATTCATTCCACGACTCTACCAAGTTCGTTCAACTACTGTTCCGAAATTCAATTAATTCACCTGCTCAGTTATCCGTGATTGGCTTGTAGGCTTCGATGATCTATCTTCGTTGGAAGTGGCTCGGCCTCTGCAGCTTTTTGTTGAAATACAGGGTTAATCCTGGTAATAAAGATTAACATGTGTCCTTTATGATTAGACCCACTACTGTAGTATTTAGATAGCTAAGCTCCCCGAGCCCTTAATAGAAATCAGTTGAACCAGTATATTCTTTTTACAGGTTATAGAGTCCGGTGATTACGCTGCTAGCGCAATTTCGAAGATATACTTTATTAAACTCACAACGAAATTCCACCATGTCTACAAAGTCATCGAAGTATGGTGGTACGAAGCTCACTGGAGAAGACAGTTTTGACAACTGGAAGAACGATTTGGAAGACAGTCTGGTTGTTGACGGCCAAATCGACCTGATCGAAACGAAACGTGTACCTGATAAGAACCTTGAGAGGGAGATTGATGCAGCGGCTCGATCTGCAACAAGGTTATTACATGCGCAGGTATCCCTCAAAATTAGTCAGAGTGTCGATGAGAACCATCGATCGATAATTGGTGCTTTTAAGCATCCACAAGATAAGTACAACGCCTTTATATCGAAATACGAAGGAAACAATGAGACAAGATATCATCGTCTGGTTACAAGATTTACAGATATCACAGAGGGGAAATCAATGGGTATCCACGAAAAGGTCGAACTGATGAGAAAACTGCGAGCATAAGTTTTGAAGATTAAACCGAAAAACGATATTCCTGAGTGGCTCATGATACATACCTTGAAGCTGAGCGTTGACGCAGAGCAATATGAGACAACGCTCCAAGTAATCAACCAAAGCACTGTGGAGCTAGAATTCGAGGACATAATCTCCCGATTGGCGTCCAGGGAGACTGAGCTGACTTCTGATTTTGCAACAGCTAACTGGGCAGGGAGAAGACAAGGGGGCTACCAAGTGAGAGGCAAGAGGGAACCCCGCGGCACTGACACTACTAACACCGCTGGCTTCGGCTTAACTCCAAAAATCTCTACGAATGCTAATCTGCTAGCTGGAGGAGGTTGTTTCTCTTGTGGAGGGCCGCACTTCCAGAATCAATGCCCAGTATGGTTGAAAACGTCGGCAGGAAAAGCTTGGGTGGTTGCCCATGCGCCTAGAAAGGAGAACGCGAAAGTAGCAAGGGCCATGGATAGTGATTCGGAATCTAATGCTTCCCTCTGTTTTATGGTCCAAAATAGTGATGTGAAACGTGTGATTTGGTGGCTTGATACGTGTGCTTCCACTCACATTGCAAATCGTAAAGATGTTTTCGTAGAAGAGATCTTAAGCCCTTCGAATACCTGCGTTGCCGCCGCAAATGGAGGAAGCATTTATTCTAAAGGATCAGGAACTGTCAGGATCCATTGGCAAAATAGGGAAGGAAAAGAAAGAATGACAACGGTCAAAAATGTTGAATACATACCAGAATGTACAAACAATCTGATTTCCGTTGGAAAACTCGAAGATGAAGGTGTTTCCTTGACGGTAGACTCACCTAACAAGAGTATCAGTTTGATAAAGAAGAACAAAGTGGCTTTAGAAGGAAAACGAAAAGGCAGAATGTGGAGAGTGCGCCCATTACCTAGAGACATATCAAATAAAGTATATAAAGCATCACCGCCAACTCCAACCCTGATAAGGAAGAATGTCACATTCGCACCTAATTTGGAGGTTACTTTGGATGAAGCCAATTCGAAAATCAAACCAAGCATGGCTCAAGTGGAGCTGCTGCATGCCCGTTTAGGCCACCCAGGAAAGCAACAGGAGGCAGGGTTAAGAAAAATCATGACAGATTTACCTGAACATTCCTTTTGCCCACCCTTCTGCAACGCTTGCACACAGGGAAAAATGACGAGGAATCCGTCAAAAGAGAAAATGAGATCGGTATCTGCACCGCTTGAAAGGGTCCATATGGATCTATGGGGGCCGATCAGTCAACATTCATTACAAGGGAATTGATACATGCTATCAATCACAGATCAACATACCGGTATGATCTGGGTGTATTTTCTGATAAACAAATCACAAGCTAAGGGCAAAGTTCGTGAATGGATTGACACCGTAGAATCTCAAAGACGCCGTTGGGGTATTAGCGAAAGAGTTAAAGCCATTCGTTTTGATCGTGGAAGAGAATTCTTGAATACGGAGCTGATGAAGTGGTGTGATGGCCGTGATGTTGCAATAGAGCCAACAGTCGGATATCATCCAGAAGGTGATGGGTTCGAGGAGCGCAGTATGCGCACAATAATGGAAAAGGCAAATACGATGAGATTTGGGATGAAAATGGAGCCGGAATTCTGGCAACTTGCCGCCAAACACTCAGTTTATGTTCACAACCGTCAGCAGGTCAAGGATATGGAGCTTTCGCCTTGGGAACAATGGAGTGGGAAGAAGCCAAGTGTGTCGCAATGGAAGGTATTTGGATGCCCGGCGTGGGTATATATTCCAAGAGAAAAGAGAAAGAAATTGGATCCAAGGGCCTGGGAAGGTGTTTTTGTTGGTTTGAAGGAAGAGTCGGAAAAGATCTTTCTAATTTGGAGTTCAAAGGATAAAAGAGTGATGGAAGCGCGTTTCGTAAAATTCGATCAGACTGGCAATGGCGTAACTGATGGCGATCTTATTCCTTGGGAGCAGCTAGATGAGGAATCGAAAATGGGGGATAACGAGGCTAATGATGATGAAGATGAGTCTGGCGATGATTTGGATGAAGATTGCGAAAATAATGACGTAGTGGGTGATGAGTGCATAATTGAGAGTGAGGTTGGGGGCTTGCCCGAAGATCAAAATGCTTCAGCCAATGATAGCGACGATTCTATATTAAGCGAGCTCACAGACCTCGTCAGCCCGACGATAATCTCAAACGAGGAAGAGAGTACAAATTCCATGCCCCAAACCTCAATACGTCAACCAACGCAACAACAAACAGCCGCGGAAAAAAGGGAGATCAAAGCACAATTGAAACGGCTACGAAAAGATGAAATCGCTAAAGAATCCGCGGCGCGCAGGCAGCAAACGAGAGGTGATGGTAGAAGACGACGTGATCAGGTCAACATGATGAAAAACGAGCCAGGTATTCACGAAGGGGTGATTTACAAAGAACTTACATTTAAACAGGCAATGGAGCTTTCAGACAATGAAGAATGGCTTAAGGCTTTTGAAATTGAGATCGATAACATCATTCGAAACAAGACGCTTTCCAAGCCAATCGATGCATTACCAGATGGGGTAGAAACAATATCAGCAAGGATAGTATTTGATGCCAAAACTAACGAAGACGGTAAGATTATCAAATATAAAGCTCGATTGGTAGCAAGAGGATTTTCGCAGATCCACGGCATTGATTATGAAGAGACTTTTTCGCCAGCAATTGGTATGGAAGGATTACGAATAATTGTGGCAATTGCAGCGAAACATGGTTGGAGAATCCATCAAATGGACGTTGTTGCAGCGTTTCTAGCAGCAGACTTGACAGAAGATATATTTCTAGAGGTCCCAAGAGAAGCACGACATTACTTCGGAAGATTTGTAAAAGTGTTAAAGAGTCTTTATGGTTTGAAGCAGGCGGCACGATTATGGTACTTGTTATTGTCAGGATTTCTCGAAGGCATAGGATTCACAGCATCCACAACTGATCCGACAATATTGATTCAAAAGGCTACTGGCGTGGTGGTAGGAGTCCATGTCGACGATATGCTTATAACAGGGGCTAATGAGAAAGCCATTGATACTGTGAAAGCTCAATTAAAAAGCCGATTCGAAATGAAGGATCTTGGTGATGCGGAGAACGTGCTAGGAATTCGCATCAAACGCCAACCAAATGGTGCAATTTCTATTGATCAAGAAAAGTATGCGAGGGGAATAATACAAGAATACCTATACGAGGACTCGCTACTTTATGCTACACCAATGGAGAAAGGAGCTGTCAATAACTTAAAGGATAATCCGGGACGCGAATTGAACGGAGAGGAGAAGAAGAAATACGTTCAACTCTTGGGTAAAGTTATGTGGCTTAACAATACACGCTTTGATATTGTATTTGCTGTCACAAGAATGGCATTGTTTGCGACAGAAGCAAGCTGGAACCATTGGAAAGCCCTTCTAAGAATTGTCGGATACATTTCTGGCACAGTCACATTTGGTACCACATATGGGAATAAGGATCGTAGGGGAGATCCTCCCATTGACTACTATACTCTTAATCATGGTGTTGAAGTATATTCTGGGTCAGCTCAATTGAATGACGAGATGGGCTATGCTGACGCAGATTATGCCGATGACCAACGGGATAGGAAAAGTATACTTGGGTGTGTTTTGATGCTAAATGGAGGCATAGTCCACTGCTCGAGTAGAAAAATGCATTCCGTAGCCAGATCAACAACTGAGGCTGAGTATATTGGAGGTAGTGAGGCGGCCAAGAAGGTTATCTGGTTAAGAAGACTGGTCGCAGAAATTGAAGGTAAGGGCTCTGCAGGTAGTGCCGCGCCGATGTTGTTAGGAGACAACAAATCAGCGATTCAACTTGCTTCAGGAGTATCAAACACATCGAAAATCAAGCACATTGATATTGCGTTCCATCATATCCTCGACGAAGTAAAAAAAGGTACGATTTTAATACGGTGGGTTCCAGGGGAGCGGCAATTAGCCGACGGAATGACAAAGGCATTGGATAGGGTTAAATTTGAGGCCAATCGACGAGCAATAGGAATTTCAAGCGTGATCTCAAACCTCTGAATAGCTACACTTTTAGCTATTTGCAAGTTTTAGGGGAGTGTTGAAATACAGGGTTAATCCTGGTAATAAAGATTAACATGTGTCCTTTATGATTAGACCCACTACTGTAGTATTTAGATAGCTAAGCTCCCCGAGCCCTTAATAGAAATCAGTTGAACCAGTATATTCTTTTTACACTTTTAAGCCTAGTAGAATGCGTCCACAGGGAGGCTCAAAGCCGTAAGCTCGGCATATCTGGGATAGCCAGGAAGAATCGCGTCTGGATCGAAGCCAAAAGCTAACGCGAGCGCATCTAGAAACGACGACCACTCATCGCTGTTGGCGCTCTCCTCACACGAGTCTTCCCATTCAATCTTACTACAAACCATCTAGTCTCATCAGCCCATCCAGACATTGCTTCAGTCTCAAAAGATTACTTGCCCGATCAATCACCAGCCATCTCCGACTATAAACAAACGACGCTGCGTATACCCTCAAATATGAGCAAAGTCACGATACACACCGACCGGGGTTTGGCTTACAGAAGACTATTGCTCTAATAGAGCTCCGAAACTTGAGAGAATTGAAGCGGCGGGGACATGGAATGGGAGAGTGAAGAGCTCATGGATGGACATGATGGAACCAGCTTTCTTTCGAGAGCTTTTCGATTTGGGGGGGTGCGTGTGAGCATCATGGTTACGGTTTCGAGTAATTAGCCAGGAGGACCTGGACTGTCGATGAAACTACAGCACTCCCCAGTACCCTAGACTGCACCAGTGAAGTTGGGCGAAGCTTCTATATAGCTACCATACTCTGTCAAGGCTCTTCTGACATATCAACACGGCCTTTTTGAAGGAATCAGAGGGAGGTTAGAGAGGCTGAGTGATTCTACTAGATACCCGCAAGTCTGCAGCGTCCAACTGGCCGGCCTCCTCGACCACTTCAAAAGAGTGGCTACATCTTCGCACTTAGTCCTGATATCGATGCTAGGAGAGACCCGCACCCAATTGTTTTTGCAATTTTTCCTGGCTATCATACATCCGCGACTAGCCTTAGTCTCGTTGGCTGGAGAAGTGAGGTAACGTGGGGCAAAAGGCTCCTCTAAGTGTATGATCGAACGAGGGCTTGTGAGGGGCCGTACTGTTTGCGGAAAGCGGTTAAGGGGGCAGAGAAGACCAGTATATCCTACACAGACTTAGACTGAGAGTGGATAATAATATGCGCAAAGAACTATACACAAGATTTCGTCGGGAACAGAAAAGGGATGGAGGGCCGGTAGTCCCGGAATACTGTATCTCCGCTTCCGACAAGAAAGTCACAATGCAGCGCTCGGGACTGCCACGGGACACATGAGAGGCCATATCGTGGGCGCCGGGAGCTCAGCGGGGTGTTTCTATGCCAAGATGGTGCGGCAATCGGGTATGCGGCGGCTCCGGACGGAGATTACACCTATATCTATTGCGGACAGCATCCCCTCAAGGGACGGTGAATGGAAAATAATTTTCCCCAAACCCTTCTCCTGCTAGGAATATCGTGACCATGAAGTGGCGCCATGCTGCCCACACTTATCGCCATACCGTTCGTGGCGTGCGCAGGCATGCAGCCACGACGCATGACCAGCGACTACTTTGCCTTTTGGCGCTCTGCATATGACCTCGAAGCAGCTGGGAGTCGCGTGTTTCCCGCACGCAGCCGCCGGCTCTTGCGCGCGAGCTGCGGTGCGGGAGAAGGCTTGGCCCATCAGTCACGACGCTTGCGGGACTCAAGCTCGTCTTACGCGTCCCAAATAGGCCGGGTCTCGAAGCTATCCATTCCCTGCTTCAGGGACCTGCTCGGACCCTGCGCCGTTACACTACGCAACTGTGGAGGTGTTCGGGTGCGATTTGCACTCCCGCTGGCGACTTATGGCGAGACGTTTGGGAATAGATTTTAGGAAGTTCTCCATAAACGGTCCTCGGTAGACCTCACATAGTCGCAGCTAGCTGATCCGAATTATTGCGCCAGCTTGGGTCGAGCTTATTGCGCGCGGGCTTGGAGTTAGGGGCTCGATCTTGCTGTAGCTGGACCTGAATCATCGCCCGGCCTTTGGTCATGCTTGAAGCAGCCGGAGCTCCGCCCGGTCGCTCTCCCGCATCTCCATCTTGCAATTCTAGTCACACTCTTTGTGCCTTGTACTATTTTAAATTATCAGAACACTTTGCCGGCTTCGCATCTCCATGTCTTGGCTCGTCTCTCCTCTCTTTAACCGCCTCGCACTACGCCAATCCAAGGGTCCTTGTTAGTGTTCAAGTGGTAGCATTACCACCATACTTTTGGCAGACGGCAATCTTCACTACCACTAGCATACACCGTGACAGGCAAAGTCGTCTGGCGTGCAATGCTCTATGCGAAAAGCTCCTAGCGAGAAAGTGACATTGGACGCCTCCAGGACTGTGTCCACCCCCAGCATCATTTTGCCTTTCTGTGCTGATGTCTCCCGCGTCAAAACAGACATGAGCCTGCCGGATTTAGTGCGCCACGATTTGTCTCCACTTGGGGCTATTCGTATCGGTGTGGGCGTCTGTTTGGAGGCCGGATAAGGCTAGAAAATGAACCGACGAAAAGCGTGTCCGTTGAAACTAGCATGTACTAGATCATACTTGTAGACCTGGTGAAACTTCAGTAGTGATCAAACTCGCTGGGGGTGAAAAATTTGATATGGTCGGGAGCCTTGAATCATTGCCGCGTGGATCTACTTTGGTATTATGAAGTTTGATTGGATTTTGCTGAGACATTATTTCGCTCCTAGGTTCGTAAGGGTCACGGCGGATAGGTGTTTTGTATTAGCCTTCCTAAACGATGACTAGTACTCTCACAAACGATGTGGCGTATGAAAAGTTTGTAAATATGTTCATTGACGTGCTAGGCAATTGGTACTCTCCAGACTCCTAGAAGCTTGAGCGCGAGTGGGGCCTGGCTGTATCAGGTTGACTGCTAAGAAAATAAGTCTCATCCCATCTGAACGACTATATCAACTCGAACTCATCCATCTGCTAAATATGTCAAGTCCAACGCTCCAGAGAACCCAACTTTCACGAGAAAAAGTGCGAATATCTTATTAGACACAGCCACCGTCCGCCCGAGACATGGACGCCTTCACATCTTTGAATTCCTCTTTTTAGTCCTAGCCAAGTACCTCCTTATCTTATTTGGGGTCAAATTTTTCACCGGGACCTCCTCAGCTTAGCTTTCCATTTCATCTTTCATTGGAGTATTTCCTTGACTCACCTATCATTATATCCATACCAAAACCTTGAAATATGTCCAGGCCCCGGCCTTATCCCGTCGCTACCTTTTCCATAACCGTGGAGACTAAATATGAGAGAAAGGGCCTAAATTCGATACCCTGGTCTTGGTCTGAAGCTCTGGTTGATTTGTCGGCAAAATCTAGTCCCCAATACTTTGGTGTTAATTCGTCGCGAGTCGAGGTTTAGATACAATGAAGGTCGGCATATGACCTTACCTTTGCGGTGAGTGATTTTTGCGTTCGTTGCAAAGTTTCCTTGCGTCCTTAAAGCAATCATGACCCTTGAATTATTTCTCAGCTCCGGTAGGTCGCGAGATATTAGCTGGGAAAAATCTTTTAGAAAAATCGGGAAGCTAAGGAATGTTGGGTTTTCAAATAGAAACATTAGATAGGTATAGGCCTATCGACAGTCGCAGAGGAGGACTATTCTGAACACCTGTCAGTGGTGTCCCCTGCAAGCCTCCAGCTCTCGCTGTAGAGTCTGCAGAGCCGAGATTGAGTGACAAAAGTCTCACTTCGATGAGGATTCCCATTCGCCTTCGCGGTCTGTATCGTCTTCATCTCTCACCACATTCCCCTATCACAATTATCATGGGTCTAGCCACGGTCAGATCAGATCGTAGGGTCGAAGCTCTTCTCATCACTAACTCTTGATCATGAAGGAGAAGCCATCCGATGGATTTCCGGAGCGTACCCAACACCCGATACGGATGTGGTGGATTGGATCAAGTCAGCCTCGAATGTTACAGAAAAGCGGGATACAGATGAATATGCGCACCTCGTGTGGTCCCGGTGTCTAGGCCTCGCCTGTTTGGGGCTGTAGGTTTTTTGAGACTTTTTCCCGCGCACACAGTCTCCATTGCTACCATTTTTTCTTTTTTTGGGGGGTAAAAGCTTCCATGTAAAAAGATGCTGAATGCCACGAGTATCCAATGAGCTGAGTGGCTATTCATCAAGGGCAATATATCAATGATCTTCCAAGAAACATGAGAGGCAAGGAGCACGGTACAAGGTGTGGCCTGGGCCAGAGAGGAGCCCAATGTGCTTGATAGTCTATGACTCAAGTATTACAATAAACACACACACAGATAGTCGCGTAGGAATAGCAGTCGATGAATTCGAAGTTGTAGAATCCCTACAGGTCGATTTTCGACCAAAAACTTGGCAATGCCAGTCCACTGATCTTCATCTCGACAATCACTCCAAATTGCACCATCTGCCGTGATAAAATCTCAGGGCGAGGGAAATCTTTTACCACCAGCGTCACATAGGACACCATCGAACGGTATTGAGTCTTCGTCTTCAAGACAGGCACATTGTACTTCAGGCGTGAGAATCCTTTCCCGCAATCGAGTCTCCACTTTTTTGAGGCCGCGCTCATATTTTCTGATACATCTCTCATCCGTCTCAAAGTTGTTTCTTACTAGACTTAGCTGCCGCAATTAGCGCCATTCTGTGAGCATTGCTAATGTCGTGGACCATCAATCGGAGGTTTTGGGGGGAAAAGATGCCCAAATTCATACACTTGGTCGAGGTGAGGTCTAGGTGGGCGCTAGCCATGTCAGAGGCGAATGATTGACGGAGTCGTAAAGCTTGAATTCTTACCTCGCTGGGCATGTTCTTGAGCAGTGTTAATCACAACTGTAGCTTGTTTTCGGGGGAAAGACTAGCCTCGGCATCTATGGTGGTTACTGCGAATATATGTTCAGTGTTTGTCCTCTTGATGCTGATGAAAAGCTAATGTGTTTCGACGCTTTTCACGCTGCTCCTGTAGTAGCATAGAATTTAATTAAAGCCCCTACTTAGTCTATAACTATGAAGGACGATGCTCTTGTAGTAGTCACGAAGGGCAAAGAGAAGAATAAATCCCCTGGCTCCGCCTCCAATATTAGCGGTGGCCGCAACGGCGGCAAGGATGTACTCAACCATATTTATTTCATGTAATACCATCTCTTATGAAGGGTGATACCAGAAAGGTTTCAATTTCTACCCTCGAAATTCTACAGTAGTATTGTGAAATAACCTCTGTTGCAGATGTGACTCGATGATCAGAGAGAAGCTACAATTATGATCCTGCGGTAATGGTAATAAACCATAGCTGATGCTAAACGTACCTTATAGGGAAGATTCTAAAATCAACCGCCCCCGTAGCCTTTTATAGAATTTTAGATGGTCTAGATATGGTATGTAAAAGATTGGCTGCAAGAAAGAAAACCGTTCATTTGAAAGGTCAAAGATAACGCAATCCCACGCCTATTCCAAATTCTATGCTTTTCCTATTTTTGTATACAAGTCCCTGAAATACTTTTGATCCACTTCTCTGTAGCAGAAAAGTAATTAGGATCTAGTAATTATTGAAAAATTATCTCAAGTTCTATAATCCACATCGTAACAATAAGGGAATTCCAATATCCGTTAAAGTTCAGGACCCAACCTCCCCCACTCGTGGAGCCCCCCCAAGCCAATCTGTGCGCTCATAGTAGCGAAAGACAAGATCATACCCATCAAATTCATGAACAATCCTGTCTATTCGTCGGTATCCTTCAACCATGTCCATCTTGGACCGGCGACCGTTGACATTAGTGCCAGGTCCCGTGACAGCGAAGAGTTGGTTTCTATCACGTGATTCTTCGCCAGACTCGTTTCTAGCTTCGAATAGCGTGACGCTAAAGCGTCCGGGCTTGAAGATTCGAACGACCTCTTCGACCACAGCAATAATTCCCCGGTCGGTCCGAGGTGCTGGAACATTTGTCTCAAATGAAGCATATGAACATTGTGGTTCAGGAGTGACATGAACAGAAAAGTAGTGGGTAGCAGTGCCTTCGGGAGCAGGTATCACTCCATTGGCGGAAAATCCACATGGAGAGAAAAGGTATGCATCAACGCGTGCATTAGGATACTTGGAAGATGGATAGACGTCTGATAGACCACAGTCTTCCGATACTTTTGTGCCAAGGGTGTGACCTTGTACATCTTCGATTGATGAAGTTTCGTTGGTGGCGAGAGGAAAGCTATGCTGCAAAGCTGTCTGAGTTGATTTATTTTCTAAAGTAGCAGCCGAAAGTTGCTGGTCCACGAAAGGATCAACTTGAGATGACTTATTATCTTCGAGACAAGTTTTTAATTGCTCCGCCACTTCTTTCAATGACTCGTTTTTTGAGCTTCTAGAGTCCATCAACGCAGTTGCATGATTAACATAAAATTTCTGAGCATTTTCTTCATCGAGATCTGTCATCAGTATTTCCAGGGTTTCATCGTCATTGCAACCCTGTACTTCGGGTTGGGCTGGATTGAAGGGGATCTCCAAAATTCTTGTTCTCGATGATTCGAGCTTTTCGCTGTCTGGCGTCCTGGGTGGCGTAAGGGTAGAGTTTGGAGTCGTCAAGTACAAATACCAATGATCACCATTCATCTTCCCAACCATGTAAGCGCTTCCGCTCGAAAACATACTGTCAAGAAATTCAACTTCCTTGTCCCAGCTACGGTGAGGACCGCGCTGTTTGTCAGGGAACAAGAAGTTCTTGCGGCTGTAGAAAACACGATAAGGGTTTGCTACTGGACTGGCTGAGCTGAGGTAACCGTCGCAGCAAGGAAATCCAGCATTGACTGTGGCAACCTTGAGCATACATGAGAGGCCTAATAATAGAGTTGTTGTTCCGCAAGTCTTAAGGATCAGTTTGTGCGGAAAGATAAACATGCTGGATTCCGAGAGCAGATACGCGTCAATATTTTCAGAGCGAACGACCGATAGAATCTTACAATTGACCAGGTCGAGCATCTCAATCCAAGTTTCCACGCTTACTGCCTTGAGCCCGCTAGGGTTTGTTCCGGGCGGAAGGGCATCAGGGGCAGGTGCAAACCATACCTCTAGCAGCTTTTCAGGTCCTGTTTAATGAATCAGTATTAGAGATTTAATCGTTGACTTTAACAGACCCTCGAATGCATTGGTACTGTCGAGCTCTACTGTGGCCTCGTGATTGATGGTCACATGTGGCACACTTTCCCTGGAAAAGGGCTCAGAATTCGTAAGGATTGAGTCAACCATACTGACTAGGGCACGACCAAAAGAATTTGTATCGCAGTCACTAATGTGAAGATGTGATGTCGAGCCTAGTTTAGAGTACTCCCCTCGGTAGACGAAGCTTGCGGTGCTCGTCGCAGGAGAGGTAGCCTTGAGAGTTAGAGTCGATGACCAGGTGCTGGAAAAACTCCCAAGACAATTCTTTTGAAGAAACGGAAGTATCTGTGCAAAGTATGGTTTTGAGAGGTGGAGGGTATACTGTATGAGTGATGGTGGACAATTGTTTGCGAACAAAGATTGATGAATCCTCAATTCAGTAGGGGTGATGAATGGCTAGCTTTTTAGAGCGAGCCAGGTGCTATCGAGGTCTATAGGAAGCGGTTAGTGTCTAGTATTCAACCTTTGATTAAGTGTTTAACGTGAGTAGAAAGACATAATCGGCAAGGTTTTCCCGGGGCTGAAAGAATGATACTGGGAGACTCACTTTGCGGGCTTGGATAGGAATCGTAGAAGGTCTTTGCTGCTCATAGAGGATGATCTGATGGGATTGGAGAGAGAAATATGGCTGTCCTTTGTCCAGCGTCTCCAAGCGGGTGTAAGTGGGATCCCGACTGATTTATTTGTTCGGTGAGGAATTCATCAGTCAGGCTGAAAGGGGGGTGGAGGAGTAAAGGTATGCGGAGAGGATTTAAGGCCGTCAGTGTTGAGCAGACAGCTGCATTGTTCCTCGAGTTTGGCTATGGATTCATTGAGTAAAACGATGGGCGCACATGAAGAATGGAAAGGCAGATGTAAGAGAAAAGAATTGCGGACCTGGATAAATGGAGTTTAGTGGGCGCATGGCAACCGGGATTTCCTTTGTCCAACGGGCGGAATCTGAGGGACTTGAAAAATTCCTTGGGTGGGGCGGAACGGGATGGATGCAATCTGCAGACGAGGAAGCTAGCTTGAGCACAGAATCTCCTTCAGGCTCATTGTGCTGATTACCTGGGCCGATAGGTACGAGCAGGTGTCTACGCCTGAGCTGGCTGTCTAGCTCGGCTAGGTAAAGGCGTAGACATAGCCGATGCTCCGGGGACAGGGAACCAGAGGGTAGGGTTGCCACGTCCCCGGGTTACCATTGGCGGAAAAGCACTCTGAGGCCATTCAGCCTGACACCAAGTAGACTTTTTGTCACGCTTGCTGCAACCCAACGGGTGTTGGGCCACGGCGATGGAACTATATCCACATCATGAAACTAGCCTAGCATGAAATGGCCAGGGTAGTGTGAAGAACCGTCTAGGGCACTGGTAATTTAGGTGGTGGGTATGGACTCGAGGAGCGACAGCTGAGATGCCGATCGTTGAGCTCAGCAAAGAGTATCCTCAAGATATGGGGGAATGAAGTGGCTTTGGCCAACGAGGTCTCGGGGGGTTTGTTTCTTTGCACGATACGCCCTTCAAGATACAACGTGGCGATGAAGAAGATATCAGCGTGCGAATGAGACACGACCTGAGCTCTTCCGATGCGCCAGCCCACTGTCTCTGAGGGGACCACACGCGATATATCACGGCATGCCAAGGTCAAACCGGACCGACCTTTGGCGTCGGCAGGAAGTGGAGAGAGCTCCGCGCGTCTGCTACAGACGAGCCTGGTTCACAGTGACAGTTGACCCATTCTCCTGCTGCTATTTAGCCGGGGATCCTTGGCCTGAGGCACAGAGCCAATGATACGTATCCCTCGTATGCCCAACTCCGTCAAGCCACGTGTAGCGTAGCTAATATGAGGCCGCCAACAAGGCAGCTCTGGGCTAGTAGCAATGTCCTCCCTTCACCCCCGGCTCCTTCTACAAGGCTGAAGAAGTTTCTGCAACATCCTCTCTGACAGCCGCAGGCCGCAGCGTTGGCACCACTGGTTTCACGGACTGTAGGAACGGAGTCGGAGGATCTGAGCACCACCACGCCAATGTGCATAGTCTATATGGCCGACACAGATGCGGGTGGCCCAGACAGCCTGCCATCCTGACACCTGCTGCTGGACCTTTAGTAGGCTCTACTTCGCCCCGACTCCTCGCTCCCTGACCCTGCGAGACATCTAACGGATCCACCTTGCCGGATGCCAGCTCCATTTTCTGATTCCTATGGAGCCTGCTCGTGTTGTTCTGGGTGGATCCTCAATCGACGTTTGGCTACACATGGGACTTACTTGTCGACGAGCTTTGCTGTACCACTTGCAGATGGAGGTATTGATGTTGGTGTGAATGGATGTTGCTCGCGCGGACTAATATCCTAGTCTCTCTGCCCCCAAAGACCGTGCCCCGCATATCATGTGAGCCACCCCTGCATGTCGAGGAGCACTGGCCGCAAATAAACGCAAGCACTAGGGCCGACTGGACGCAACGGGATTAACTTCTCCGGCGTGACATGGTCTTCGTGATTGCTCAGAAAATCCTCAGTGCCTTCCAGAAGGGAGTTGTCAGTCGTGTACCCACCTTATGTTGTGTTATTGTCCCTTCTAAGAGCACCGGTCCCACTTACCGGGTCGTGAGAGGTCACAACATCAACTGCCGTTGTGACTGGCACTCAATACACATATTGCCCCCGTCTTCGACAACCCACATCATATAAGCCAGCAACTCCCAACTTTCTCGCACGACTTATCTAGTTAGATTCATGGAGAATATTCTCAACACTTGTCAGTGGTTTTCGCTACGAACCTCCAAACCCCCTCGGTCATCTAGCTGGTTTATGGCGTTTGGCTGTGACTGATAACACTACCAGAATGCCGCGCACTCGACTCGCGCATGAGTGAGGAATGCCTAGGATCTCAAACACTGAACATCTGTACGCAGTATCCTCTACGGACCTGGGAGAGGAATAATCTCCATTAGCCAAGTTCAGTCAAATTTCGCAATACCGAACAAGTTGGCCCATGAGGCAATAATTCAAAATTCTCCGCCATGTCAAATTTCCGCTCCCAACGAGTTCGACTCCTACCTAAGTCTCAGCAAGTTTACAAGTACGACTTAGTACATCCTCGCTTCAATGACCACACCTCTCATCAACTATTCTATGGCCTCAGCTAGCCGCCAAATACACGCCCACGCCGATATCTATACACGACAGAGGAAACAAAGCGCGGCGCACAAATCTGGGAGACAGTTCTTTGGGATGGACGTGAGAGGGCTCAAGATAAGGTCATAAGAAGATGTAAAGGAAGGACATAACCTC
The DNA here is from genome assembly GCA_900239735.1 of Blumeria hordei DH14. Classification (NCBI taxonomy): domain Eukaryota; kingdom Fungi; phylum Ascomycota; class Leotiomycetes; order Helotiales; family Erysiphaceae; genus Blumeria; species Blumeria hordei. Next base: position 1,548,412 of record OENG01000025.1, on the reverse strand, counting down.
GATGGGCGTGAAATTTCGAATTTTGGCAAGGAGTTTTACTATTTAAGCTTTGTACGTGCCAAAACTTCACTTGTGAGAGTGTAGCTGGCACTATAAACATAGTCAACGATGGAAGGTGTTCTCCGGTATAGTTTGAGCAGCCTGGGCACCTACTCCACTTGGGAAGGAGACACCTCAAACTACAATTCGCGCGGGGAAAATTGAGAGGATGATAAAGGCATGTCTGGATAACCCAGGGTTTCTGAGACGTTACCCTGGGTGGGTATTCACGGACGAGGGTTGACTTGGGGTGGAGAAAAGGCCGGCACAACTTCGCAGTGGCACTTGCAAATGAAATCCGAGGCATGAGTGCTCTACTTGTAAATTGAGTCATCTTTTCTGTAAATTTTCTCTGATATTGTGTCACAGCTAGATAGCTACATACGCAATTAGAATCTGATGCAAAAAAAAAGGTATCTAGGTATCTAATGCGCATACAGTCTGGTAACAGTCTTCATGGAAAAGAACAACAAGGAGTAGAAAAAATAATATCGAGAGGACGCTGAGCGAAGAAGGTAAATTGGCAGCAAGCTGTTCCCCATGATGGGATTTGTGTTTATTGTAATACTTGAGTCTACGACTATCTAGCACATTGGGCTCCTCTCTGGCCCAGGCCACACCTTGTACCGTGCACCTTGCCTCTCATATTCCTCGAAAGATCATTGTTTTATTGCCCATGATGAATAGCCATTCAGTTCAGTTTTTACCCGTGGGATTAAGCCACCTTTTCCACAGAACTTTGTACTTGGAAAAATAAAAAGGGTAGCAATGGAAACTGTGTGCGCGGAAAAAAGTCTCAAATAACCTGCAACCCCAGTCAGGAGAGACCTAGACATCGGGACCACATGAGGTGCGCATATTCATCTACATGCCCCTTTTCTGTAACATTCGAGGCCGACTTGATCCAATCCACCATCTCCATATCGGGTGTTGGGTACGCTCCGGAAACTCATGGGATGGCTTTTCCTCCATGATCAAGAGTTGGTGATGAGAAGAGCTTCGACCCTACCATCTGATCTGACCGTGGCTAGACCCATGATAATTGTGATAGGGGAATGTAATGAGAGATAAAGACGATACAAACCGCGAAGGCGAATGGGAATCCTCATCGAAGTGAGACTTTTGTCACTCAATCTCGGCTCGTCAGACTCTAGAGTGAGAGCTGGAGGTTCGTAGGGGACACCACTGACAGGTGTTGAGAATAATCCCCCATTCCTCATGATAAAAATGCCCATGTTCACTTTTGTATCACCTTTCCCTCCTAGTCCAAGAAGATTTGTGTAATAGAGACAAAAGAACAACTGCATCATATAACCAGATTCCATTAATAAAATTCGGAGATGTCACGCAATATACGCAATACAGACTGCCTTTTGGCCAATTGAACTGGATTCTTGAATATTAGCGACGATTGTAGTCCAATCAGAAAACTTTCGTTCTCGAAACCCAAAATATCTGAGGCCATTGGAAATTGAAATATAATTTGACTTGGAATAACGAGCTTTACAATCCGTCTAGGTTTCCGATATGATCATATTTCCCACATAGGGTTTGGAGTGAGTTATAACCTTGGATTTTCAGTTACTTTGGGATATGTGAGCGACTGTATGCCGTGGGCTAAAAAAAATAAGGTTTTAGCTTTCCATGCCTGCCCAGCACATTAATGGCACAGATTACGACTCGGAAATTCTAGCCTCTAGAACAATATCAACAGTTCGCCGTTTCTGAAGACAATGTCGAAATACCTGTCAGCGATATCCGTTGCGCATTTGGTGGTCATGATTGTTCTAGAGTCAAGTTCAGACAGATTTCGCAACACCGAAGAAGTTGGCCCACGATGCAACTATTCAAGACTCGCTACCAACTCCATCTTCTACCTTCATCCAAATAGAGTCTGACCATGCCCCTATCAAGTCTGCGATTGCAACCTATTGAACCCTAACCTCAATGGCCAAACTTCGTTTTAACTCAGTCTCTACTCTTAGGAAGCATCTAAAAAGACGTCCGAGACAATATGAATACCCAGCGGAGGACAAAAATTGATACGCATGAATCTGCTGGTGTCTATTTTTGGAAAAGAAGTGAGACATGTCGGGATGAATAGATGTTGGAAATATCGCGCAATGAAATGGCCACAATAATTCTCGAACGACAGAAGAAATTGACTAAAAGAGTAACAAGTTCAGATTACGGCTAAGAGAGATGAAGGTGTGCGCCATAAGTACAAGTGTAAGCGGCACAAAGCCTAAGCCATAACATTGACGATAGTCGCGCCATCTAGGCATAGAGAAACCCCCAATAACCTCCTTGTGTCCGCGCCATACAGCCGCTCGTGTATTGAATAGGCAGCCGAAGCACTATCATATTACTCATTCCCGCCCCCTAACTACACCGGAGAGCGTGTCGGGAACATAGACGGAAGGGAGAGGCCGTGCGTCAGAAACACTCAATACCTCCATTTCCAATAATGGATAATATGATGTTTATAATGGATATGATCCTGGCGAACTTGAAATTTCAATTTTTGTCATGAAATTTGTCAGGTCAGAGACCATTGTGGGCGCCACGATTTGTTTGGCAAGAGTTCGTAAGTCTCTATAAACTCGACAATGGCTGAGTGGTGTGGTGGTATGCCATTCGAGCTGATATGTCAATTAGAGTATGGATAGCTTAGACGCGTATTCCGCTTAAGATAGGGGATAGAATAGAGTAGAATTTTATTAATGTCCCTACTGAGTCTATGACTATGAAGGACAGCTAAAACTATCTAAATAGCTTTAAGGTTAATAGTAAATTTGTATATAGTTGTGCTTAATTTTTGCCAATAGATGATGAGGGTCATGCCCTATTTTGTTCCTGCCCTTAACCACAGTACTCTCAACCTTTCTGGATTCTCGCTTCTTATCCATCCCCACCATTCTCATTCCTTTGAAGATGCCATCTTCTTGTTGATACATTAGTCTTCTTGATATATTCAATGGTATTTTCCATCCCAATTTTGGTGTGTAGCAAAAGCTTCATACTTAATTGGTTATTGTTGAGACTATTTTTCAGCTGCCTCCGTTCGTGCCTGTAGTTGCTACAGCCGAGTAATAGGTGTTCCGGTGTTTCTCTCTTCCAAGATAGGGGATAACTAGTGCGAATTAAGAAAGATTCGATTATATTTCCCACGATTCAAATATGTATAAATGACAAAGACAAGGTTGTAGAGCTAGAGGGCTAGAAAGAATCCTTTTGAGGGCTGCTCACGGAAGAGAATCGACTGTTTTGTTTAAACAAAAATGCCTCAATACAGTCTTTACAAATAAACTGCAGAACACGAGTGTCTCTGGAGCCAAAAGAGTCAGCAACATGTACGCAAAGCAATAATCATGACTCATAGCTAGAAAGTCTATATCATATTTTTTTATTATTGATATTATATTTGTTCCTTCTTCGTCCAAGTCCATATAGAACCTTTCTAACTTCAGGATGAGGAAAACTATAAAAGTTGCTTATCAACTCCTATACCTCCTATACAGGTCGCCTCAAAAGTCATATGTTACTCTTATCCTTTCAAGAGCCTTTTGTCCTTTATAGTCTCTCCTCACCAGTAATCTAAATGATGGATATTTGCGGGTGTATGGCAGCCGGGTGAGATCGCAAAAACCCACTGGGTGCAGGTCTCTCACATATCAACATCAGGACTAAATCTAAAGGCATAGCTACCCTTCTGAGTCTTTCGAAGAGGTCGGCCAGCTAGAAACGCATAGAATATTTCAAATTTTTTAAAACAGTGGCATTCCCCTCTTGGAAAGTCGCGTGAATAAAGTAATTTAATTTCTCATTTCCTTCCGGAAGATTGCGCCCAGGGTGTGACATAATATTTTAATCTTACAACTTTATTCCACTTGCCTGTAGCTCTGCCGCCAGTTAGTAATGGATGATAGATCACGACATTAATTTCTTGACCAGCCCTGTTACGGCGGGATTCCCGAAGGGTAGAACTCGTCGTCTTCAAAGTTGATAAGTGAGGTGCGAGGCTCACGATGGAGATTGGAAACTTATGGGGAAGTAGAATTAGGTAATGATGTATAATCCACGTAGATTGCCAGGGCAGACGCTTGGGGCCACGTCGCGGTTAGTGCACGTGACGGTGGAGCTAAACCGTATAGGTTTAGTGTGCGATGCGTGCATTGGCAATATGGAGCCAACCAAATCTCGATGAAACAGGGTTAATGGGACTAGCCAGAGACCGATGGAATCGGGGAGAGCGAGAGATACATTTCTCCTAGGAGATAAATGATGTAACAAAGGGAATGTTCTAGCACGGGGCTGTGGACAACACAGTAAGTCTGGAACGACATATAATGAGGACTTGACCTCCGTTCAATCACTTGTAACTAAGTTTCCTTAATATACAATTCAAGTCTTACATACAAAGAGAACACACGCGACAGTGATAATAGAGACCTACTGCAAGTACGAGTTCCCCAGTAGCACCCATCATCCCGCTCCTATATAGCCTCGTTATTATAACAGGTAATGAGTGTGGCAACAAGGTACCGAAGAAGACTGCAATCGAGAAGAGGGAGTGATACAAATTGCGAAGCTAAAGATATACGTATGCCATTTCTTCCGCTTCTTATAATCAGAAAAATCCATCAATACAATCTTCGGCTCCTCCTTAAACCGTCCAACGCATTGTGGCTTCTGGTTGATCAGTTTATGATCACAATGATTCACGTAGGTGTCTCGTGGCTCCGACTAATCAACAGTATAATGCGAGTAGAGCTTGAGACTAATAAAACGTGAATTGATCTCTAAAATACAGGATCGCCAATTTATTTAAATATTCCCCAGCACCACGTGAGCCAATCAACAGCGCACAATGGGCACGGTCGGGTTTCCATCAATTGGGATCCACAGCATGAAGCTATCTAGATTAGCTTGTTAATCTCCTCAGATAATTAATCTGGGAAATCATATGCTGGCGATTCCTAGGTCCTTAAGTCTCAATCATTTCCGAGTGCCTCTATTAATTATCTATCCAAGGGTACCTTTCATTACGCACAAGATTACTACTTTCGGCACACCGGTCTTGGTGATGGTATTGCGATTAATCTCTGTCGCTAGTATTGGGTAGTTGAATGGCTCGTTTAGCGTCTCTGCCTCAGGATAAATTATTCAGGCCATTAGTAGCGCCGTTGACGATTTTGTCCCGAAATAAAAGCTCTCGTTCAGCATCATTATCGTCGGTTGGCTTGTCTCCGAAACGCTGGAAATGCTTCCTTTTTAGTGGAAATATGACAAAATCTTGGCTATGCAGACCCTAGCCTTAGGGCTGGACGTTCATAGGGGAGACTGTTGATGGGGGTTGGATCTACCACTCTCAGTCTGAGATTTGGCTATGGCGTGGAATATTGAAAAGATATGGATAACATAATCTAAGCAAATATGATTTGAGTTTGCACGAGAGATGTCTGAATTAATGCTACAATTGAGAGTAAACATGTTGTTCATCGAATCCATGGTGTACAGAAACACGGCCATGAGTTAAAAATTATTCATAAAAGAGGGAGCTATTTGCCGGGTATGTAAGAATCCGGCCTTGTCTTTGACCCAATTGGGACTATGCCCTTGTCTTGCTTGCCGGCATGGAATAAATATTGTCCGAATGATGTTAGCGGGGATTCCTTTGCCCACTTCTGATCAAATTTGAAGAACACCTATCATAGCTTCTAACTGTCACACTCTGTTACATGATAATCCTTCACCAGATAGCCGGAAGCCCCTACCCAACGTAAACTTTAGGCTTTAGATCGCACTAGATCTAGCCCGCAAAGCGTCATTCATCATGTCACTCAGGGACTGGGGTCGTAGTTTTTGAATATCAGCACGGATCTTTCTGTGTTTGCGGCAACTATTGACACCTTCAGACGTGCATTACCGTGCGATATCCCCGCCCAATCTGCAGCACGCTCAGGGACCAACCGGAGTGCCAGACGCCCATACGGAAATTACCCCCAGCCTTAACCGTGACCCCATGGACCGTTAGAAGTGTGGCCTACAACCTAACACAACAAAGTTATAATCAAAACCCTTTTCTATCGTGCCGAAGAAACCTCGAATGACTAAGCTCCCAGTTCCGATGTGAACACCTTGTCGAAGGTCAAAATTGAACCTACTCACGGCGTATGCGGGGGTCTGGAGGGATAGCTATGACGAATTGCACAAGTAGGTCCACTGACCTACCCTGGTGCTATGTCGATCCTCGGACCTTATGATTCACCACCATTAGTTTCATACAAAGCATCTAGTTCTCACCCAACTAAGCCCATCTAACTCATTCCTGTTGCTCAGCTTGGAGAGTTAGTATGGGAGCAACGCAATAACTAGTCTGAATAGATACATTGGCAAGTTCTACACGACAAATATGTGTATCGAAGTATCTAATTAGAACAATAGATCACAGCTCAACCGTTGAGACTGGAAAAACTCGGCAGCAAAGGAATATTTTACGCCAAGATTTTCCTCCAACCTAACATATAGTATGCCAGAAGCATGACCTCAATACTATCTTCATACTGACTTTAATTTATCAATCTGATGCAAAAAAGCTTCGTTCATACCTAGCAACCCATAAGGAAGCGAAAAGTTTGCAGATTCTCGCAAGTCCGTCCCTGTTGGAAGGTGATACTGACCCTTGGACTCCCTGACAGCCAGAAACTCTAGCACTACGATTTTTTCCAGAGCTTTCGTATGAGCGGACTTGAACGATTACAATAATCCTTTACGTCTTCCTACAAGCAATCGTATCATGAAACCTGTCGGAATCTTAGACTTTGGAGAAGGCAAATTTCCACCATAACCCACCGAGCCGGGGGCTGGTTGTAACTTTTAGGCTGCTTCGGAAATGCAAACTGTCAACGGGAGAGGCTAATTAAGATTTCATTACTTAAGCTTTCCGAAGTTTTAGCCCAAGCTAAACACTCTTGGTAAAGCAAAGGCGGATGTCGCAAAATCGCATCAAATAACCTCGCTGGTACTAGTGATCTTTCAAATTCTGGGGTTAGATCAGTATGAGACAAAATATGTTACAATTTTGTTACCTGTTCTCAATGGTGAAAGACATGAGCCTTATTCTTGGAAATAATTCATTGTATCTGAGCTTGACGCCTACATCTCGGGTATCTACTCTATGCCTCCTACCGGACAAGTCGAGGAAGCATGATATTTTGCAGTGATACGCATTTCACAACATGTTAAGAGCAAGCTTGGTGTAAATCTAAATTGACTTTTTCCGGAAAAGCACTGGGGAAGGGGCTTTGGATTACTCCCACTCTTTTTCTTCCGTGATAAATAAGTGTCTTCATCCTAACTATATACACTCGAATTTTGACATGATCATCACTAGTCCTCCACTGTAGTAGAGTCTGTACCTTGGGATATTCAATGGAAAGCGAACATGAGCGTATATTCCAAAAATTTACACAGTGGCAATTTGAGTCAACTATTGACAAAAGGGAAATCTGGTGTTTCAGTTTGGTGACGCTGCCTTCCGAAATGCCAGTCTGAAGTGCATAAATTTGGATTTAAGATGACTAATCATGGCATTTCCAAGGATCCATGACTTGAACAGGGTGCAGATACCAGCCTGCACAGCCCCCCTGAGGCCTCGATGGCGCTAAGATAGCTCGTGATACGAGTACTGTTCGCAAGAGATAGTCCCCATGCCCGGCTAGGTGGTCATGTCAAACCCATTAAGTGAAAATACATTCGCAGCGAGATAACTCTACTATTTTGTCCAGACCTGAAATCTACAATTCTAGTCCATCAACCGTACATTCAGTTGATCGGTCAAGCCATCCCATTCTAGATGAGGCGAAGCAAAACCAGGACACCGCTTTTGTTAAGTTGCCGTTGCTAATGATGAGACCGAAGAGGCGCTAAACTTTTGACGCCATCGCTCTTGAACTTGGAGTAGCTCGCGCTGGCTTGGTGGGGGATGAGCCTTTTATTTTTCGCATCAGATTTGCATTGCGTATGCAGCTATCTAGCTATGAGACAATATCAGGGACGATAGACAGAAAAGATGACTCAATTTGCAAGAAGAGCACTCATGCCTCGGATTTCATTTGCAAGTGCCACTGCGAAGTTGTGCCGGCCTTTTCTCCACCCCAAGTCAACCCTCGTCCGTGAATACCCACCCAGGGGAACGTCTCAGAAACCCTGGGTTATCCAGACATGCCTTTATCATCCTCTCAATTTTCCCCGCGCGAATTGTAGTTTGAGGTGTCTCCTTCCCAAGTGGAGTAGGTGCCCAGGCTGCTCAAACTATACCGGAGAATACCTTCCATCGTTGACTATGTTTATAGTGTCCGCTGCACTCTCGCAAGCGAAGTCTTGGCGCGCACAAAGCTCAATCCGTGAAACTCCTTGCCAAAATTCAAAATCACACGCCCATAGAGAATATAGCCATTCTCTACATCATCTGGTAAACTTGTCCCAATCCCTCTCACGTCTAACCCAAAGAACTGTCTCCCAGATTTGTGCGCCACGCTTCGTTTCCTCCGTCGGGTGTAAATATCGGCGTGAGCGTGAATTTGGCGGCGAGCTGAGGCCAGAGAATAGACCACGAGGCGTAATCACGATGGGAAACCGAAGATTCAGCTAAGCCGTCTCCTCGGCTCCCTATTGCCTACAGTCTTTGAAAGAGCGTTTTCAGATCATTACTCGACCCATTTAATTTTTGTGTGCCTCAATCTTGCATGATACTACTCATTTCCAAACGCCCATCCCACAGTGGACCCTAATGGATACCATAGACTTGCCGCTACTCTTATTGGCCGTCTCCACTCCAGGCCCCCAATCAATGCTATAATAGGTCCCGCTCCAGTTTCCCGAGAGATTGCGCAACAATTCCCGACTTATTTTTCGTTGCAACTACTGTTCATGCTTAGGATATGGATCTGTCGGATTTGCAGGTATTTGCCAACTAGAGCCCGGTGATTCCCATGTTTGGAGAAAATTGAGTTCTCATTTGCCTCCCGTCCAGCTCCCTTCCAATATTACTAGTTTGTAATCTCTTCCCCCAATTATATGGTAATGGGTGCCTTTTGCCTTTCATAATCTCTTCTCTCTGACAAATAAAACCAACGATATTGGCAGTCTCACGGTCGCCAGAAAAACCATATGGATAGAAAGATCCCCTGGTCCTGACATTGGGACTTAATCCGAAGACACAGCGATCCTTCTGAAGCGTTGGGTGAGATCAGCTAGCCAGGATCTACAGACTTGTATGCACATGATAAAATCAAGGCTCCATTTACTGGCTTCTTTTCAAATATTACCATTATTTGCGCCTCAGTACGAACTGGAGATATTGCTGAAGTGCTAAAAAAGTCTACACTGAGATCGTGTGCTCTAATATAGCATACCCAAGCTTCTTTGCATTATCTAAAGCAGACAGAATTTTCTTGAAATCATTGAAAGTAATTGGCTTCCTGACAAGTAATGGATCAAGTGTGAGCTTTAAGCACTGTAAATTGAGGGCTTAAGGCCCGTAGAGGGCATCACAAATAGATATTAGCTCTTCATCCCCCGCTTCGATCATTCACCTGAAGGAAAAAGGTTGAAATTATCGCTTTTCGAATAGAGCAGTCAATAGGGCCTATGTTTTCCCAGAAGTAGCTTCATTCGCGAGAAGATATCATTGTCTTGGCCGCTCCAAGGCTTACAATCCCATATCCCTACTTTTCGCAGCTTGGAGTTGGGCAAGTTTCTATGATACATCTGACATCCGAGACTTTGAATCAATTCATGAAATAATACAAGTGTCCTGACATAAAGGCTTAGATTGAGTTCTTCGCACTCTAGCTAGAAGGAACTGGCCTTTTGAGTTTCAGACCCCCATGCGTGCCGAAATAGTTGGCATGCAGAAGTTGCCCTTCAAAAAAATCTCTTACGCTCTGATTATCGATGATAAGCTCTGGCTTCAGATCTGGCTTGGATATTCTTCGCGCAATGTGTGAACATACATCTCCTGGGCTCAGGTTGATGGTGAGGATGTCAGCTGGCAGTTTCAGGTGCAGTGTATGACGTTTCTGCAAGTGAAACAAATCAGTGTCTTGCGATTAACTATAAGCTGACTCGTATGAAGTTAGGATGGTAAACTTTTTTCATAGCTATTCCGTGCAGAAACATCCCACGGACTCGAGTGTCGTCACGCTGACCCGAGGCCGTAAAAAGGTTATATTCGAGTAGCGCAAACTACAGCTTCAGATTCGGCACAACCAAATATTGTGACTGTCATCTATTGAGCGCTCCGCTGGATGCCTCAAACTCCAATCTTGCCTGAGATTGCGAAAATGTTAGTCTTGTGTGATTCGTGTGCTTATTCGTGAGCCCTTATGCGCACCTTTAGATCCGCATTAGCAAATAACCGAATAAAATCTGTCACCTGTCAAACACCCCTGCCACATCTGCCAGTGCGTTGGCCGCTCGTGCATCAACTCTGAGGGTTCCCACACCCCTCACCAACCGATAGTAAATTTGTCTCCGAATTTCGAACGTTAAACCTGAGCCCCGAACAGGAATCCGAGATTGACGAATGTCTCGCAGAACTGAGATGCGACTGTCGAGCTGAAATCTCGTTTGTATCCTCGAATTTGGCTCCTTCACGCGGCCTGACTCACTGCGGAGGCCTAGGCCTTGTGCAAATATGTTGCCTTATTTTTTGATAACATGTGTTAATTTTCGGTATCTTTGGAAGGTGGAGGACTTGGCAGAATATGGAAGAGCAAGGATTAGAGCACCGTCGGTAGCTACACGCGGTCTTTCGAAAAATCCAATACACACTTTCGTTTAGGAATATCGCAAATAAAATTTTAAACCTCAAAGACCAGGATCGAACCAAAACACTGCACAGACGCTGCTTCGAGTGAAGAAATACTATCAAAGGGCTCAGCCTATGTTATGACTTATCCAGGCTAAGGGCCAAGAGCGCAGTCCCGGCATCGCCTTCAGAGCAATTCAGCCGTGTTTGAGCAATACAGACATATAAGATAAGGGGGATGGCAATGCTGGCAAGGACGATGTGAAGTCTTTTGCTCTTTCTTCCAATTTAGACTCGACGTTGTGAGAGGAACGACTTGAGAGCGCCACTAAAATGAAGCTCACGACCTTTGCTCCGTTACTGTTACTCCTTTGCCGAGCTGAATGTAGACCGCCAAACCCTATCGTCGATAATCAACAAGCCATTGACAATGCAGCATCACCATGTGCGCAAGTAAGGGCTAGTACAGTTACAGCTCTACAAACAGCACCCAAAGGTAAGTTGACAATGTCATATTGTTACCTCAGTTTCAACTCTTCATGTACTGATCCGTCTCACAGATCGGCCAACAGTTACCGCACAGCTTGCTTATGATTGCCTATCCTCTGTTCCTCTAAATCCACAAGATGCTACGGCTTTAATCAACTCGATCTTTCCTTATATTGAATGGCAGTCAGATCTTTCGTACCTCAAAGCCCCACCGCCAGGCTATCAAATGCCAGCAGTTGATGTCATCGCTGAATTAAATCGAATTTTGGTCGCAATAAAAAGTGGAGCATACAGTAATGAGTACCAATTTCAAATGGATCTTTTTCTTCTATTTCAATCCGTACACGACGGACACTTCAGATTTGTACCAGACCTGATCGGTAAGACATTTCAGTTTCGACGAAAAGTGAGCATTGTAAGCGTCAGCATTGACGGAGTTGAGACTCCCAAAGTATACGTCAGTAGTAAGTGTTTGAATGGATTTTAGACAAGTAAAAACTAAAACTATATAGCGGATATTGCAAAGTTTGTCAATAATAATAGCTCAGTTATGCCATTCCCAGTTTCACATATCAATGGACAGAACACTAGTGACTTCTTGAACTCGCTGATGATGCAGACCAACCTGCATGATGCAGATGCTCAGTACAATATGATAATGTATGGGAAAGCCGGGGACGCACACTATCCTGAAACGAATTACAATGGATTCTTCACACTTACCGGTTATCTTTCTTACACATATCCAGGTCCTCTTACTACCTTCCGATTTGAAAATGGTACGGAAAAGACTTATCAAAATTATGCCACTGTAAAAGGCAATTTTGAGAATGTTACCGATGGAGCCTCTATGTACAAAATATTTTGCACAGGAACCCCGGAAAAACCAGCCCCAATATCAAAAGTTGCCGCATCCGCCAATATAAAAAATAGCACTAAACTGGCTACGAGAACTATTTACAAACCTGAGAGTACAAAGCCAGCATTTGGGTATCCCAAACCTGAATTCATTTCATCAGACCAAGCCGTTTCAGGGTATTTTCTGAATGATACGGGCTTTCAGGACGTGGCTGTACTCAGCATTCTCTCTTTTCAAACTACATCTGTGATTGAGTTCCAATCAATCATTCAGAAGATGATCCTAAAGTCTAAGGCTGCCGGTAAGACAAAGTTGATAATCGATCTTTCTTCAAATGGAGGGGGTAATCTGCTCTGTGGCTATGATACATTTCGACAATTATTTCCGCAGATTGAGCAAGATGGATTTACACGTATCCGTTCGCACGATGCTTTGCAAATTATTAGTAAGCAAGTGTCAGATCGCGCATCTAATTTTTCATTCGACAGCACGGATGCTTCGGACTATACATACTATCAAACTCCTTTAAACTATCGATTTGATCTGAATGTGAATGGAACTCATTTCTCAAGCCATGAAGATAAATTTGGACCTATTCAATTTAACAATGACAACTATACCAAAATAATGCGATGGGAGGTCGATGATCCAACGCTAGTCAGCCCAATTTGGGGAGTCGGAACGAATGTTACTGGATATGGAGATCGCAAAAACTTTACTCAGCCATTTGATGCTTCAAACATAATAATGGTATACGATGGCGCCTGTGCATCTACTTGCGTTATATTTAGCGAATTCATGCGCACTCAAGCTGGGGTAAGATCGATCGCCTTTGGCGGTAGACCAAGTAAAGCACCTATTCAGGGAATTGGTGGTACAAAGGGAGCTAATAGCTATGATTTTGCTTCCATTTACAGTATTGCACAGCTCGCTCAAAAAACTGGAACTCCATCGCAGGTTGAGATGTGGAAGTCATTATCAGCCCTCACAGATCTACCAATAAGCCGTAGTGTAGACAGTGCTGTCAATATTAAAGACATCATTTTGAGAGAAAATCTGGAGGACGGAATCCCAGCACAATTTTTATATGAGGAAGCGAATTGCAGATTATTCTATGAGCCCAGTATGATCATGGATGTTCAGACTCTCTGGAACAAGGCTGCTTCTGCTGCTTGGGGAGACGCGAATTGCGTATCTGGTCACTTAAATACCAAAGCCAAGATGAGAAATGAGCGGTTGAAGAAAAGTGATTATATGAATAGTCGCCAATCTGTGCGTGGAACCCAAAGGATCAGAGCAATTTCGGAGCGATTAAAAAGGCGAGGAAACTTTCGGAAAAATACACCACCTCGGTGACGAAACTTGCGATATTACCAAAATTTAATACAAGGATAGGGTAATTATACATTATTCCTGACAATAACTTCGACACAAGTCGCCTTATCTAAGGCATAATACGTGGAATTAGGTCGAAATTAAACTACATGGTTTTGTCTATCTTATTAGCCGAATGCTAGGTTACAGAGACAAGCCATGCTTAATTAAATCCACAGAGAAGCTGGTAAGCCTAGTAGAACAGTTAATAAGATTTGGTAGTGGTAAAATCGGACACCAGACATAATTGGCCACAGTGATGAAGCAGTCATATTCGGGAACTTTCCGATGACATCCGGGCCGTGTCATTTGTAGTATTAGATGACCAAGTCGTATACAAACGTCACTTTGTGTGAAAAGGGAGAAGCGACTGATTGGAGTTTGGATTATCCCGGAGTAGGGTTTGTTCCGGAGTAGGATTGGCACTACGTGCCTGGAGGCTTAATTGCTAATGTTTTCAATTACTAGGCAATGATGTGCATAGGGAATATTTAATATCACAATATGAAATATGTGGATATTAAAAAGTTGCTAGTTTGAACTAGGTATATTCTGAGGGCTGACGGTTTTTACAACGATGGTTTTGATGGTAATCACAGAAAAGAATTATTCAATTATCTGTCTCATTCTTGAGACTTGTAGAATATTATTTTTAGACATTCATGCAATCTATGAGGCGATTGTTCGTCAAAATGTGCTCGCTCAGAATGGAGATGTATAAATATTTTGTGTATGGGAGTCATGGGTATTCCTCTTCACGTATATCTGACGTGACTATTGCTTGGTTCACAGTATATAGTTTGAATGTGTTGTATGATGACGAATGAAAGTATATTCGCGACGGCCACAAGCCTTTCACTCAGAAAGCATGACATGGAGAAGACCAGCTTCTCCGACGACTACACACGACGATGACTCAGGTTGACATTTGGACTACTCGTATAGTGGGTGCATTCGCGGATACCACTCGAGGCCTTGGTGCCAGGGACTTTCGCCCTAACATGCCTTTGTCATCTTGTATATAGCCGGCGCGCGAAACATGGCCGCACAGTCCTGCCTTTGGCGAGCGAGGTAGGTGACCAGGCCACCATTGACCGCTGCTTATTTAGAGAGAGCGGCGCTTGCACCATGCAGAGATGTCGCCTCTGCGGCCACCGACACGTTTGAGAGGGTCTCCCGCGCAAAGAGTGCGACGCAGCCGCCTCTCCGCCCTCCAGCCGGGCCCCTAGTCCGAGACGCGCGCTCGGCAGATTCTGACTCGATTTCGGCGGCAAGTTCGACGCGCGCGCATCTAGGACTCGGCCATCGTCTGTCTCGTCTCGGGCCCGACAGGCGCATGAGACTCGTGGCATTCTGCGTAGATGTATAAGTGCCAGTTCCCCTCGTGAAATATCAGGGCCCCTTGGCGCCAGCACACGTAGCCATATCATACGGCGCAGAGAGAGTATATTTCCACATTCCTCCTCGCGGTCGAGTGCGCGCGGGGGGCCGGGGCGGCGGCGGATTATGCAGGAGGTGATGGGGGAGCCTGGCTCTGATCTATGCCCCGAGTGATGCCGCTCTGGTCGATACTTCACCGCTGTCGCAGCTCGAGTTTCCGCATCGCCGTCGCGATCAAGACATACATGCTACGAGAGACTCGCACATGACTCCGCAACTAGCGCCGGCGCATGACCAGACCTCCTCTACGCAACTCTCCCTCCGACACGACATGGAAGCTCTCTGGGAGTCTCGACGCAAGCATCGGACATTCCTCGGCACGGAACAGTAGCCGGGAGTAGACGTCTGCCTCCTTCCGCCTCACTCGTCGTGGCGCGGGCGAGACACTTCGTCCAGATGGGCCGGAGCTCAAGGTCAGATATGGGGGAGGGGGTTAGCAGGCATGAAGAAGCAATATGCAACAGCCGCTCTACCCAAACAGCCCTGTGTAATACTTGCACTCGGTCCGGTCCGGTCCGGTATAGCGGGTGTAGTAGCAGCCCATGACTGCTGCACCTGAACTTGTGCATGAGACGGCATGGCTGCTACACTCTACGCCAGTTCTGCCGACGGTGCTTGATTCCATCCGTGCGGATCTGGATCCCTGAGGATCCGCGCGAACGAGACCCGGCCCTGAGTATCCGGATCACCGAAGCCAAAGTGGGTCAGGGCCAAGGCTGAGATCTGCGTCGAGTATATTCATGTTATTTAATCCCAACTAATGATCAATTGTTTTGGTCTCTTCACACACTCATGCCCTAAACTCCATGCGCAAATACCACTATGAGGCATGCTTGCCTACACAGCCAGCCATCCCTGCAGCGTGAGTGCCCGCCAATGGGAATTCCAAAGCCTTTGATTATCCAGGCGTGTCGTCTTTGTCAATGAGCACCAGCACTGCGCGAAATGTAGTCTTCCGTGTCTCCTTCCCAAGTGGAGTAGGTGCCCAGGCTGCTCAAACTATACCGGAGAACTCCATCCATCGTTGCCTTGTGTTTATAGTGTCGCCCGCACTCTCGCAAGCGAAGTCTTGGCATGTAGAGGCTCAATTCGTAAGATTCCTTGCCAAAAGATCCAAATTTCACGCCCAACAAGGTTACATCCTTCCCTTGCATCATCTTGTAAACTTGTCCCAATCCCTCTCACGTCCATCCCAAAGGACTGTCTCCCGAATTTGTGCGCCACGCTTTCTCCGTTGAGTGTAAATATCGGCGTGTATTTGGTGACGAGCTGAGGCCAGAGGAGGTCGACGAGAAGTCTTCTCATTGAGATGAGGATGTACTTGTAAGCTTGATGGGACTCAGGTGGGAGTCAAACTCGTTGGGAGCGAAAATTTGACTAAACTCGGCTCTGGGAGAATATCTCACTCCCAGGTTCGCAGAGGACACCACGTACAGGTGTTCAGTCTTGCCCTCCATCGACGTTATTCATGCCTATCAAAGAAAGAGGGCACCGCTCGAGCTCTAACATACCAGTCCCGTTTCCATTGCCAAGAGCCCACATCGAATTGCTGACTGATGAGTACGGGTGAAAGGTTGAAGAAAGTTAACAGGCAGAGGTGAGCTTGTAAAGGAGACATTTGGAATTTGGTATCGAGTTTTCCGAGTTGAGCGATGTGCACGCCAGTCCTCGAATTTCTTTACTGCAGGCGACACAATAAATAGCGTCATGTTTGGACGACTTGGGCACCTATGACACTCGCGATAGAAGATTACTGGTCCGAATCCAGCTGCACTCGACCACTTTTCTCGCAGAAGCCGCATGAACGATGATAGAGGCATACTCGGGCAATCAAGTATGAAGACTTTCCTTTGCTTGGTGCTGGTAGAAGGGGATCGAGTGTTTTGCGTAGACAACAGACCACACAGTGGTATTTGCCAGTGAGCCCTAGATTTTGAGAGCTTCTGTAGCCACAAGAGCCCCCCCAATAGGCACGCAAAGTGCTAGTCATAGGTCGTAGCTACATGGCCGAATAAACGTTGAATGAATAAGAAGATGGCCCTCCAATCGAGTAGACTGTAGCGCACGGCTCCCAGTCCTTTGGGAGTAATCTAGACATAGCCCTCTTTACGCCAATCTCTCCATTCCTCATAGTCGTGACTTTGAAAGAGACCGGTGTTGATTCCAGCTCATTATTTCCGGGAATATTCCGCCCATTTGATTCCACCAAAAAGCTAACCATTTCTGGAGTCAAGAGCAGCATCCGATAAGTACCTCTGATCCTCATCATTTGTTATAGCTAGCTGGCTGGAAGCACATTGGCATTTTGAAAAAAGCGAGCATTAGGGGCGTCCCACGCTCAGTGGTTGCGAGATTTCCCCCCATTGCCATTCAATGGCTAGCGGCCATGGCTTCGTTAATTGCAGAGAGTGATTAATGCAGGTAAAGAGACTCTTATAGGTGTGCGATTGAATGAGGAAGTGTGATTGGTGGCGCTTGGAAAGAGCTGAGAATGAGGCATAGAAAATGATACAATACCCGGGCTATCGGCAACGTTGGCGCGTAGGTATAGAGGACCTCTATCTCTCGCACCGCCGAGTTTGAGAGAGGACAGGATTTTATGATGGCTACCAAACCACGACGTGATGAAGGTGTATTTCATCCTGTTCCATTAGTGAGTATAATCGAAAGTATATCAGCATCAGAAAGGCATTAACCCTGAATATCTGTTTGTCCAAAAGTTCCTTTGGGCTTGAAAGGCAATCCTGACAAGAATGGAGGTCAAAGTAAAACAACTATGGAGTTATCATAGGTAACTAGAGTGTGTCGAATGTACCTTCAAAGACTCGCTGGGGTAGATGATGATTAGAATCTTACTTCATCCCCAACTTCCGCCAGTAATAAAGGCCTCCTTTGCGAATAATGCATGTCACGGCCGCTGCGTGACTTTACCACTGGGAGTTTTCCTAGTCAGCCCTACATGCGGGTCACATCCCGGTCGACAAGGTCGATAACATCGACGCCTTGAGAGGACCGATGATGGTAGCAGATTATGTAGATGGCCGCATGTCTCGCATTTTCCGGACGACGGAGCCGACTGTACGCTTCGTCTGCCGTCAGTAGAACTTGTCTCATTGACATCATGTCCTGATATGGCCGCCCGCTTCGGTGTTCACGTGGATAGAAGATGTGACGGAGCAGAGTAGTAGTGGCTTGGTGAAGTTCAGCAATATGGTTTGCGGAGGCTACTGGAATTGTTGACTCAAGGCTTTACACCAGCAGATGCAAAAGTCTATAAAGACACTCTCTATCTCTAGCCCTCTTGACATATAAAATCAAGATACTTGTCCCATGTAATCTACATCACACACTTCAAATCGCCAACATACGCAAGAATGTCACATTTACTCCAGTCACCATGAACCAGACAGCCGCACATTGCAAAAGTGGGAGAACTTCTTTTGATACCTCACAGAGAGGAGCATAACATGCTGCATAGCCATCGACTCAAGTAGCAAAGTAAACACTCAAACTGGTCTAATCAAACAAACTTGCTCTGCCCATTGCTTTTCGCCTTGACATTGGCCTGTTGGTCTTCAAACGACACTATCCAGTCGAGTGGCCATGCCTGGAAGGTTCCGGGAAGCGCTCATGGGGATACTCCCAGCTCAAAATGACTTTTCTGAAGCCTTATTGAACTTGAAGACTCTTCCCATGTCTCTGGGCGTTTATTGGCGAGGACCGCTGGTCGCTGCTGAACCTTTTGGCCCCGAAAGTGTTGATATCTCCCGGGTATGATTCGCGCACCAAGCCCATTATCCAGGCGCGCGGGAGGAAATATCCATCAAACGACAGTGAGTCTAAAGAGGATTGTAAAACTGAGAAGCAATAGTTTGCACTGGCTGTGTCTCGCTGAAGTCAATAGTACGTGCTCATCCCAATAGCAAATCGACCACATGAGTCTAGGCGGCGAGAATGAACTCATGGTCACATGACACATCTAGCGCTGTATTCCCTGTGAACAAATGTTGTGTTTATCAGCCCCGACAAGCAATACGTCGACGACGAACGGGTGCATGCTACCCGCCATACTCCACCAGAGATTTTCAAGATTACAGCACCGTACACATTGTCTGACCCGAGCTATCTACGCGCTTTGTGCGCGACAACGAAAAGCACCGCCAAGCTAGACCCCTCCTCAACGGCAATAACTTCACACCAGCCAATGCGCGCGCTCCGATTTTGGTTCAATGACTACCATTCTACAGACTGCCAACTCTCTCGAACCTGGAAGAATGAGCCAGCCGACAGCGGCGCGAAGGAGCAAGCGTCTTGCAGGTGAGATTAGCCTGAGCTGGCGTCGGTCCTCTGTTAATCCAGCTTCAGCATACGACGAAGAAGATGGAGACTTCGTCTTCACCCGTGCATCGAAACGGACCAAATCACGACCCTCGGAACATGCAGCGGCATCAGTCTCAACGCCCGCGCCCGTAGTGAGGCGGACAAAAGCGTCCAAGCAGACCCATGATCGCGAGCACGAACCGACGTTAAGTAATACACAAAGTAAAGGGAGCAAGCGTAGCAACTCTACTCCTCAGTATGATAATGACCCGCTCACCATCCCCCGATCCAGAAAGACCCCTCTTAAATCCGGTGGCCGAGGCCAGAAATCAAAGACGCCTGCTACGACAATTGCTTCCGCCACGGCAAATGACCAAGTTCAGCCGCAATCGATTCTAAAGTCTGTCGAGTCGCAGCAACTGCCTGTTGAGCATAATAAGAGCTCTACCGTTGTGCAGCTACCGTGGAGCGATACCCCTGTAATTGATCGCAACAAAGAATTTCGAAAAAAGGCTGGAGGAAGTGCTCGCAGAAGCAGTCTTGGAATGCGAGGACGAAGAGCTAGCTCTCTTATTAACAATGGCCACAGTGCTATCCCACATCGCGAGGTGGAGACCAAGGATTTTTACAAATACATTGAAGCTGAGGGATTGAGTGAGCCTCGACGAATGAAGCAACTTTTGGTATGGTCAAGTGAGCGGTGTATGGGTCCGAAACCACTGCATGGTGATCCTGATAGTGCGGCGGAATTGGCGGGTAAGGACCTGGCTAAACCCCCAAACATCTTGACTAAGCTCTTGCAATAGCCCGGCATATCAAAGAAGCGCTGCTAAAGGAATTTTCCAGCCGATCCGAATACTCTGATTGGTTTAGTAGAGACGAAACAACGCCAACTAAAATCGTCAAATTGCCGAACCCGCGCAATGTAGAGCTAGAAAACAGCCTTGCCATTGTAGAATCACGACTCAAGCTGTTGGTACACTCTCGAAATTTAGTGGCGATTAATACTGACTCGAGAAATCAGGTTACAAGAAGAGAGAGATCAATGGAAGGCCCAATTAAAACGGCCAGCGCCCCTTGCCCCAATACATCAGGACGGCAAAGGTACATTGAATCCATCAGATATCAACTCCTCGCTGCTCGACCCCGAACAAGCTGCTATCCTTGCTGAAGTTTCCTCATGTTCGTCCCAGGCCCTCCGTAAACAGGCCTCCGATCGCCTCCGAACACTTCAGTCGGGTCTAGAATTCCACGTTGACCAACTAGCAGACGGCGTCCACAAGCTAGAGAAATATCAAGAGACGGTTGGAAAGATAGCCGATAAATTTCTAAATCTGGGCCAGTTGAGATTGGAAGAGCGCGACAAAAGGGTAAAGGAGCAAATTGGTACGCGAGATTTACCCATGCAAGAAGTATTGCGCAGTCTCAGTCGGATACTACCTTGAAGGAGCGGCAAACGACGATTAATGTTTTTTTTTAAAATTGCTGCGTTTAGGCGTGGGCGTGGGCATGGACATGGATATGATACCAGAGGCTCTATACTAGGGAGAGAGAGTGTGGTGTTTGGGAGCATCTATCTGACGCTATTTAGCGGGAATATCTAGCGATATTGATTGAAGAGTTATGCATTGATTCATGGCCAGCAGCCCTACCCAAACTTCAAAATTTTCACAAGATTCGTTTGAAGAGCACCGCAAGCCTCTTTTTTTCAATCATTATCTAGTGCCGGTCCACGTTACTTTTCACCTAGAACTGAGTCTGCCCTAAATGGCCGTTGGAAATCTTGTTCCGCCAGAACCAAAGCTTCACGCAAGGACCAGAGAAGATGTTCAGGGGCCGATAGTCACACCTATTGACCTGACGTCTACACTTAATATCGACAGACTGCTCCAAGCTCGGTCGCCGCGCCCAAAGAAACCACAATGATCAACTTTGTTAGCCACTCTAGGATATTCCTGGGTTTCTAGTTTGAAGCTAGTACCTATAGCATAGCGTCTGGACTGGAAACCATCGCTATGAGTGATGGTGAGGGCGAGAAAGGTACAAGCAGGAACCTTGGCTCCAAGCTAGATGGAAGAATGTGAAACGGGCTAACTTTGGGAGGTTGATAGTCATCAAATTATTTCTCGGAAGACGACGACTAAGCCTCCAGTGGCGAATTTTTAGGAAGGGTGGAGATGTATGCAAGCCGCTATGACGCCTAACCCCCTTGAGGGTATAGCTATGGACGATGCCAGTCACTCGTGAGCCAAGGGGCAATCGGACCATCAGATTTTGGGTAATATGAAAAGTTGAGTCAAGGAAGGGTGAAGCCACTCGGGTGTCCAGAGATCAATACAAGTCAATTCCCTCTCTCGTTTCTCAGCACCCGCCTCGCGCCAGACAAGACTTGCCCGGAGGCACGTAAGGCGGGAAGTCTGACTTCCGCGGCCATGCGATATTAGATTTCTCTTATTAGTAGGGTCCGGCTAGAAAGACTGAGCCAAGGTCACGTTGAATAGACCGTAACACGTCCAATTAATCTCCCAAATCCTCCTAGCAGTGTGAGCGCTGTCGCTGGAGGTACACGTGCGTACAATGACCCGGCCAATCACTTCGCTCCGTAGTCCTGTGCCGAAAGCGTGGCCCGTATTTCCAGGCCGCGCCAGCCCCAGCCGGTCATCATTTGTGTGCTGTAAATGCCTCCGGCCGCTCCAGGACCATACATGGCTTGGCGTCCTAGATCCATCCAAGGCGAGTGTCGAGCTGGACATTAGTTGCCAGAGCCGGCGGCCTCCATCTGTCCGGACCCGGATGGCCGGAGTGAGTGTTTACTGTACTACTGGAGTCAACGACTATCTAGCACATTGGCCTGCTCTCCGGCCCACGCCACACCTCGTGCCGTGCTCCTTGCCTCTCATGTTTCTTGGAAGATCATTGATAGATTGCCGGTGATGAATAGCCATTCAATTCAGTACCTACCCATGGAACCCCCCCAAAAGGTAGCAATGGACCGTGCGTGCGCGCGAAAGCGTCTCCTGCAGCGGCCGGAGCTTGTACGTGCAGAGAGCTGCTTTCCGCCGCCCGCTCTCCCCGCCGCACGCAGCTAGCTGGCCCTCTCTCTCTCGGCGTGTCTATGCTCTCAGTCCAGCGGCCGCGAGTGTGGGTAAACAGGGTGGTCAAGGTGCTGCACGAGAGGCCACGTCGGCATCTGATACGAGCGTCGGCTCCAAGTCGTCATCACGCGCAAGAGAGGGAAGGCGCGGAAGGGGAATAATGTCGAGAAGAGGTTGCGCGCTGCGGGCAACGACACCATTTCTCCCCTCGTCGCCAGTGGGTCCGGCCGCGAGCGGGTGGAATGAAACATCACGGCTCTCCCCCCCGCCAAAGTCCTCCGCTCGAATCCCCTCCATTCCGCCTCATGGTCCAGCTCAGTCCCCCAAGCCCTCTACCTGCAGAGATGAGAGCTATATCCCTCTCACTACAACCCTTTCCCTCCGCGCCGCAGCTCGCCATGGCCGCGAGACGTCGGTGCGACGGCTCAGCTAGCTTCCGGGCCGCCATACCCGCCAAATCATTCTCGGCCGGCACATGTCTCTCGGGGGACGAAGTTGCCCGGTATCCGATGGCGTGCACGTGCGGCCGAGTAAAGGTCGAGGGCTAAGCTACGATGAGCATGGTGTCGGCGCCATGTGTTGGAAATGGAGATACGGAGTGTTGTGGACCTACGGGCCCTTCATTTCGTCTAGGTCCTCGACACGATCTTGTGTGTGTTTAAGAGGTTGGAATGGGCAATATGGTAGCGCTTCAGGCTACCTATTGGATATATGAGCGGCTGTATGGCGCGGACACAAGGAGGTTATTGGGGGTTTTCTATGCCTAGATGGCGCCACACTCGTTCATGGTGTGGCTTAGGCTGTGTGTCGCTTACACTTGTACTTGTAGCGCACACTTTCCACACTCTAAGTCAACTTCTACTTTCATTCCATTTCACTGCGCGATATTTCCAACACAATGACGCCCCTCGCGGCAGACGTCACACGCAAGCCTTGCTGATGAAGGGCGAGACATTGATAACTGGCCTTGCGCGCGAAGAGATGGCTCGACATATCCATGGTACGCGTAAAACCTAGAGAAGCGGTAGCGAGAAGAGATGACCTCCTACACGCCGACCCAGCCTATGCAGCGGCAGAAGTGTTTGCTAGCCTCGATAGGCCGAGTGATGGCCGGCCACTTCCGCGCATCAGTGATGCCATGCAAGCCATTCTCGCCCCATGGCTCTCGAGCTACCCCTACCGGCTCGTCGCACTGCTCGATTCCCGAAGAGGCGGGCATGGCCATCAGCATGAGGCCTGCCGATGCGTGGAAATACTCGAGCCTGGCCATATGGTCGGCATGGCTGCGCCGGAGACGATACCTGATGTCGCTGTGTGTGTGCAGGGTCGGGGGATCTCGTGGGTTTCAGCCCGGGGGGGGCCAATGGATCAGCTCGAGTCGGCATGCGTCGCCCTATCGCAGCTCTGTTCGGGCTCGGCGCGGGCCTGCTGTGTCCAGATCGTATGCCGAGCAAGTGTTCTCTGTCCGCTCGCGCCGCGCCTCGCACTTGCTTATCCTGAGCATGGGTTTCCAGGTGGAGGATGAGGGGATGCGTGGGGGAAATGCAGGGCGCGGTCAGATAGCATCGAAGCACTCGCGTTGCAGCTGCGCCGTGTTTACCATTGCGACAGGAGGAGGACGACTGCGTGAGCACGGTCCATTCGCCTACCCATCCACGCATACACTGCGGATGCAACGGCTCACGGGTAGATGGCTAGACCGCCAATTCGACCTTCCACTCGACCTTTTGGGCTGTGGGCTCCAGCACCACGAGGTCTGCCCACTGGCCCCACCATTCAGCCTGCCGAATCCATGGAGCATTTTTGCAATGTACACCTTTTGCCCTGACCATATGCCTAGCTCTGTCATGTCGACCCGAATGCCGAGGATGCAATGATCCTTCTACTCCACATGCTATCTTCCGATTCGGGCCGGAAGTCAGAATGTCGGCGACGCGAGCTGTGAGTCTCACGGCTTCATTACGAAGTGCATGGGCGATGCGGTAGGCACAAGATGTTAATTACAATTCTCTGGGGGAGAATTCCTATAGCCTAACAACAAGTACATCTACAACCTAAGATAATCCCCTTCTATAGGATTCCCTGCGTGACCAGAATTGTCAGGACACTTGGACAACTCCCTAGAAGCCTCTTGATACCCCCATCATCCTGATGGACCTTCAGTGTGCCTCTAGAAGCATCACGGGAACCTCCCAAGCTCCGCATCTTTCGAGATCCTTCCCAAAGGCTCCCTTGGTGTCATTGCCTGCGCTAGCCAGCGTAGGCCAGAGGAATCCTCAAGTTCAACAGCCGTTCCAACGAGAAAGACCCGTGGTTGGAATTGCTGGAGACGCACGGGTCGAAACTCGTCGAGACGAATCCTCCTCTGTTTAGCACTGCAGTTAGCGTTTCATGCCAGACAAGAGGGGATTGTCTTCGCCCGTAGATACGTCTGCGCAAGAGATGACATCTTTCAGATTCCTCGTACCCATCCGGAGCTTCCATGTATGTTGCTTGATCCCATTTTCTGGTTGGAGAGCACAGACTCGACGTCCAGTTGGCGTGGTATCCATTCGGTGCGGGCTGCTAAGCCGAGCAATAGCGGTAATGAATCGTAGCGCGCGACCGGCGCACAAGTGTCATCGAAATCAGTGCGGGGCTGCTGAGAGCATCCCCTGGCAACGAGTCGAGCCTTATACCCTCCTACCGATCCGTTGGTTTTAGGCTTAACTCTGAATTCCCGGACACCTACAACATGACGATCCTGAGGGCGACGTACGATTTACAGGTACTGTTTATGTTGAGGGCATTCGTCTCTTCTCTGTTTGCTTTCACCCACAATCCATGTTCGTCCGAATTCACTGCCTGTTGAAACATCGACGGTCCCAAATCAACCGCGTTAGCCTGATATCTTTGACCGCTTGACGCCATTCCTGGGCCAGGGCTAGTTTGCCGTTCTTCTTGTGTACCTCTCCTGGGAAGTTGATCAAGGGAACCATCTCGCTCAAGGGATTGCGAAGCTTCCAGATCAATTGGGGGTAGTGGAGGCAATCCTTGGCGAACAAAGTTTTCAAGAGGCTTTTTAGGAGCGCCGGCTGAAATACGACTATTATCTTGAAGTGATAATGTGCCATGGGCTATCACCAAAACAATAAGAACAGAGTAAGCAAGCCGCAATACATTCTATTTTCTCATCATCTAGGAAATTGTATACATCTAGGCTGATGGACATGTTTACATGTAACTCTGACCCCCGGGAGCTTTGGTTCCAGGGGATCGGCGATCAGCCACACTCTTGACGTGATCCTTCGACGGCTCATATGTTTCGGATCGGCGATCATTCATAATCCCCTAAACGGCTATCGTCGATTCGCACATAGACACGAATGAATGGATCAAAGGCACAGCCTGCAACCCTATGCGACGGGTCAGATGCTTCGGGAAACCCGAGCATTTTGAATGCAAGTTCCGGATAGTTGCGATGAGAGAGAGGTGATATTGGACGAGCGCAGATTGGAGGTAGGCAGAGTATTTTGGCCTGCTGATGAAGGGTTTGTGTTTGAAATATCGCGCAATGCAATGGAACGAAAGTAGAAGTTGACTTAGAGTGTGGGAAGTGTGCGCTAAAAGTACAAGTGTAAGCGACACACAGCCTAAGCCACACCATGAACGAGTGTGGCGCCATCTAGGCATAGAAAACCCCCAATAACCTCCTTGTGTCCGCGCCATACGGCCGCTCATGTATCCATTAGGTAGCCGGAAGCGCTACTTCACTACCCATTCCAACCTCTTCAATATCAAGATCGTGTCGGGAACCTAGACGAAATGGAGGGCCCGTACGTCCACAACGCTCTGTGTCTCTATTTCCAACAGTTTGGATGCGTCGCATTTTCGGAGAAGGATGATCAGACGTCGATGGTTTCTTCTCCTGACTTCTGAGGGGGGAAGAGGACTTGTCGAGCTACCCTGGACTCTATTTTTTGTTGGTACATGTATGCAATATATCCCTCATCGCTCTTGTCAGTAGTTCGGATCCACCAGACTTGGTCTCGCTTGGGATATGTGGTGTAATTTAAACAGTCGTCACGGACGTGGGGTCGTCGGATAACTCATGTATCTCAGATGCCCTCCTGGCTGGTAGATTCGCAATTAAGGGTTAGTAGGGGCTATTGAAATGTATAACCGACTACTTAGTTCGTGGACTTGTTGGTAGAGGGAAGCTTATGCAATAATGAAGGATAAAAGGATGTCAATTCGACTACTCTTCTAAACACAGGTACCAGACTCCTTTTAATCCCAATAGATAGCCCGTGCAGGATCTCCTATTAACAGCAGTAAACATCGCTAGCACAGGGTATACGCAATCTCCGTTCGCCAAACACCAGTCTGTCGGGACTACTAATTATCGAGCCTAGTAGGATCGACAATGTGTATCCCAACATTGAAATAATAGAAAGCTCAACAACCAAACCCTTCATCAATAACTGCCATTAATCATCACCTGACTTATCTCTGTACTCCATAATTTCAACAGGGGCGACAATATAGACGAGTCGAAATCTGCTTTTCTTGAGGGCGGAGGGGCCTTTTACTTTGCTTTCGTGGGATTTTTGTTTGCCCGTCGGTGGGTAGCACATGTTGTAAAATATCAAGGGCTTCTCTGACTACCGCTCTAGCGTTCGGTACCGCACTATCTTTCCTCATTCCTAGCATCATTATTGTCGTCATGGTCGTCCTATGTGTTATCGGAAGCGTGTCTTTGACGGAGGGGGAGATAACTCAGCCCAAAGTTGAAAAGGTGTTACTCAATCTCGGCTCTGCAGACGCTACAGTGAGAGCTGGAGGTTCGTAGGGGACACCACTGACAGGAGTTGAGGAAAGTCCCCCTAGATATGTTGGAAATTACGGCATATGCATGATTCTGTCTTATACTCAGCTAGATTGGGGATCTACTGGTAGTCAAGACATGCTTAGACCATGATAACGTCGCCATACTGAGACATGGGCGCATATATTGGTTTATTTCTAAATTCCTCCCACTAGATCAAATTCCTGTCTAGATAGTTAGTGTTCTTCTCCTTCAGAAATCTTCAGTTCACTACAGTTACTGAATATCTCTGAAAGTCTACTCATACCATCTTCGTGTCACCCTACCAAGCTTCACCCCTAAGCTCTATTCAACTGCTTCGTTGTTCGGTAGATGTCCTTCACTTCCCTATACTGTTTCAGCATTCCTCCTTCACGATCTGTAACCTCACAATAGGCGATACGAAGAGAGCTGCTTGGAGTGTCTAGTAAGAGGCGTAAGGCGGCTTCTTGATTGTCTAGGCATACTGTGAGTTTTGTGACGAATCGGGCTACAGGACTGTGAATGGTAGCGTTTAGGCCTGTGGTGGCCCGGCTATTTCTGCATCATAGACTTCGAAAGTTGTTTCAAGAGAAAGAGTACCCTGCCCGAATATCTGGGTGAGATCTCGATAGATGAAGTCTCCAGCTCCGGCTTTGTCCAAGCTATGGCTTATTGCAATAATACCTGAGCATGTCGCATAGTAAGCAGGTATGAGAGTCAAGTGACAATGCAGGGTAAACTCCAAACCCATAACAATGATACGAATCAAGTTTTATATGCTAGGTTCTATATGGCTATCGTGGATGGAAATTAGGGGGTTTAACTGTAGATAGATAAAGACGTTTTAGCCCTCTCATGGTTGGGACAAGTCTTTCACTGAAAAATATCGGAATTAATCCTGGCCTCTCATTAAGCAATCTTCTTAATCTATTACCAATGTCTGTGATAACAGACGTCCATATATAAAACCGATAAGGCGGGCTTCCATGTAAGGGGTGAAAGAGGATTGACATTTCCGTTCTTGAATTAAAAAAATTGTTTTGAAGAATCCAAAGGGGCCAAACATCTTTTCGATTCCATATCTAATTACCTGTCGTCGAAAAATCTGCCATAAGATCAACCTTGCCTCAATTTCCAATTTATTTCCAGAAATGAAGTTGCCCCCCTTGAGATCAGGGACGCACAAAACTTTGTGAAAAGTTGCCGTGATGTTTCTGCCGCTACCAGTTTGCAAGTTTAAGTCGAGAGTCCCTGATGCCTTGACGGGAACCACCAAACCATTTGCGAGTGTCACCAAGCCTTTGTGAGGAACTATAGAGGCGAGTAGTTCTCCTCGAGTTGCCATGTGAGCAGATTATCCCGAGTCACGAATTCAATGTAGAGATGAGAAGAATTTTGAAGCGATGAAGGCCGTATCATTTTCGGTATCGCTGTAAAAATTATCATGTGAAGAGACTACTAGCTTCTTGTCAGCGACATTTGTCTTAACTTTTTCATTGTAACCTTTTCCTTTGCCCTTTGCTTCGAATGTTCGTTCAAGATGAGTCTATAGTTTCTGACAATTGATGTATAAATGACCCAAATATCTACCGCCATGTTTCTTACATCAAGTGCATTCTTACACTTTATTCCTTTCAATAAACCTTTGGTTAATATTAAGATTCGACAAGGTACGCTTTAGAAGTTGATGTAGGCATTGAATTTGAATTTGATTTCGTTTAGCCCGGTTCAGCGCCCTGTAGGCCCATGCAGGCGGCTATGAGCCCATCTATATATTTACATGAGGAAACCTTGCAGTAAAAATCCCCTCTCCCTATTAAGTTTTATTTTCATCTATAGTCCTTCGTTACCTATAGGAAGTGTGTCGAAGGCTAAGAATAACTACCGAAGAAGTTGGACAGGGAAATGTCTCAGGTCAAAAATAGGGACTGTCCATACGTACGTGGGTTGTTTGTTTCGGTCAGTACTTGCATTCTGTATTTAGAACCGCAGGTTATTCTATTCCTAGCGCGTGTCTATATTTAGAGATCAAGAGATCAAGTCAATCATGATCAGTGTATATAGTCCCAGAATTCCGGGAGAAATAGGAATCAAGTTGTTTTTACTGAGTTATCTTTTACTTTAATTACATACACATCGTCTGCCACAGGTCAGACATCCAGTTACCTAACAAAGTGCAATTGTCCTTGAGTCCGAGACGGGACTAGCTAAAATGATATTGTACCTCGCCATCCTTTCTCTGCCCTCGCGTGCTGAAAAGAGACGACTGTAGTCTTGAACTCGACCCCGATGGTCCAAATATTTGAGGTGGTCGGTTGACCAGGAGCTGTTTACGCGGGCGTCCTGGCCATCTCTTGAGTACCTCCGGATTTTGGTGGGACACTGGTGTTAATCCTTGGTCGTCTGTTGCTTATGCCTTTGTGTTTGATGTGTGTGCCGCGTGTGAAAATTCTCCTTTCCTAAATTCTGTCGTAGGTTCCATCAGATCGTATCGTGCCCGCTGAACGCTGGCTTTGAATGTCGCGGGATTTGGACACGTTCCCTTCTGCCCTAATTTATGGTCCTCGCGGCAGTTGCAACAAAGTACCCATTTCCTCGGACATTCCTTGGACTGGTGAGTGCCCGCACACTTACCACATCTGCTTGCCTTATTGCAAGAGGCTTGGATATGCCCCCATTGACAGCAGTTGAGGTACTGCTTGATTTGTGCTCGGGGTGACCAGAGCTGGGCCGTGTATGGCATTGAGTTGTATACAATGCCATTTCTTATCACTTCGCGTTGAACCGCCTCCATTGGCAAACTGGAGACGACTAACCCTCGAGTATGGCCGTTAGTTCCAATCCATCGAAGAGCCATCTCACCCTATTGATTTTTAGATCGGAAATCTAAGTTTTCAGCCAAGACTTTATTGATAAAGATGCCATTATCTGGGTTTTTTGTCCTCTTATAAATGTCCCCAAGGTGATCCCCAAAATTTAAACAGGGTAATCCTGCTTCGGGACGCAGAACTCCTTTGATTGCGCCATACTCAAGGCTGCTTCTCGCCGGAAGACCGACTGCACAAACACCTCCGCATCATTGCTCCGCAGCTTCCTTACTACGTATGCCCCCTTGATGTGTATTTTTGTCTTTTTGAGCAGCTCTGCTGGCTCCGTATTATCAGCTCCTTGTATTCTTATCCGTACAGCCGTTTTAGTCGCTGGTAGTGTGACGATTAAGGCGTGTGTGGGTTGACCTCCTAATCCTAGTATTGCCGATGCAGCCGTCTTGCGCGACGGCTCCTCTAAAATCTTCGTGACTACCTTCTATAAAGCCAGCGTCCGCTCTTCCATTCGTGAAGCCTTCAGCTTTGATTGTGACATTGTAGCGAGGGCTTTGAAAGCATCGAGTGCCTCACCTATTTCGATCATCGGTGTTGCAGATTTATCAGTGCCTGCTATCACCAGTCTATCTCTGATCTTGTTTAAATAAAGCCCTAATATCTTTAAAGTATCCATGTTGACGCCTGTAGAGGTTGCGAGAGATTCTACAGCCGTAATTGCGGCAGTTCCGCTGTCTGTTGGTTGTGGTTAGATTAGATTAGATCTTATTATGGTCCTATCTGAGTCTATGACTATGGAGGACTCCTAGAATCTACATGAGATAGTAGCTATATTTTAATATTCAAATTGGATAGTTTCTAACTTTGCTCTCATAGATAGTGAGGGACAAGCCCTTTGATGTATATATAAATGTATATGTATATACCCTTTTATTTAAATTTTAGTGTTGGTTGTGGTCGTGGTTGTGGCGCCGCGAAAATATTTTTTGCCGTGAAATCCGCCTTTCTGGCTCCTCATCTCGCCATGCCAAAGTGCAAAATGAAAAGATTAGGGAATCAGATAGGAAGGACTGATTAATATGGTAACAATTATAAAAAAAGATGAAATAACGTTCATGGAACGCGGTGCCGCTTTTGACCAAATGATCTTTTGTAAGTATTTCTGATCTATTTAATTGACAATCTAGGAGATTTTTATCAATCCCGCTAAATGGTAAATTTTCTTTACTTGACAAGTTATCGACATTTTTTTTTATTTTTTCAATAATATTTAACGTCGTGCCCGCGCACAGCACATAAGCTCCTCACGTACCGGTTAGCCCACTCTAAATTAAACTACCCGACGTGTTGGCGCCTACATAGACCCAACAAAGCAAATGATAGCCAGGATCTTATCAACCTGCGCTCGAAGATTTCAGTATATATGAAGGTCGTCCGTGCAACGAATCTCATGCTATGCAGTTGGTACTAAATTAAGAAAAGATTTTACAAGTTATCGACAATGTTGTACATCGAGGGAGGAAGAGAGCGAAAGAGGTACATGACCTTAACTTCTTCAACTGAGAGAAAATTCATTAAGGCGATGGCTTCTAGACTTGAAGATTCTGAACGGCGGGAATGGATGTGGGAGAACGTTGTTTCGAATCGCGAAATGTGGTTGGAAACATCATGTCCTTCTACCATCTTGAGCTCAAAAAAATTGTTGAACAGTTGAAGAGTGGAAGTTGTCATCTCATGGTCGAATCTACCTTTCAATAAACGCATGGCGACACGGGCAGATTCTGGTTTTAAAACGCAGGCGCTGACTATATCTTTGAGATCTTCGGAGACTCCAGCGAGAAGTGCAGCGTGGGCTGCGTCGTTTCGTTCATCGTACTTTTCTAGCCGCTTGGTGAAATCCTCTATGCTTTCACCCTTCATATGAACGGGACGGATTTCCTAATCAACGCTATCATTTACCACAGACCAGTACCGGGCACCACGCAAAATTAATATGTAAGAACTGTACCAGCGACGAAAGTTGGAACGACCGGTGAGAATTGGCACGGTTACATTGATGGTGCCAACGTGAATAGAAGTAGAGGTATGCATCTTTAATGATGTAAACGTTGAGCGTATTTGAAGTGAGTCGCAGGAGTTGCGTCGAACCCGGGCTCATAACCTATTGAAAGGCTATGCTGAGCTGGAATGACATATCGTTAGGATGAAGGTATGGAAGGAGATAGCTTTTGCTTTAAGAGGGGCTTAGTTCGTGAGTTACCCTCGGGATTATTCCCAAGTTCGTTCACTGATCAAAGTCCTAAGAGTACAACTCACGAACTAAGCCCCTCTTAAAGCAAAAGCTACCTCCTTCCATACCTTCATACTAAAAGTACATTATTCAAGATTATACTAGCCTATCAATAATTACAAGTTGAGCCTTTCTCTTCTCTCATCTGCTTCCAAATCTTACTTCTCACATTCCTCAATCTTCGGCAGTCGTAGATTAATATTGTAGTCATGTGACCCAGCCAGACAAGTGGAATTGTCAGGAAATGCTGCTTAGTCATCTAGCATGTCAAGTGCAAGGTGTCCACATTCTTGGTACATAACACATCTTGATCACTCCAAACTTACAGTACTCACGATATACATTCCTCCGCATATCCCATATTACCGTCTATATTATATTACTCTCGTAACAATCCCTTCTTGATATCCCAACTGGAATTCATGGCTGAGTCAGCTTTCTGGGATTTTGGTTTCAGGAGGAATAAAGGGGATTTTGTAGTCGCAAAGTGGCTACAAACAAAAATATTATATTAGATATTGATTCATTTTTACTCCTCTTTTACAATACATAGGAGGAAGGTCTGTAGGATTTCTACTACGCTAAGTCACGAGCCATGTATATTATTACTGACACGTAGAGAAATAGAGAAGATAGTTACGAATCTTTTTTTTTTTTGCATCAGATTTTAATTGCGTATGTAGCTAACTAGCTATGACACAATATCGGAGAAGATGTACAGAAAAGATGACTCAATTTACAATAAGAGCACTCATGCCTCGGATTTCATTTCCAAGTACCACTGCGAAGTTGTGCCGGCCTTTTCTTCACCCCAAGTCAACCCTCATCCGTGAGTACCCACCCAGGGGAACGTCTCAAAAACCCTGGGTTATCCAGACATGCCTTCATCATCAACTGAACTTTATCCGCGCGAAATGTAGTCTTCGGTGTCTCCTTCCCAAGTGGTGTAGGTGCCCAGGCTACTCAAACTATACCAGAGAACACCACCAGGAGGCGGACCACGATACCTTCTATCGTTTGCGTGTTTTTATAGTGTCCGCTGCACTCTGTGTTCTACATCGCTTAGGTAGAAACAATATGTTCTGGTTACGTGATGTAATAATATTCCTACCAGCGAGATCATTACCAGCCAAAAGGATGGGCGTCGACATTCGTGACGATGGATGTCCAGGGAGCTTTCGATGCCGTGCTGCACAGCCCTCGAACCATTTTTACTCGTTTAACGACCCATGAAGGCGAAGACATAACGGAGTTTGCCTCACGACTTCGCACAACATTCTATCAACTTTCAAAAAGGGATAGAGATAACGACTACATCAGAGATGCATCCGTCGACATCGTAAAAAATGGTATGCCCCTTTTCTAGACACAAATTCAACCGCAAATGAAAGATAATTCAACCGGAGAAGCGGTCTAATTATTAACTCAAACTGCAAGAAGAATTTCGAAATGGTCGACCAACGTGGGTTCATACACGACAACAATATCTCATAGGAACGATCCTATGTTAGCCCTACCATATTGCCAGACGTCAGTTCCTTTCAGACAAACGAAAAGCTAGGGTCAAAGCATGAAAACCCCGCAATAGATCTCGCCATGCCCATTCGAGATGGCAGCTGCAAAATATGTAAAAAAATGTGACATTGTGCACGAGAATGCCCAGAGAATAGTAGTCAGGAATTAGATCACGCAAGAATTAAGACGAGGTATAATAACGAAAACCTATCACGAATAAAGAAGAAATTTTCCGCCCTCATCACACGAAAAAGATTACTCTCCAACTTTTACCCCCCACAAAAACACTGGCAAAATCCGCAACAAAAGATCCTACTTAGTCAATTCAACAGATAAAAAATCAAACCATTCCGACGCACAAGTCACTTTTGAAGGCCTTGAAAACACTGACGACGAGCTGGAAAGAATATTTGATGATCTTGAAAACAATTCATCTGAATAAGGGAGTCAAAATGTCTACTCTGCGGCAGTAGGCATTGACTGCAGCAGCCCACCTCCTGATAAATATCCTATCCGTAAGGGTTTTGGCAAGCCACACAATATTTTTCGTACTCGTTTAACTGTACTCCCTTCAATTGAATTTTCTACTTTCTTTGATTGTGGCTGCCTAGCTTGTTCTATTTCTGCAACACTTGCTAAATAACTAAATCCTTACAAATCTAATCTTACTTCTTCGATGTCTGGAATTGGTATAACAGGCCCCACTGTCACTCAGGACGTCGTTGTTAACGCACAATTCTTTCTCTCATCCGAAAGCCGCATTCATTGGTCGCAAAGTAATATTGTTTCAGTGGGAATCGTCCCTGACGGAACATTCACAGGAGAACTCACACTCGACCTTCAATTTCATTCTCAGGGTAAAGTTCAACTACTTCATATGTCCGGATAACCGACGCTCGCTATAACCACCAAACCGTCACACAAAAATATTTCATTTACATCCTTCGATAATCAAACCATTAATTTTCACCCTACCACCACGCCTACGGGTTTGAAATTCAGCGAAACGTACATTGAAAAATTCCCCTCATTATTCAAAAAATCTATACGCAAAACAGAAGTCCTATCCAGAACTAAACACCGTATTAATACGGGCGATCACAACCCTATTAAAGTACCTCCCAGAAGGTACAGTCCCGTTCAATTAGAGGCGATTCGTGAATTCTGTAAAGCACACAGCGTTACCATCATCCGAAAGAGAAAAAGTCCGTGGGCAGCACCTCTTCTTCTAACTCCGAAGAAAACACCACCCAAATCAGACAAAACCGTATGGAGAATCTGCGTAGACTATCGGGAGTTGAATAAAGTTACAAAAAATTACGCCCACCCACTACCGAATATCCATGATGAAATTCAACGCGCCGCTGGTCACAAATAATATACTTTTCTTGATCTGAAAAACAGATTCCGGCGAATTCAAATGCACGAGGAAGACAGAGAGAAAATAGCATTCGTCACTCCCCTCGGCGTTTATGAATGGTCAGTGATGTTCTTCGGGCTCTGTAACGCCCCTGCGACATTCCAGACATTTATGGAAGAAGTCCTCGAACCCCTTCGTCCCTTTGTCGCCGGACTACTAGGCGATGTTGCAGTCTGGGGAAATTCACCTGAACAATTACACTCTCGCTTGCTACTCGTTTTCTCCCAATTCACTAAATATGGTTTAATCCTTAACGCGTCAAAATGTCGATATTTGTTTCCAGTGGTATTTTCCTAGGTTTTTTATGTCAGAAAACGGCATCACTGCTGACCCAGACAAGGTCTCTGCAATACGAGACTGCCCTCTTCCCACAACGACCTCCGAGATTCGGGGATTTGTCAATGCCGCTAGTTACTTACGATCCTTAATTAAAGACTTCTCAAAACTAGCTGGCCCTTTGATCGAACAGTCCACGGGCCCAAAAAATGCACTAGTAGTCTTAACGAGCGATTCGTGAGAATCGTGGTCGGGAATTAGAGAAGCACCGTCCTCAATGCCAGTAGTCAAGTGCTTTGATTGGCGACTCCTGGTTGTACTCGAAACAGATGCGTCGCAAAAGTTCATCGGTGCATCCCTTCTACAACCTCGTATGTCAACAACTAAGGAACACTCAACTTTTCACCCGGTCGCTTACTACTCTCGAAAGCTAAATAAGACGCAACAACGCTATTTAGCTCAAGAAAGAGAATTAGTAGCAATTTTGTTGTCTCTACAGCACTGGCGCCACTGGGTAGAAGGTTCTGACGTAACAGTCCTAACTGATCACGAGTCCTTAAAATCACTTGATAAAAGTTATGTAGGTGTTGTACAACTGCACTAAGCGTGCGTCAGGCATCATCATGTTCTGGGCAAATAGTGAAGGAAAAAACTGAGCACGTGATATAATCTTAATGTATATAGTGCTGAGTAGTTTTCTCCATGTAGCAACAAGATATCAATCTGTAATTACCTGAAATACAGTTCCGCCTTT
This sequence comes from Blumeria hordei DH14, assembly GCA_900239735.1. NCBI lineage: Eukaryota > Fungi > Ascomycota > Leotiomycetes > Helotiales > Erysiphaceae > Blumeria > Blumeria hordei. The sequence goes on along the minus strand of OENG01000025.1, from coordinate 1,512,075 downwards.
ATTCTGACTAAATTGATAATATCGACTAAATGCGTTACCATTTGTCATAATCTAACTAAATCAATTTCAACTAAAGTGGAACAACCAGTAAGAATAGTAAGATTTCTTAACTCCATAGAACATTATGGCGTACGAATTCTATACAGAAAAGTTACTGCGAACCTTCTGGCAGACTATCTGTCACGTCCCGCGGAAAACCCTTTCTCCGTTTTCGAGGAGGAAGAAGGAATAAATAGAAACACAGGAGATCTAAGTTTAGCAAGAACAGAAATCGGGCAGCAAGAAATGGTCAAATAACTAAAGCAGCTAAATCGCATCGACCTCCAATGCATATACGAATTCCTAGCAAATAATCAAGACCTTCCCCCACGATTGACGGTAGCCTGGGTATACAAGAATTTTATGATACACTGTTGGGATTTCGCACCAGTTGCTCACTCTAGAGTCACACAATTGTGGGTGATGATCGGCAAGGTTGCTTATGAATAACTTGGCGCACAATTGCACTAGACTGAAATTGATTTTAGCTTCAGACGAAGAATACGAGTAATTTGTCGAAACTTAGATGCATATTTTCAACATTATGATTAATAATAAAACAATGATAAGAACAATTACGTGAATAATTTATTTGATTGAACTACTACGAAGTACTTTAAAGCTGTGCCTATATTGTTTGAGTGGGTTTCCTCTAAGAACCAATACACACTTTCCAACATACACGAAGGCAAACTCCATATCATCAAGCCTAGGATCGCTGGCACGTTTAGCGAAGCACCAATAGCCTCGGGAGCTTCGACCATCCTCCCAGTACTCGAGAATAAAGACCTCCTAGGAGAACTTAGAAAAATACACGAAAATCAGGGACATGGATCAATCGGCACAACAATACGAGAAGCAAACCGTAGATTTCGGCATCCAGAGCTACCACTAAGCTCATTCGAAACCATTCGTAGCTGTCGTTTTTGCCAGTTCATGAAACCACCTGACCGTGCTCAGGAAATCTAAATCCAATACAGCCAGACCCTCCCTTGGCACGATGGGGAATAGATCATACTCAAGCTGGCCCCCAAATTCTACTCCATGCAATATAATACTCTACCGGCTGGTTAGAATCACGCCTAGTAACCAGTACTGACTTCAGAAACAATGTACCATTACTTGCGCACATAATCAATTTTTTCGGAGCACCAAAGCAGTTGATAAGCGACAATGCTGGCTTATTCAGCGGGAACGAAGCCCAAAGATTCCGTACGCAGTTCGGCATCAAAGCCACCCACACTACACCTGTGAAACCGCAAGGCAACGGTAAGGTGGAGCAAGCGAACGGCGTATTAAAATCAATTCTGGCCCGCTTGCTACTTGATGGTCAATCAGTCCTTCCCAGAGAAGCCCTTCCTCGGGCTGTCGCAATATACAAAAGGCGAATATCCCCCTCAGGATACAGCCCATACTTCTTGCTCTTTGGCACACAGCTCCCAGAGGAAGAATCCAGTTATATCGAATACACTCGCAAACCAACAGCGCAGGAAGAATGTGACTGGGCAGAGAAGTTTGTAAGGTCCCATGCTGCACCCATCGTACGGTTATACGTTTCCAGTATGAAAGCCGTACGTGACAGAACACGCGGCTGTCTACAAGAAAAGAAAGCTGTAATGCGTACATATGCATCTGTTGATTGGGTCCTGAAAGTACGCCAGTGGAGACATAAATTCGAGCCATTTTACGATAGACCGTTGGCAATTGCGGGATGTCACAGTAGAAATATAGATTCTCTCATCTCGCCAGGAGGATATGTGCTGTTCAACTATTACAATGGCTCAAACTTGTTCCCAGCTTACGTTAACGAGGGATACCCAGTCAGAAGTTTGTGGCATGGTAGTAAAAGAATGCTGGAACATGATAGAAATCGATTAAAATCGGCAGCCGGACTTTGAGCTGCGGACAGCTCCAGTATCAGAAGAGGAGTGATGTGAATCCCAAGGATCTCGGTCGTCTAAGTAAGCCAGAGACAAATAAGTCCGACCCAAAGATCAATAAGACGGCGTTACATGCAAGGGAACGGGAGCTGCTCTCAGTTCGCAGCAAGGGGCAAATAGTATTCAGTGATGGCGCACAGTGTAAAAGGTTGCGAGGAGTTTAGGTGTACTTAATCATAGTATAGATCACTTACAAGGGACACGCAATCTAGGCTCAAGCTCTACCGCATTCAAGTTTTACTCAAGAGCCACAAGACACCGCGTAACCATTGCACCATCCGTTCCTATGTGATAATCACACGCCCTGCTTTCGATAAACATATATTGCACGTAAGAAGCATCATATATGTTTGGGTATTTACGTGATGCAGTGCACCTTGGCTCATCATGGTAGACGGGAGGTGGATTTTTATTACTACATTTGATAGGCACATAAGACTGGTGGACACCTGTACGCGGTGCCCTCTACGAACCTGGGAGTGAAATATTCTCCCAGAGCCAAGTTCAGTCAAATTTCGCAATACCAAACAAGTTGGCCCATGAGGCAATGATTCAGCACTCTCCACCTAATCAAATTTTCACACCTGACGAGATCAATCACCACCAAAACTTCATCAAGTTTACAGGTACGACTTAGTACATCCTTATTTTAATGATCACACCTCTCGTCGACTTTCTCTGGCCTCAATTGACCACCACATACATGCCCACGCCGATATCTATGTACGACAGAGGAAGCAAAGCGTGGCGTACAAAACTGGGGTACAGTTCTTTGGGATGGGCGTGAGAGGAATCAGGACAAGTTTGCAAGATAATGCAGAGTCTGGCTATAATCTCGACGGGTATGAAATTCGGTATTTTGATAACGAGTTTGACGAATTGAGCTTTGTGCGTGCGCAAAGACTTCGCTTGCGAGAGTGCGGGCGACACTATAAACACCACCGTGGTTGGATGGTGCGGTGGTACATCATCTTGACCGATTTCTCAAGTAAGGTCTGGATAGCTAGGACACATATCCCACCCGAGACAGGAGACCGCTGGTTCGAATCCGGCAAAACTTAACTACATTTCTCGCGGCGCTGGTATGCATGGATGATGAAGGCATGCTTGGATAATTAAAGGTTTTGAATTTCCCTTTGGTGGGTACCTACGGAGGAGGGTCGACTGTTTGCGTAAGCGAACATACCTCATAGTGGTATTTGCAAATGAAATCCAGAGTATGAGTGTCTCTAACGTCAAACGAGTCATCCTACATGTATACATAGTACCAGTCATGTGTCATAGCTTAATAGCTGCATACACATTAAATGATTAAAAATAAAAACAAAAAAAAGAATAGTGGGATGAGGGCAAGACTGAACACCGGTATGCGAAGTTTTCTACGAACCAGAAAGTGAAATATTTTTCCAGAGTCAAGTTCAGTCAAATTACACAACACCGAACAAGTTGGCCCATGAGGCAATGATTCAAAATTATCCGCCATCTGAATTTTTCGCTCCCAACGAGTTCGACTCCTACCTAAGTCTCAGCAAGTTTACAAGTACGACTTAGTACATCCTCGCTTCAATGACCACACCTCTCATCAACTATTCTCTGGCCTCATCAAGCTGCCAAATACACGCCCACGCCGATATTTATACCCGACTGAGGAGACAAAGCGTGGCACACAAATCTGGGAGACAGTTCTTTGTGTTAGATGTGAGACAGATCAGGACAAGCTTACAAGATGACACGGAGGATGGATACAATCTCGACGGGCGTCGAATTTTGAATTTTGGCAAAGAGTTTTACGAATTGAGCTCTGTGCGCGCCGAGACTCAGCTTGCGAGTGTGCAGCGGACACTATAAAAACACGCAAAACGATAGAAGCTGCCGTGGTCCGCCTCCTGGTGGCGTTCTTTGGTCTAGTTTGAGTAGCCTGGGCACCCACTCTACTTGGGAAGGAGACACCGAAGACTACATTTCGCGCGGAGGGATTTTCGAGACGTTCCCATGGGTGGGTATTCACGGATGAGGGTTGACTTGGGGTGAAGAAAAAGCCGCCATGACTTCGCAGTGGTACTTGCAAATGAAATCCGAGGCATGAGTGCACTTATTGTAAATTGAGTCATCTTTTCTGTACATTTTCACTGGTATTGTCTCATAGCTAGATAGCTGCATACGCACCTCAAATCGGATGCAAAAACAAAAAAAGTTCATGAAACTGAAACCTCGCTATCGCTAAAAGGATTGTATTTGAGCAGAATGGATTGTTCCATCTAATTTCGGTGTTAAGGGTTTTTTTAAATCATTTAATGTGTATTCAGCGATTTAGCTATGACACATGGCCGGTACTATGTGTATTTATGTTGGTTGACTCTTTGGACGTTAGAGACCCTCATACGCTGGATTTCATTCGCAAATACCACCATGAAGCATCTTCGCTTATACAAACAGTTGACCCTCCTCCGTAAGAACCCACCAAGGGAATCGGTGCGCAGGTTGTCGTTAGGACTCTGACGGGCATCTGACTTGGCTCATTGGCGAGGCGCTTGGAGAGAGGAACAGAAGAGGAGAGACAACATTAAGTGTATTTCGAGATACTAATCAATCAACTTTATTCACTGACTTCGAAAGGGTGCCCAATTGGTATTACTTCGTGTTTTACCAACACTCACCCATCCTAATCTTTCATGTCTGATCCTAAAATTCCCTATATCTTACAATCCGTACAGTGTTGACTTGACGGTCAACGTTCACTTCCATCACTCCAGATACCGTAAAACTCTTTATACTTTTAAGTAGGAGAGGATTATCACTGTGTACTTGGGCTTTAAGCTGCGCACGAAAACTACAAGAAAAGACGAATTGAAGAGGGGATGTGCATCCTCGCCAGCGCCGAACTACTGAATTAGTAACAAAAGGGTAAAAAAATTTGTTTAACTTATGATGTTTACGTTATTCTTGCACCAGCCGTGAATCGAACACGGGGCCCATCGATGGCAACGATGGATTTTACCACTAAACCACTGGTGCTTATGCTATGATCTAGTTAAAAGATATTATTAATTCTAGGTTGATTTCAATTGCAGAGCCGTATCAAGTTTGTAGTTTAATTCTCCTCCGGAAAACCGATCATCTATGGTGACTTTTACCATAATTCTATCATGAATATCCCAGGAATCTTCACAGCAATTTTGTTGTAATTCCTCAATTCCACATTAAACCAAAGTTGAAGCAGAGCTCACGTTTCCTTTTTACCATTTGGCCGAGAGTATCATGACCGTAGACGCTGGGCCCCCTCCAATGCCTCCCAGGATCAGCAGTGCAAGATTTAAACTTGGTTCGCAAACTTTAGCAGCTATTAATCTATTCTTTAATTTTGCCAAATACATTAGTATCTTACATTATCTAGTGCGGCATAGCATGGAGCAAACCCTCTCGGAAACTTGGGAAAATATTTGTTTTCGAGTGGTTGGCCTGACTTCAGACCAGCTTTGGTAGAGGCCACAACAGAAGGCGTGTTAGCCGAGATCCCAAGAATATTAAAGCTGAGAGTGGGATTAGTTGATGGGTCAGCAACTGCACAATTTAATGCAACATTGTCATCAGTTTTTCGACCTGATATTTGGATTGTAAGTTCTACAGAGATCTAGGCATTCTTTTATTCAATAGATGAATCAGTAGTTGGATTTTTATTGAATATATGATGGCTTGGAATTTGTATTATAATAGATTATTAAAAGAAATTGCTGTTATACATACGTTATTTCCAAACACATTGCAGCCATACGAGCTTTGTCCCACGAATCAAATAGACGGCTCAAACACTCGATGAGAGTCTACCTACGCGCCGCCGTCGCGCAGTATTTGGCAACTGGCCCGGCCACTACGCCGGCGGTCCAGCGTGAAGTCGAGGCAGTGCTAGCATGAATTCTGAAAACGCCGTGTCTTTCGACCCTGACAAAGCTGAAGTGGTCTATTTTCTCGGCCCCAGGGCCAAAAGATGTGACCTGCAATCAATAATAGTCGGTGTTCGTGAGGTAATTGCGTCGGATGAAATTCGCTGGCTTAGAGTGGACTTGGATCGCAGCCCGACTTATGAAGGCCATGTCGCCAAACGTGCCAGCATAGGGGTGCGATGATTTCACCACTTCCGAAGACAAACTATCTGCACCCAAGGACCAAGGCCTGGCTTACTATCAACTGCTTTTCGCACTGCAGCCCTCTCAAGTATAACGTATGCTACCGAGGCCTGGTGGCCAGGCCTTATGAGAGAAGAATACGGAGGTGTTGTGCGGAATTTGAAGAGTATATACGGCAAAGCTGTTGACAAGGCTACAATGGCTACGATCCGAGCAGCTTTGCCGACTTAGTGCGGCACGCCAACCACCGTTTTAAGGCGAGAAATCGGCACCCCGCCGGCACACATTCTCCTCAAAAAACGGCGAATCCACTTCGCAGCCCGCATTTGAAGGCTAGACCGACAATGTCAGCCTCCGCCTTGGACTACGGACGTGTGATAAAAAAGGCCCAGTACGGATCGGATCCACAATCCCAGGGTGCAAAAGAAATTTCGAGTCCTACCGGAATCGGAACCTCCACCACCTCTGCAACTCCCATGCCCGCACATGGACGACCGTGCCGGACAAGTAATTAGGAGGCGGCCAAAGCTACTGAACAGTGGCTAAGGTCACTCTCATCCGACTATCTCTGCATGTACAGCGTCGGCTCTAGTACATCTATAGTCAAGGCGTCATGGGATTTTGAGACTATTACTGGGGGTACAGTAGCCGTTGACCAGATCGGCTCCGGCACAATTGCAAATGTAGAGGTCTACGACGTAGAAACCCACGGAGCTAAGGCTGCTCTTGAGGCGATTAGAGCGAGCAACAGCGATATAAGAGCTCGAGTTATATACATTCTCTTAGAAAACTCCGCGGCAGTTGAAGGGCTGCTTACAGGGAAAATAGTCTCATCTTCATGGTGGGTGCAGAGATTTCGAACCATGCCGGCCAGCGCATTCGCAAGAATCATGGTAGGCTGGATCCCGGGTCATACGGAGCTAGCAGGGAACGAAATGGCTGTTGGGCTCGCCCGCAGATAGCTGTGACGGAAACCGAGTTAGTGATGAATATTCGATTTGTTAAACTATATGAAAAGGAAGAAACTCTCTAGCTACTAGTAACAGGTACTTATAACGTTTGATCCGGAGGGCAAGACTGACACCTGTACGCGGTGCCCTCTACGAACCGGGGAGTGAAATATTCTCCCAGAGCCAAGTTCTGTCAAATTTCGCAATATCGAACAAGTTGGCCCATGAGGCAATGATTCAACACTCTCCACCTAATCAAATTTTCACACCTGACGAGATCAATCACCACCAAAACCTCATCAAGTTTGCAGGTACGACTTAGTACATCCTTATTTTAATGATCACACCTCTCGTCGACTTTCTCTGGCCTCAATTGACCACCACATACATGCCCACGCCGATATCTATGTACGACAGAGGAAGCAAAGCATGGCGCACAAACCTGGGAGACAGTTCTTTGGGATAGGCGTGAGAGGGATTGGAAAAAGTTTACAAGATGATGTAGCGGATTGCTACAATCTCGACGGGCGTAAATTTTAGAATTTTGACGAGTTTTCGAATTGAGCTTTGTGCGTGCGCCAAGGCTTCGGTTGTGAGGCTGCGGGTAATACTATAAACACCGCCGTGGTTGGATGGTGCGGTGGTACATCATCTTGGCCAGTTCCTCAAGTAAGGTCTGGATAGCTAGGATACATATCCCACCCGAGACAGGAGACTGCAGGTTGGAATCCGGCAAAACACAACCACTTTTCTCGCGGCGCTGGTATACATGGACAACGAAGGCATGCTTAAATAATCAAAGGTTTTGAATTTCCCTTTGGTGGGTACTTACGTAGGAGGGTCGACTGTTTGTGTAAGTGAACATACCTTATAGTGGTATTTGCAAATGAAATCCAGGGTATGAGTGTCTCTAACGTCAAAATAGTCGTCCAACATGTATACATAGTACCGGTCATATGTCAGCTACATGGCTGCATACACACTAAATAATTTAAAATAACCCTCCTTAAGGGTACATACATTTTGACCAACTGACAATTACAAATAAGGAGTAACTATGCAAACTAGAAGACGCAACAGCAGCGTATCCTTTTATAGTGTCAGTGCATTATTAAAAGCTCGCTACTTTAACAATTTAATGTTAGCCGCTATCCGTTAAACTCAACAACAACTTATTTAGGCCAGCAATCGTAGACGTGGCTCAGTACATAATGAGATTATTAGCATTGGTGCCATCGCATGAAAAAACGGACCATGTTGATCCTGCGCCTGTGGAACGATCCACTCGATCACCCTGAATCGCCATCCTCTCTGCTGGCACCTACATAGGAAAGCTGCAAATGTATTGGGACTCCTAACCGCTACAGATATTATTACTTTTGCCTTTGGAAAATGTCCCAAAAGTACTGAAAGCATCATAATAAGTGCAATTATTCCCTGAATTTCATAAATAATATCTGCACCGAGGATTACATCAATAGTTTCACCCCTTTGTAATTCAGGGAAAAGATTCCTATCACCAGGGTATTCTTCCCATAAAAGTTGCTGACTCCTTATCCTACCTGGGTGAAGATGATTAATTCGAAAGTTACCAAGATGCGTTGAGATGGCGACAGGACAGCCATCAGTCGCAAAAGTGAACGAAGCTCCAAGATAACGAGCGCAAAGTATAGACAAGTATGCAGTACCGCTACCAAGCCTAAAGCAAAGTTGGATTAGTAAAGTAGTTTGATTTTGGCTGATCGGGAGAGAAATGGCACAAGAGATTTACGTGAGCGTTTATAGAGAATATAAGTCGAAGTGAAAATATAGAAATTCAGGAGTCTCACTCAAGTACCCGTTTATCTTTTATAATCTCTGGATGTGAACAGAGATAATCTCCCATATGTAAGGCTGCCTCCCATGTTCGAACCCCTGTAGAGCCATCCGTTGCTAGAATTGTATTCGGCTCACAAATTGTTATAGTTGGTGTCCTGAAAAGTAATGGCGGATTGAATAAATTAGTGCAGTAATGAGGTGGATCTGAATTTAGGTAATCGGCCCTGAGATTTGATAGCGTATACATGACATCAGATCTCTCAAATGAGGAATTAAGATACGTGGCCATGTCTGAACTGTATAGTTCGCCAAGGACATCCATGAGATTGTCAGATAGGCCCTGAGATATCAGTAAACGTCAAAATTAATTTCCTGAACTAGACATATATCTGACTGTGCCCTTAATCAAAAAGAATTTCGTATCGATAAAATTGCTAAAATTAGGTCGGGGAAGAAGTGGTCACAGAATTAATCACATACTTCAATATTCCAATCATCAATACAGGATTCAATTCTATTCATTAACTCTTTCAATACTCGAAGCTTATATCGAACTGGGTGCTTGCGGTTGCACTCTCTAGAAAAGAGGTGAGTAAATAACCACTGCTGTACGAAATCGGGCTTCAATTCGTGTCCATCTGGATAGTCAATTCTCGCGTAAAGCTGCAAATATTGACGGACAAAGCGCTCAAGTGATCGCGATGACTCTACAGAGTAAATTGCTGATTCTTGGGGCCTTATGGGTTCCGTAGCAGACGGGGATATTCCATTAGTTTCATTATGACCGTTCATATTGAATCGTCTCTTGGGGTCATTCTCTTCAAGTATTAGTTAGAGCTAGATTCAAGCAATATTCTGCACGTGCGGTTAAGGACTGTGGATAAGTGATATTGTTTAGTTGATAAAATTATCTGGTGTGATTTAAACGTTTGTCAAAGATATCTCACGACTACCTCTATATATCAACTGCGACTTCCTATTTCCAAAAGTCCATAGCCCCTGCAGCGCTGAGAAGTTTTACTTGAGCCTTGAAAGTGATCACATGACCATAGGGCAAGAAACCCTGTGACGACACGACGAGGTTAAGCGATATCCCGTCCGTAGATTTGTACGTCGAAACCACACACAACATCCGCCACCAGCGACTTTCTCCTACAGACTTCGCCAACCCGACAACAGCATCGCAAGCATGGCAGATCGCGAAGCTCCAGTAACGTTGCGGACTAGGAAATTCATTCGAAACGTTTGTCTTCCATCTCCTGAAAAAATTATTTCACACCTTCTAATTCTTATCAGCCTCTCCTGGGACGAAAACAAATGGTAGTGTGCGTAATTCCCTCACAAGTCTCAATAATATATCATATAAGATAGAGAACCGACCGATATGCGTGAAGTATTATCTCTGACTGTGATTTTATCTAATAGAGACATACTACATCCAAACCGTGCCAACATTTCGAAAGATGAGCTTCGTGGGAAGCTTGCCGAAATGTACAAGGCCAACAAAGACCAAGTTAACGTATTCGGCCTTCAAACTCAGTTCGGTGGTGGAAAGACAACAGGCTTTGCACTAGTATACGACTCGCCCGAAGCATTGAAGAAATTTGAACCTCGTCATAGACTTGTTCGTGTAGGGTTCGCGACTAAGATTGAGAAACCTAGCAGGCAACAGCGTAGGTTTCACCTTGAATCCGTGACAAAATCACAATTTACAAGTTGGTTCATCCGCTTATACACTATAATTTAGGCAAGCAACGTAAGAATAGGCAAAAGACGCTTCGAGGAACGGCGAAGGTAAAGGGTGCAAAGAAGAAGAAGGAATAGATACCTCGTATTTAGCTAGAAGGCTTGACGGAAGCCTAAAGGTGTTGCGGGAATGAATAAATGGTAAGGCGCTTGTAAAGGAGCGGAGGTATGGCTCTCAGAATGCATTAAGGCTAAAAATATGTACAGGTTTTGTAGCCTTCCATGAAATGTCTTAATTTGTTGTCAAATTTGGCTTGCATCTTCGGAAGTCGAATAGCAAATATATGTCTACCATAAAAGAATTTAATTGACAACTACGCAGACATCAATAAATTACATGATAGAAACACAGATGAATCGAGAAGACCTACCCAGTACTCGGCCATATACTGCAAAATACCAACTTGGAATATTAATTAACATTTAATATTGACACTACACACATTTGGGAGCCGGAAGCTCAATTTTCGAAAGAGTATAATACTCCTGATTAAATTGTAAATATCACGTGATTATGTACTCTTTTGTTCGGTGTAAAGTGGTGCAGTGTACCCACCATGAAAATGCTCAACTTGGAAAATAAAAATGGCCACTTTATCGCATATCTCACCGCAGAAATTGTGATGCGGCATAGCTTTTCTGAGATTGAATTTCCCTGCCCACAACCGTCAGAAGTTGTAATTTCTACAGTTCCCAGTGACATTGTGAAGGCGGATGAAGAAAAATGCTAATCTCAAGACCCAAAATTGTTTTTTTGCTCTTAACAGACTACTTATTGAGTAGAAAAAGAGGACCTTAATCTATGAGACAGACGCACAAATTGGTCTCGAGTGTAAATGTTCAATCAGATATCATTGAAGCCGATTCCTTCAATAGTTACTTTTGTACTTTCATGTAAGATATTTAGTAACAAACCATGCAAGCCTTACATAACGCTGATAGCTGTCTTTCATTTACATCTCATCCTCGTCTAGCTCAATGGACTCTACATCTCTTAAAATTAAACCGATCCGAATTCATATTATAAATCTTCTGTATTGTGTGATCACTCTCTAGAAATTAGCATCCCATCGAAACCAAGGCCTCTGAAGTTTTGTGGGCGGAGAAGGGAGCGATTTTATTTATTACTTTGGAGTATTGGAATCCAAAAGTAGCTATCCTAAACATGAAGACAATCATCAGGCCCGTTTGGAGACATTTTTGGTGTTGGTATGATACGGTTAATCTCGGTGATATCAGAGGTAATGAGGATCGCTTAGCTACTGGCGAAGTGGTGCTGATTAAGATTTACATATACGTGTGCTTTGCAAACGCCGGCGAAGCGTCAATACTATGTGTATCGACTTGTGGACCAAAAACAAAACCTCAGGCCTAGCGGAGCAAGTGGTCCGACCTCTGGAGTCCCGTGATAAAATTTCTGCATCGAGGAATGTTATCCGTCAGGTTTCCGATGCAGCTCAACTTGCAGGCAATGGAGTACATTTAGCCAAGGCGAGATTTAGGCACGAGCCGGGAAATGGCATGGCCTCGCCATCTCCTTTGTGCTACGCCTGGGGACTATCAAGCGTGCATGGTACATGATAAAAACGGTCCTGGAGAATTTGGATTGGGTTCACGCGTTAAAACTATTCAACGCGGCCGTACGAATATTTTTCCGGAGATTGGCTCCTCGTATTAGGCCATGCTCTCGTGCAATTGGACCTTTTGTAGGAGTTGTGACTTCTCAGAGACGACCATGAAAATATCATCCCGCTCTGGGGTTTGCTAACGTCTTTCTACTGTAGTTACAAGGGTATGCTCCACGTCTTGGAGTCTGGACCTTAACAGCCTGTGGAACCGAGGAAATAGAAAGGTGTGGAGGTTAGGTCAATTAGAATCTAGATGTGTACGTATATGTATATGACAAAGGATGAAGCAGTGCAGTCTACATCTCCAAGGGAAGTGTTCCTGATACCCTGCGCACGCGCCTCGGCTATTCCTTCACTGTGCCTTGCTAGCCACACTTGGTTCAATTCACGTGATGTCTCATTGCTCATTCACGCCCATCTGTATTGTATGTCAAAGTACTTATTCATCGTACCTGGAAGGCAATACTTTATACCTGTACGCGGTGCTTTCTACGAACCTGGGAGTGAAATATTCTCTCAGAGCCGAGTTCAGTCAAATTTCGCAATACCAAAGAAGTTGGCCCACGAGGCCATGATTCAAGATTCCACACTATGTTAAATTTTCACTCTCAACGAGATCGACTCCTCCCCAAGTCTCATCAAGTCTGCAAGTACGACTTAGTAAATTCTCATTCCAATGGCCACACCTTTCGTCGACTTTCCCTGGCCTCAGCTGGTCGCCAAATACACGCCCACGCCGATATTTACACCCGACAGAGGAAGCAACGCGTGGCGCACAAATCTGGGAGACAATTCTATGGGAAGGACGTGAGAGGGATCAGGACAAGTATTCAAGACGACGCGGAGCATGGATGCAATCTCGACGGGCGTGTAGTTTTGAAATTTGGCAAGGAGTTTTACGAATTGAGCTTTGTGCGCGCCAAGACTTCGCTTGCGATATTGCAGCTGACACTATAACAACACGCAAACGATGGAAGGTGCCGTGGTCCGCCTCCTGGTGTTGTTCTCCGGTATCGTTTGAGTAGCCTTGGCACCTACTCCACTTGGGAAGGAGACACATCAAACTACATTTCGCGCGGGGAAAATTCAGTTGATGATGAAGGCATGTCTGGATAACTCAGGGTTTTTGAGACGTTCCCCTGGGTGGGTATTCACGGATGAGGGTTGACTTGGGATGAATAGCCGCCATAACTTCGCAGTGGTACTTGTAAATGAAATCCGAGGCATGAGTCGTCTTGTTACATATAAAGTCATCTTTTCTGTACATTTTCTCTGATATTTTGTCCTAGCTAGATAGCTGCATCCGCATTTAAACTCTGACAAGAAAATAACTCGTCGTACCTGTGGTTCTCGCTTATAAACTGACAAATAAGTCACATGACGCACAATTATCATGCTTGCTTGTGTTATTGATGCAAGCGCAGAAATTAAGTATAAGTAAGTAGTGACACCCCAAGGTATGTCCTGCAACGTCTTATTGATATATTCCTACCCGTACTTCGCCCTTCCGTTTCTCCGATTTGCTTGTGACTTCGTTCTCACGAGACCCACCCGTGATAGTCTTGCTGCTAGTTATTCAGCATGATGTCCGGTTTCGTTCTGTGCTTACACATTGTTCTAGTCTGCTGTTTGGCTTTGGAATAGGTTTCAACCCGTGATATATCCATGATATTTCGATGGGACGTGAGGTAATGTAGACGATGACACTATTCGAGGTGCAAAGCTGGCGCACGAGTTTGCAATTTTGAAGTGTGGCATTGATGTATAGCCCCGTCACACGCCCATACATCGGGTCATACTGTAATGGAAGATTGGTACAGGTTCGATCAGCGGAAAGAACGTAGCAGCCACCCCGCTTTACAGTGATACGGCTTGGTCAAGGATCAGGAACCGTCTCATCAGGCCAGAGGGGACATTGCATCCGTGAATCAACTGACATAGGACCTTAGGGCCCGTGCGTCGAGAGGCTCCAACTCACCCGCAGGAGCGACTGGAAAACGGACTAGAGAACTTTGGGTGAGCGCAGAAAGTTTCGAAAGCAGCGGCGAAAAAAACGAGGGGCAATTTGAAGGCTTTGATGCAGTGCAAGAAGGAAATCCTAGACTATTGTATTCCAGCGAGATCATGGCGCATTCTTGTGGAAGCTCTCATTTACATTGGAGGCTTCTATGACTTCGTTGCACCCGATGCAGCAGTTTGTTTGTGGGCTACCAGTCTCCACATTAGCCCAATTTAAAGCTTGGCTAGTTGACTTGGCGATGCTCATCAAGATCTGGCGAGCTCCATGCTCCCTTCCCCTGACTGGGATGCTCGGAAGAGCTTGATCTCAATTGGTCAAAGCTTGACCGCGAAGTTGTTCAGACGCCTTTATTTCTTTTGGCCATCAGGTCCTCCATCCCCGATATTGAAAACCCCAAGTCCTTGCTTCTGCTACAGTCATCTACCTGCAACACTCGTTTATCCCCATACAACTCTCTCACGTCCTTTGATAACTAATTCCGTGCTATTTTTACACAGTTGTCATCCGACTAGGACTTCCAGGGCTCGACGTACTTACAACATCGCCCTTGTTATAAACAAAGGGCAATACTTTAATTTGTGCGAATTCCACAACTGGAACTTTTGGCTTTCTTTAAATAACCGGCTTAACTATTGTTGATGTTAAAATTTTAATACCTGCGATTCAGCTTAGTATTGCAAACTTCTGCCTACCCTTTCAGACATGTTTCTTCCGTCATCTCAATTACTTTTGACCTTCACTTGCCTCTTCATATCGATTGTCACTGCTCTGACACCTCAACATGCATCATTTGCCGAACCGATGCAACGACTGGAGCATCAAGCGTTTCTCGAAAGCCAGCTCAAAATGGGGAACGATACTACAGCATCGTCGAATCCTTCTATTCCTCTCAAAGCAATGCATGCTCGCAATCCATTTATTCAAAGAAGGGTAGCAGCTGGCGGTGGCGCTATTCCTATTTCTCCTGTTCCTTCTCAGTATCCCACTGTCACCAACGCGGGGTAGCCTATTCACAGTTGGCACATCGACAAGCGCCATATGGAAGGAGTTTACACAAACATTCGCCGTCACACCCTTAGGCACATGGACTCTTGGGCCTACTCCAAAGTCTGGCTCGATCGGGCTTGGAACGATCATCGGGAATGTCGGGTCTGTGAAGAGTGAAAAGAAGAGGTCAATGCCAACACCACCCCCCAATCTTACGATAGAATTCACGGACAAGGAAATAACTATTAATAACTGCTAGCCCGAACTATGATTGAGATCTTTCCAAGATATCTGCATATCAGAAGCTTTAGGTGTTAGATTAAAAAAAAAGGAGAGGAATCACAGAAAAGCCGAGCCTGAAGCAACGGCTAGATGCGTATAATTTTTCACAGACCTTTACTTTTCTCCTCATCAGATGGGAGTTACTAGAGAAGGTTTTCGCCCTGCATCTATTCCAGCTCGCACCTTATACAATGAGAGATTCTTTGATCTACCTTGGTGGATATTGACACCTAAGCAGCCGGCACTCCTGTATTCGACAAAATAAAAGGCATTCAGGTGGCAGTGTCAAAGCTCCTGTAACTATGTACAATAAGAAAGCATCGTGTAAGATGCTTGTCAATCTAGTACCAATACGAGGTTATATAGAAACAGATGAAAATTTTGTTCCTAAAGTCAGATAAACCTCGTACGTGATTTATTTTGCAGTGATAAGGACTACGTTATATGGTTACACTACACTCTCATCCAAGTAGGGGTAGTTGAGTACTGGCTTTCTAAATCAGTTCTGGGCAAGAACCTTCTTTAATTTTCATCTTGTTAATAAGTATGGCTATCGCCAATTACGTCCGAGTAGATCTGATATGCTAGCCTGAATTGGTGCGGGCGCAGACAGCCATGAGGTATGCTGGGCGCCCAAGACCTTGTACATTCTCCCCCGATACCAGGGCACAAATATCGTTCCTGAAGGATAGTAGCGCGATAGGGGTAGGAAAACACAATTTGAAAGAGCATGAAATTTCCCCACATCGGAGCTATTTCATACAAAAGAAATTGAGATATCCGTGAGACAATTAGTTAATATTCCTGCTGTAGCCACTGGTTTCATACAGGCAGAGGCTTGGCAGAACTCGAATCTTTAGAAAGCTTTAGGAGTTTAGGGCCAATTTCACAGGATATTATATCTGGTAACGAGACTGTAAATTGACTATGTGTAAAACGACCATCTCACCGGCGAAAAGCTCACGCAGCAGCTTAATTATATTATGCTCAATACCACTGGTGAATTTCCTAATCGTGTGATTTTCCGTTTCCCTACATCCCTCTTTCTCTTCTCCACCGCAGGACGATATCAATCGATTAGCCAATCGGCAACCACATCAAAGACTCTCTCTTTGTCTATCAACCCTCCAAGGTTTGGTGACTGATCAGGGAGTGCCTGCCTTCAGCCGAGTGTTTGACTAATGAGAAGCAAGCTCATTTTACTCATCAGTGACGTCTGGTGGGGTCCATTGATGATCTAGAGCCCTGGAGCTGGCAGGAGTATCGGCCGAAAGCCATCTTGACCTAGTAGTTCCTTGCTTTGTTTATCAAAAGTCTATGTCCTTGTACGGACACTTTTAGGACTCAGTCATATCCACCTCCTATCTGACTTGCAAATGCGGTTGATACACTCTTTTCATCGTCATCGAGACGGCGACCACTGAGGAGTGAGCTGCTTCCAAAAACACTTGCCGTGTCACTCATCTTGTAATCTGCAATTCGACCCCCAGACTCAACATAACGTTTGAGACGGTCTGACTGGTTCAAACTTGTCTGTTTCTGAACATCATGATGACTTGGCCCCAAGCTCACGCCTCCCTGACCCATTCCCTTTCCATCAAATGTACTTCCGGTTGCATCAGTAAGTTCACTTGCTGCAACTGATTCCCCGGCTATGCTTTCGGGTGCGCGACCACGAAGTTTTTGGCCATTTTGACGTGTACGAGGATCCAGACCAGGCCAAGCCTCTGGTACAAAGTTGGAGAACATCTGTGGATAGGCAGAGCCAAGGCCAACTCCACCAAGGGCTGAAGAATGTATAGATGAGACATCGTCAGCAATATACCCAAGCATCGATCCCGCATCACTAAAATCAGAGATGCCTTTACCATTAGCTGTTAAGTGGCCATTGAAGACAGGGTGTGACATCTGATAGCGTTGAGGCCCGCGGTATGTTGTTTTGGGACGACTAAACTGGAGAAGCGAAGTTTGTAAATTCGAAAGAGGGCCCTCTACGAGGCAGTTACGCTCCTTGAAGTGTAATAGTAAATGATGCCATAGTGGATGTTTGGATAAAACTTTTGGATTTCCCAAAATTACTAGCCCGTACTTAGCTCGTGTGAGGGCAACATTTAGCCGCCGTGGATCGCTCAGAAAACCTATTCCTTGATGGTCATTCGATCTAACACAAGATAGGACGATAAAGTCTTTCTCCCGTCCCTGGAACGCATCGACTGAAGCCACTTCTATTTCTCGATAGCTTTCTTTCTTAAAGGTTCCAGTGTTTTGCATAGAACTTACTACATAACTTCTTTGACCTTCGTAGGGAGTAATGACTCCAATATCATCAGGTTGGACGCCAGCCTTAAAAAATCGCGTAACTATTTTTTCTACATTAGACGCTTCAGTTCTGTTCAAATAAGAAGTCCCAGAAGCCGAGATCTCCTCATTTCCAAGGTTTGACCAAAACATCATCGGCGTATCACCAACTGGCCAGGGAAAGTCAACTTCATAGCGAAGACGCTCCTGCATTGTAACACCATTCTGAAGAGTTCCCTCATAGAACATATTTGAGGGGAATTCTGAGAGACATGGATGCATACGATACTGGATATTAAGCCGAATTGGGTGCATTTCAAGCATGACTAGTCGCTCGAACAAAGATTGATTAAGACCAGCTTTGGCAGCCTTCTTATTCATGATGACAGGTCCTAGTTGTTGATGATCTCCAACTAACACTACCTGTTTGCATCCTAAAACAAGGGGGATCATACATTCAGGCTCAGCAGATTGAGTTGATTCATCAATTAAGACAGTGCGAAATTTCATCTTCGCAAGGCGAGGATCACCAGCACCAACGCAAGTACAACAGATCACATCGGCATTCGTTAAAATTTCACGTTCGGCAGCGCGAGTTAGTGCCTTGAACTTTTTCTCGTCTTGGCTTGAGAGTTCCCCAAGTTCTGTTTTGAGCTGTGCAAGCTTCATAAGCTCGACATTGCTGTCATTCATGCGGACCTGCTCGTGGAGAGCGAGAAAGCCAACAGAAGACTCTACATCTTCTCGAGACTTGGCTGTTAAACGAACTACCTTAAGTCCTGTGCGATGTATACGCTCGCAAAGTTGATCAACAGCGACGTTCGACGGGGCACAAACAAGAACCTGACCACCATTAACTTTTGAAAGATGATAGATCACTGTTGCGGATGTAACTGTTTTTCCTGTACCGGGCGGTCCCTGAATAAGGCTCAGAGGTTTCTGAAGAACACTCTTTACTGCACTTATCTGACTGCTATTTAGTTCTGGAAGGCCAGGAACGCTGAATTTTTTAGGCATTTGGATCTTCATGGGAGCCGCAGCGACCTCATGGCCTAAAAGTTTGTGGAAAATGTAACCCGAAACGCTCATCTCGTCTACAGCAAATGTCTTCATCGCGAATTGCATGCGATCGTAGGATGTGGCTTTCCAGACATAATCGGCAGAGAAATTATGAGTGCATTCAGTAGGGACTGATTTATCACTTCCAACTTTACGAAGTTCTATAGTGACCTCGTCGGACTGATTGTTTGGAATTTTGACGACGTAGCCTACACCCTCCCAAACCGGTCGCAGTTCTCCTTTGTACTTGAGCCGCATTTCGTCACCGACAGCAAGCTTGACATCACCTAGTTCGATTTTCGGGAGGACAAAACTAGCTAGATGTTTGTTGTTGAGGCCAAGATCCCATCGAATCACCAACCCATCTTCAGATTGTGCTTCTTTGAGTTTGCGGTCATAGTCTGCTTCAATCTTGACTAGAGGTCCAAATACATTTTGATATTGGTAAGCGTCATCATACTTTAGGAGGACTGGTGCAGGATCGTCGTCAATTCCAGCGGCTTTTTCAAGATCAGCGATTGTAGCACTGGCGTTATCCTTCCACATTTCTTCTAGTTTTGCAATCATGGGAGGGGTAAGGTGGCGAGCACGTAGTTGTTCAGCGTCGGTAGGAACTGATAGGAGCCAAGGTAAAAATGAGCGATCCTCAATTAGAGGCTGCCATCTTGAAATATCCCAGCTCATATCTTTCGATGACGGAGTGGAGGCGCATGGCTGGCGACAAAGTAGAACTACGACTGTATCTGATTTAGCAGGAATAAATCCAAGTAAAAAGACATTTTTCGTTCCACAGTTGTAACATTCAAGGACAGTATCTCCCAGAGTAGATAAAGGATGCAGTTGAACCTCTTTGTGCCTCGCACGAACCAAATGATTCACAATGTGAGAAGACGTAGCATTGCCACGAGCACTGCAAAACCATTTACTACAGCCTAGGCACTTGACAACGCAGCTAGGTGAGTGGATACCACAGTAGCTAAGAACACAGTCAGCGATTAAATTGAGTTCCTGGTAAAAACTTACGCGCATGCGTGAGAAGGCAGTTCTTTTTCGTCTTCCACTCTTCTCAAACTTAGGTTCTTCATCCCATCAACAGGTACGCTGGCCAAACTCTCGGCATCATCGTCAAAAACCTCTGTATCGTTATCGTCGTCATCATTTCTTCGTCTGTTAGTGCTTAATCCATCTCTTCCTCCGTACTGGCCGTAGAGTAGGCTTTCATCAGGATCGATGCTAGATAAGTCGTCTGCACCAGCATTTATAGCGGCTGCAGAGTCTGAAATAAGATGGTTTCCGAGGTGAGTGAATGCCCCTTCCATAATAGCTGAGGGTTTCTACGACTAGAGTATCTCTATTAGCATAGATCTCTATAGGGTATGGTATTTCTGTTTCTGCTGTGGGCCAGCCTGTAGCGACGTGTACGCACAGGGGTAGCGAACTCACTGTGAATCTGATATTAGGCTTCAAGAGCTAAGTTTAAAATATAGAAAGATGTTTGGGGTTTAAGTCATTATTATTACAAATAAAGCCCACTCAAGTTTTTTGTATGAGCCTCGTGCACGTTAAGTGGATTGCGAGAAAATTTGAAGGTTGATATGTGGGAAGAAATCGGATGTACATTAACATGTCTAGCGCAAATGCGGGTCTTTACAAATTTATCATGAACCGAGTCCCTCCGTAACCTAACAAAAAATTTACCAACATGAACGTATGTGAAGACCCTACTTTTAATTTTTGTGTCAGCAACGCAAAATGTGACAGAATTCTATGCCCAAGCTTCCTTGAGTTTAAACTTGACACGATTTCTGTGTACCTGTAAGAAAAATCGCTAATTAATTACTCGTCCAGCGCAAACAAGCACGTCAAAGACGGGATTACCTATATAGAAGAGCCCTCATACTTCGGGACTCGGAGATATCTGAAAAGAGAGCTAAGCTACGTGCAGCATTAGCATCCGGTATAACGCCAGATCCCACAATTGTGAACGACAAGGGACTAAGGGAAGACTTTAAATTCGATGAATCTAAAAAAGATTTAACAAAGAATGATGCCCTCGACTTAGATGATGAATATTCTCAGCTTTCTGGAACTGTGGATCCCCGAATATTGGTGACAACATCTCGCGATCCATCTACCCGCCTATCTTCTTTTGCCAAAGAAGTAAGGCTCCTACTACCAACGTCTATTCGACTGAACCGTGGAAATCTAATTCTGCCTAACTTAGTTCAATCTGCTCAGGCATCTGGGTTGTCTGATATGATCCTTCTACACGAGCATAGGGGTATCCCTACGGCGTTGACAATTTCTCACTTCCCACATGGACCAACGGCTTCATTTTCTCTTCATAACGTCGTTCTTCGTCACGATATCCCAAATAGTGCTAGGGGTACCGTAAGCGAATCATACCCGCATCTTATTTTTGAGGGTTTTACGTCTAAACTTGGTCTTCGGATCGTTAAAATACTCAAACACCTCTTCCCTCCCCGAGAGGCCATTACAAATAAATCAAAAATTGGAAGCAGGGTGGTAACTTTCAAAAACGTTGAAGATAGTATTGAACTCAGGCATCACGTTTTTGTCAAAACCAGCTATCAGAGCGTAGAATTGGCGGAGGTAGGCCCGAGAATGACAATGAGATGTTTCGAAATTCGGGGTGGTACCCTGGAGAATAAAGATGGTGATGTTGAATGGCGTTTAAATCAGTACACTAGGACAAGTCGAAAGAAAGATCTACTTTAAAATAATTTGTTAATTCATTTAAGCGAGGAGTTAGGTATTTTCTAGGAGCTGCCATCAGCTTTCAATATGTCGCTTGAAAGGACAACTTAGTCCTGGAGAAGTTACTCACCGGAAACTTCGGTAGTATTAGAAATAAACGGTCTGTCTCCATTAATTTTCCTTACCATCAAAAACACCTATACAATAACTTCATATCTATGATCATAGCTACAACTTCGATATAACTGTGAACTGTCGATGCGATTAAAGAGAAACTATTTGGTTAACAGGAATCGAAATAGTGACTCCATTTCAAAGAATCATGGCCCGTTTGAATAAATTTCACGCAAAGAAAGCGCGAAATCCTATGAGCGCACATATTAAGATGCACAAGGCTTTCTTTGTCTCTCACTCTCCATCCTCATGATGACACCTCCCGTGGAGCGCAAAGACCTAACAGCTGTACGCGTTGTCCTCCATGTACCTGGAAATGAAATACTTAGGGCCAAGTTTAGTCAAATTTCGTAGTACAAAATAAGTTTGCCCTCGAGGCAATGATTCAAGACAATCCATCAACTTAATCTCTGACCTCTAATTAGATAGATTCCCAGCAAAGCTTCATAAAATATGCAAGTAAAACTTAGTGCATCATTGTTTCAATAGATACAACTCTTGTAAAATCAGTTTGTAACGTCAACTGCCCATCAAATATGCGCCTACAAGAATATATCGGCCACCGGAGGAGACAAATCTTATGCACAAATCTGGGAGGAAGAATCTTGGCAATGGCGTGAAAGATATCTGGACAAGTGGAGTAGATGATGCAAAGAATGGAAAGATTCTCGAAAGGTGTGCGATCTCGATGTTAAGAAAAGAGCTTTCATATTTACAATTGTGGGCTACACGACTTCAAATGCGACAGCGCAGTCGATACCACAAACACCGCCTAGCTATTCATAGGACACTGAGTCATGGCAGCAAAAGAATCCCTCCCGAAAAACTTTCAGAGGGTTTCATATAAATCTTACGTGAACCTTCAAAATGCCAGAAAGGATATAAAAATAGATTACTTCCTGCTACGAGTCGATCACACAACTATATTATCTAATCCTATCCTTAATCACGCCCCTGAGCATCATCACGGAGGGCAAAGACAAGAAACCCGTGCGCGGTATCCTCTACGAACCTTGGAGTGAAATATTCACTCCGAATCAAGTTTAGTCAAATTTCGCAATATCAAAAAAGTTGGCTCACGAGGCAATGATTTAAGGATCTCTACCTAGTCAATTTCTCCCTGCCAATGAAATCAATCACTACTAAAATCTCGTTAAGTTTACAAGTACGACTGAGTTAATCATCATTTCAATGAGCATACCTCTCCTCAAATTATCTGGCCTCAGCTGATCACCAAATATACGGCCACGCCGATATTTATAGCCGAGGGAGGAAAAAAAGCATGGCACACAAATATGGGGGACAACTCTTTGGAGCTGACGTGAGAAAAATAAGAATCAGTTTGCAAGATGACGCAGAGGAGAACTACAATCTCGATAGGCATGATATATAGAATTTTGACAAGGGGTTTTCTAAATCGAGCTGTTTGTGCGCCAAGCCTTCGGTTGCAATAGGATAGGCGTTAATATAAACACCGTCATGGTTGGATATTACGGCGGCACATCATCTCAGCTGGTGCATCAAGTATATTCTGGATAGCTTGGACATATATCCAAATTGAGACAGGAGACCGCTAGTGCCAATCCAGTAAAACACAACTACATTTCCTGCGATGCTGGTGTAATGGATGACGAAAGCATGCTTGGATAATCAAAGGTTTTGAAAGGTCCCTTAAGCAGGTTCTTATGAAGGGTCGACTGTTCATGAAAGCAAACATACCACATAGCGGTATTTGTGAATGAAATATAGAGTATGAGTGTTTATGTTGGAAAAGATTGTATTCGCTAGCAGGTAGATAATGGTTGGTTGTTTGGTTCTTGATTATTTATCTAAGCTATCTACAGAGAATTATCCAATGTAGGTGCTCAAGCCTTGTGCGATCAACACCCATGCATGAAGGCCTATACTTTGGACTAATCAGGGGGATCTAGATAATCGCTAATGCCAAAAGAGCTATTTAACATATATATAGATCACTAATCATGAGTCATAGTTAGATAGCTGATGATAAGGTAAATGATAAAGAAGGGGAGCATCATCACTGTTCTGATAGCCGTCAAGGATAAAATTTTCACCTTCAAGTGGTGACGATGTAGTCGCTCAGTATGCTCTGCAAATTTGGAATAGCCAAGAAGAATCCCACCTGATCGATGTCAAAAGCAGCCTGAAGCACATCTCCATTTGCCGACCTCTCGATAATACTGCTCTTATCATTATCCTCTGAGCCCTCAATCTCTTTCTAACCACATATCATCAGGCATCAACGACCGATAAAAGCATCACTCCAATTGCAAACTGGAGCTTACCTCATTCGTTACCAGCCGTCTCCAACTACATATTTACGACGCTATTTACGCCCGCAAGGAGGTAATCAAGTCGAAAAATACAAAGCCTGGGTCCTGGCTTATGGGGGACTACTTCACCTAATGTGACATACGACTTGAGGCAGAACAGGCGGCTGATATGTGGAGTGAGAGATGGATGAGGTCTCTAAAAACCATGCTAGGACTGGCATCTTCGAGGTGCTTTCAACTTTGTAACGTTTGTGGGCGCCAAGACCAAGATTTCAGCTAATTAGCCATGAGGGCTTCTATTGTCGATGAGTCAACTGCACTCCCCAGAGCCCTGAACGGCACAAAAAAGTTGTGCTAAGCTACCATACAGCAATCACGCCCTATCAAGACTTTTCTAACATTTCATCACGACCTTCAGGAAAGAGTTGGAAGGTGGCTAGAATGGCAGAGGGTGAATTTCCTGAGGTACCCACAAGTCGGCAGTGCCCAGCTGGCCGGCCTCTTCGAACGCTTCAGAAGGGTCACTATGTCTTCGGATTTAGTCCTAATGTCGGTATTAGGAGAGCTCCGCACCCAGTGGTTTTTGCGGTTTTTCCCGGCTGCCATACACCCGCAAATGGCCATCGTTTCGTTGGCTGGAGAGGGGAGATAATGAAGGGCAAAGGGCTCCTCTAAGTGTATGATCAAATGAGGGCTTGTGAGGGGTGGTACTGTTTGAGGGGAGCTGTATGGGAGGCATAGGAGGGGATATACTACTGGTATAGGTATCCTTGGCCTGTAGGCAGAGAGGACCTGCATGTCCTATATAGTCATAGACTCAGACAGGACAATAAAATGAATTAATAATAATAATAATCTCAGCTAAGAAAGCTTCTCGTGATGCTTGGCCTGTAGGCAGAGTGGAATTGCATATCTCACATAGTCATAGACCCAGATGGGACAGTAAAACGGATTGCTAGAAGTTAGAATAATTGGGGCTATCAAGTAGGCTACGTCGTTGATACCCTCGTGAATTCAAATTCTGTACTTAGTTTCCCTTCGGTAGTTCCTTGAATTAATGCGCTCTACAACATGAATGACTGAGGGGTCATAATTTCCATAACATGTATTAATAATAATCACTAGAAAAAAACACCAATTTCCACAAAAAGCGGCTCCACGTTCCACGAACGTTGTTTCATCATTTTTAAATATGCATTCGTTTAAATTGATTCCTCTTACCTCATTCCACGAATTTTTTTCGTTACCCTTCGGCATAGCGAGTTGGGAAGCCAGTATGGTCGATTTGGTGGATGCAGGTATTCTCATGGCACCACCACAACCAACAATAGGCAGTGGAACAGCCGCAATTACGGCTGTAGATCTTTTTGCGACATCTACAGGCGTTGATACGGATTTTTTTAAGACAGTGGGGACATATCTTAGTAAGGTCCGAGGCAGACTAGTGAATGTAGGTACTTACATATCAACGGCACCGGCGATGGAAATAGATGAGGCTCTTGACGCCGTCAAATCCCACACGTAGATGTTATAATCCAAGATGTCGGCAAATCTAATGGAGGAAAGGGTGCTAGCCTTAGAGAAGGCAATGAAGAAGAGTCTCGAGGAGCCAGTGCGCAAGACGACTCCCCAGTCAACACAAGGAATTGGAGGGCGACCAACTTACGCCTCAGTCGTTGCACCTCCCGCAATAAAAGCAACTGTTTGAATGAGAGTACAAGGAGCAGACAAAATGCAGCCGGCAGAGCTGCTAAAAAAGCAAAAAACAAACACATTGAAGGAGCATACGCCATAAGGCACTTGCGGAGTAACGACACTGAGGTGTTCGTGCAATCGATCTTATGGCGAGACGCTATCTAGAACATGGCTCAGCCAAAGGAGTTCTGTGTCGTAAAGCAGGATTATCCTACTGAAATTTTGGAAGTCTCTCTGAGGATAATGATACAAGGAGGAAAGAATGCCGACAACGGCATAATGATTCATCAAATTTACACGGAGACTAATATTCGGATTCCTAGAATCCAAATCAGCAGTTTAAGATGGCTCTACGACGGAAAGTAGCATCAATGGATGAATAAAAATGGCCATACTCGAGTGTCAGTGATCGCGAGCCTGCCGATAGAGGCTCTTCAACGCGAGATGATACAGAATGGCATGGAGCTCAGTTCAATGCTATACACGTCCTAGCTCTAATCACCCCAGGCACAAGTCAAGCAGTGCTTTAACTGCAGCCAATGGTGGCATACTTAAGCCTCATGCAATAGGGCGAAAAGATGTGGTGAGTATAAGGAATTTCACCAGACCAGGGACTTCCCGACAAAGTCTATGCTTTGCTGCAACTGCGGCAAATCCCATAAGTCGTGGCAGAAATAGACGAGTCCAAACTTCGCATCCTACAAGGCCAGAGTCCAGAGGGCATGGTATGGACTAATGGAAACAAGGCGGAACTAAGGAGAGAGGAGACTATACTAGCGGCAATTATACAAACAACAGCGGCAAAAACAACAGATAGCTGAGAGCTCACACGTTTGTCCCACCAAAAGGCAGAAGGCATCAAGAGAGTGTCAGGACGCCCGTGCAAACAGCCCCACCACAACTATTTGCATCATCAGGGACAAACTCAAGGCCACAATCGTCTCTTTTCGGCACGCGAGGGCAGGGAAAGGATGGCGAGGAAAATGTCAACTTTAGCTGGTCCTGTCTCAAACCTAAGACAAATTGCACTTCCTGTAAGTAACAAAGAACTATAGATGAAAATAAAACTTAACAGGGGGAGAGGGTTTTTATCGTAATGGTTTCCCCCT
This sequence comes from Blumeria hordei DH14, assembly GCA_900239735.1. NCBI lineage: Eukaryota > Fungi > Ascomycota > Leotiomycetes > Helotiales > Erysiphaceae > Blumeria > Blumeria hordei. Next base: position 1,485,194 of record OENG01000025.1, on the reverse strand, counting down.
CATGTAAATATATAGATAGGTTCATAGCCACCTGCATGGGCCTACAGGGCGCCAAATCAGGTTAAATGAAAACAAATTCAAAGTCTTGTCCGAAATTATACACTTCGAAATATTTCCTCGTAGAAATCCTTGACAATTTCTGTGGCGAAACTAAGCCGGTTGTAGTGTACGTTTAGAAAGATTAAACTATATGAAGAGAGAAGTAATACAACTACGGGTAATGACTATTTGTACATCCTTCCAGCTCATCCATTATATACTCGATTGGTGAGCATGATATATTGCTCCGCCACTGCCCATTGTTATCTTACTTTGCAATCTAGCTTGAATCTTTCACTTAGCAATTGCACTTCGCCGTCTTACATTACTTCCCAGCTCCAATATAACGTGGCGAAGTGAAACTTAGTCGCTTGATACAAGATAACATAGGATACTCTCCCTACTACGCTCCCAAACTTCGCTTAGGTCTCTATCTAAGCCAAACCATGGTCAAACCGTAACAATATCTAACTGGTATTTCCAATTGTTCTAACCTCTTACGTAGTAGTCAGTTTGCCAACAGGGAATGATGCTACATCAGTTAGCTTCAAATAGATGGAAATAGGCACGTTTGTTATAGCGTAAGAGAATGAAAACTGTTTTTTTTCTTATTCTGCTAAACTTCGTGCCTGCGCGCAGCAGGTGCTTTGAGTCATTACGTGCCGGTTGACTCAGCTTGGGAAAAAGCTACGCGACGTGCTGGCACCCTTGAGACCCCAGCATTTTATGTTTTGCCTGGAACATACTTTCTAGCGCCTTTCTTCACAATTATATTACAGAGAAGCGAGCTCTTCCACTAGATCACTTTAGTTTTATCTAGTAGAGAATATACATCTCCATGATCTACGAGGGGGAACATGAAGATTGTACTGAGGTTACTAGTTTGGAATATGTATATGGTATCACGTAATTATTGGTAATCCTCCACCACAAGGTTCACCTTGTCTAATTTGAAATTCACTAGGATGAAATTTAGTCGTACTAGAGGCTTCACTCATATTTACCATCGACAAACTTTGCTCGACAGCTGGTGGAATGAAACTTGTCCACCACGGTATCGTGAGCTACATCTGCTCATGCGCCGTCGCAAACCACCAGAACTGGGGCTCTCCAGACTACTGTTATGAAATCTTATTGCAGCCTGCACGGGCCACGGCAATTTCGCGGCGTACCATCGTCGCGTCAACAACCCGCACGCTATCACAGAGTGCACCTGTGGGGAGGAAACCAACCCTACCCACTTCTTACATTGTCGACTCAACGCAAACACTACGCGTCGAATCAGAGGGTTATTGTCACTCAGTGCCTTCTTACACAAGCTGCTCGGGCCTAAGTGCTTCGAGAGCTTCAAACAATTTGCGCAGGATACCAATTGCTTTGGGTATTCTCCTGTACATCCATCTCCTACTCTCAGTGGAGATCGAATATAACTCGTCAGGGAACTAACCCTGACTAAGCTGGAATCGAGGCGAGAAGTATTGCTTCCAGTTCTAATTTATTTGCAATTTATATATTTCTTTTGTCGGCTTTGGGAGAAGGAGTTTGTGTTGGCGCATATTTTTAACTGACTGCTGGTATTGTGGTGGTTCACGCGGTGGAATTAAGCTGGGTATGTCTTACATGTAGTTCTGGCTGTGAACACCGGTCCTGTACTCATAGTGAATTTGGAGCTTTAGCTTAGGACTTTAATAAATCATCATCATATTTACCATTTCAGACTTTAAAATCATGTTGATGAGAGCCTCTCAGCACATGTAGACTCAGTTCCTCGGATTATTTAATTCTAAATACAAGCGGGGTCAAGGTCACGATGTAGAGTTATACAAAAGAATCATTTATCAATTACAATCCGAAACAGAACCGGTATCATTGTGGAATAACTTTGATGCTTATTTTTATAATGTTACTTGAGGAATAGAATATCTAACACATTACGCTCCTCTCTGACCCAGGCCACACCTTGTACAGTTCTCCTATGCTCTTATTTTCCTTGAAAGATCATTGACATATTGCACGTGATAGATACTCATTCAGCTCAGTATTTGCCCCTGGAACCTTCTACCCAAAAAAAATGAAAGTTTTAGTAATAGAAACTGCGTGCGCCCGAAAAAATCTCAAAAACTCTGCAGCGCGAGCAAGGTGAGTCCTAGACACCGGCACCATCTAAGGTGCGCATATCCATCTATTCTCCCTTCTTAATAACATTAGAGGCCAACTTGATCCAATTCACCGTCTCCGTTTCGGGTGATGGGTACGCTCCGGAAACTCATCGGATAGCTTTTCCTCCATGATCAAGTGTTGGTGATTGGAAGAACTTCGTCCCTACAATCTGATCTGATCGTGGTTAGCTTTGTAATAATGGTGTTAAGAGGTTGTGCAGAGAAGTAAAGACGATATAGGCTGCGAAAGCGATTGGGAATCTTCATCGAAGCGATGACGAAGGTGTTACTCAATCTCATATCTTCAGACTCTACAGTGAGAGCTGGAGGTTCGTAGAAGACACCACTAACTGGTGTTGAGTTTTCAATCCCCTAGCCCTAATGATAAAAAGAGATGGCACAAAGATAAAAGGGCAATATGCCTTTAAGTTATCGAAAATCGACTGAAAATTGGGACACTGTTCTAGCTTGATCTTTATCTGTATGTGTAAAAGAAAAATATTCTAGACAACACACTAGGTGCTTAAAATAGTATACCTTGATTCAACGGTTCAGCTCCGTCGTCTAGAGTATTTTTCCACCAGCAAGCTTTCAGTTAAAGAGTAAGTGTCAGTGAATTCATTAGAATGAGGTATGCCCTAGATCGCTATAATACAGGCCAGACTTTTGGGAAGTGTCCGATTGAGGCAATATAGACCATAGCACGATTTTTAGTGTAGATTATGAATCAAATTGATTGAACTGATTCTATCGGAAATTATGATGAAGGTGAAATATTCATATTGTAATTACAATAAAAATCTGCTAGCGTTTTTTTGAACTCATCCATTTTTAGCTTTTTAAGAAAAAAATATTTGGCTGGATAGCCTATACTATCCTCAAATTTACCAATGCTTCGATTTTGTTTATAATCTTCAGACTTAGACTTGTGGTTAGAAAACAGTACCGAGAACCTTTTTTCATCATTTGCATACCTAGTATAATCAAGGCTTAAATTGTGAAGTAGTTTATTGAAATTTGCATCTTAATTTAACCTCAACCTTAGAGTTGGCATTTACCTCTACACCTGATTACAATTTTCAATCGTATTTTCGAGGATCATGTTAAAAAATTATCTCTTGGAATTACTGTTTGTATTTCTTGCCGTTTTGAGATTCAACGTAAGAATTTTTCTAATCATAGGTTCGAATTCTGAGGTAATGGTAACTCGCAAAATGCTCGGAAAGTTGTAAACTCCGTGTCATCACTTTCAAGTATGACGCCTGTATTGGCACCTACAAAATAGACATAACCAGCATGCACGTCCTCAACCGAAGAATTGGCTACTATTCTCCCATTGCCAGATGTGCATATCAAAACACTAGGACCTGATATTTGCTCGAATGTAGCTTTGGATGCCTTATTCTTGAGTTCAGTTTTCACTACACTGAATTCGTCTATCGGAGGGTCGTAAAGGGTCACATAGGAGCCCGAAGAATATGCTTTTGAATTCAGTGTAACGTAGGGATAGTCGACAGGTTGCATCTTTTGCTTCTCAATCGGAGCACAAGAATATGTCAACATACTTACTAAGGTATCAGTGTCTTTAAACTTTGGTGTGAACCCAGCACGGATGACGTTATCCGAGGCAGCCATACACTCAATCACATCTCCACTAAGATATGCGTGAATTTCATCTGCACCAAGGAATAGAGCTTCACCTGGTTCGAGCTTAACATAATTCAAAAAGAAAAGGACGAACAGTCCGATATCATCAGGATACTGTTGGCTTAATCTCATGACCAATTGTGCCATCTCTTCACCGGTATTAGAGGGTCCACCTCCACCAGCAAACGTAGGACCAAGGTCACGAGCTTCATTTAGTAGAGCTTTACTAGCGGAAATAATTTTATCTGGCTTAGATTGCATTAAACAGTTGAAAATTTTTCGTAAACCGTCTTTAACCGCCCTCTCGTTATCTGCATTTTCAGAGACCTGGATACTTTCGATAGTGTCCTTAAATTCCTGTACATTTGATCCACCAACCAGATTTTGAAGTGGATTTACAGTATTCAGGAAGTGCAATATTTCGATTAAAGGCCTGAATCCACAAAGTCCTTCAAAATATGTGATTGCAATAGTCATTTCGGGCTTATGGTTATTATCGGGATAATTTTTGCCGTCTTTCTGGTGCAACTGTTCGGCCAACTTTTTATTAGGATGGGCTTGGATACTTAGGGCCTTCTCGATAGAAAGAACCTTAAGTAAGAAGGGTAACTTATTCCCGAATCTTTCACAGATGTTTGTTGAGATTAAATTGTGATCCTCTTGTATGAGCTCAAGTAGCGTACGTTTCGTTTGCACGTCTTTTGAAGGGTTCGAAGGGTGAGTTCCGATCCAAAGCTATTACAGTAAGTTAAATGCAGAATAATTTTAAGCCTAATACCTCTGCGTATGGTATATCTTCAATTACAAAATCGCTGGTAGGAGTCGCCGCCGCAAGCCTAGCAGCAGCGGAGTTTCTACCAATCTTACCCCAATCATAGCTGTTGAGTCCACATTGAAGCCTGATCAAGTGATTCTGCATGTTACCAGGTTAAATTGAAAAGGTTTGAAAGTGATAAAATGTTATTATGCTAGGAGAATTTGAAGAAAGTAACGGAACCTGCCTCTTAAAATGTTCGTTGCCGGTATCAACACGTACCAAATAGTGGGACATCACTCAAATAGAATCATACAGGCTTAGCTGGGCTAGCACAGCCTGCTAGCCTATTTCGTTCATAAACAAGGTGTGATCCAATCAACTCCATGAATGATGAGGTTTTCGAGTTCATTTCCATTTATGTTGTGTTGTATTGACTCGCGTAAATTGAGGCTATTGTTTCGGCATGTAATTGTTGTCTGCTTCTAATGTAAATGATTGAGAGCGATAGGGAAATAATTGAGACTTTGACCCCCTCTTGATGGCTTACACCGTAGTCATAGAGGATCCAATGGAATAATCCAAAAGTAACTCAATTCACAGTACTCCCAGCCTCTTCGAAAACAGTGATTCAAAATTTCCGTAGTGAGGGTTCCGGACTTTCAAGATTAGGGGTATGTTCAGGCCAAGCAATGCCCTCAAGATGCTACATGTCGTCCGTGCCCATGACGCTCTGTACTATACCCTGAAGCATGTTATATCGTCGGATATGCGTCGCACATATCAACAAAGTAGGCCCGACAGCGAATTGGATAAAATTCTCGACATCGGCATTCCTGATTCCCTCTAGCTAAAATTCTGGTATCGTTTATTCACGTAAATGATTATCTTATCTAACATTCAAAGCTGTCTATACCTTTGATTAACTATTCGATAACACATTAGTTTCGACTTCATATCTGTTCGGCTCTAGGACATGTTACAAGAGACACAGAAAATCCTACAGCCTAGAATATAATACATTTATATATAAATTCTAGACTAAAAATCATGTCTACAGCTAGAAATAGAGTTCCTAGGAACGGTTCTCGAGGAGCTGTTCCTGATGCATTGAACCCAAATGAATTATGGCAAGAAATTGTAGGGTACTTACGAGATATTGATAAGGGTGAAACTAGAGCCGCTACAAACAGAAATTTAATAATTGAAGGTGAAGAGAGGTTAGCGGCTAAGAAAGAGGCTGGTAAAAGTAGGTTAACAATTCTACTCTTGACACAAATACTAAAGAAATAGCTATTTCGGTCACAGAAACAGACACACACAGCGCTCTATTTCGTGAAGGAGTAAGGCTCTCAGAGCAGCAACTTGTGAGATTACAGGATACCTCCTTCATCACCAAACTTGAACTCCTCAGGGATATCCGGATGAGCAATGAGCTTGAAGCAGCAGCTGAAGCCACATCTACGTTGCGTGGAAATAATACCAGAGCATCCTTTTTAGAAACGGACGGGCCGGCTGATTCCCCAGGACCGTCGCAAGCAGAAGCAAGACAAATTCGCAAACTTGCAGCTTCAAGGACAAGTAGTCAACCTCCCAAAGGTTTCGATGATGGAAAAAGCGCGACTCCAGAATCAAGTGAGCGTGCAACCAGAACAAAGGTTGTTTATGCCGTGGGCGATAAAGTCGCATTCAGAAGAAAGCAACAAATCAAACATCCAGACGGAAAAGTTACCGAAGAGCTGGAATGGATTCAAGGAAAAGTAAACAAAGTAATAGGAGAGGGTAAAAGTCGGCGGTATGAGGTTAAAGATCCCTATTACACACCCGAGTCAAACGACGGCCCAGAGTTCTACAAGTCTTCTGCCTCTCAAATGGTACCAATACCTGTGGAAGGCTCTACACTAGAAGACTATGAAATTGGTAAAAGAGTACTCGCTCTCTATCCTGACACTTCACAATTTTACCGTGCAGAGGTCAAGGGTACACTCAACGGAGGAACTCAAGTTCAACTCTTGTTCGAAGATGAGTTAGAGGGCGTACTAAAAACTGTTTCACGTCGATTTACATTGGACCACAAAGGCTGATCAGCCCTATATGACTGTCAATTCCAGGCCGGTTGATATAATTTGTTATGAGAGGCAAATTATACCATAAATCACATTATCTATATCACTGGAGTGAGTCATAATTTAGGCTCTCCTGACAAAAGTTAATTACAGGCTTATCGGTTATCATGCTGACATGTAAATCAAGGACTTTCGAAGTAAAAAACTTATTTGAGTATATGTCATTCTCCAAACTACGGTTTAAAGTATGCAATATGCAGAAAACTAGTTGCCTTGATAATGACAAAGTCCTTGAAAGTCAGACCTAATCAGCTTCGATATCATCACCCAAAAAATAAATAAATGTCTGCTGTTACGCAAATTATTAGGAGAGCCAGGAGATAAAAACCGACTAACCCTACACAGCTTCAAGGTTTATTCGGCATCATCATAATCCTACGTTATATTCTGGCCTTTACACTAGTAGAGAAATCTCTATCTGGTAGTCTATGATGGTAAATTTTAATTATATCTCATTGAGTAGTCTCTCTATAGTAGGGAATCGCCTCAAATTATCACTCGAGCTTAGCTAGTTTTAAACTGTTAATGCACAATCTGATCGAGAAATTATCTCTTCAAGTAGAGGTAGCGCAGCTAAATAAGCGAGTAGGGTTTAAGATCAAGCCTTTAGAGCCATATAAATGGTACCTTTACGCTTCGGACCTTTTAATAGATTGAATGTTGATAGCTCACAGAAAACAACCTTCAAAGAGCATATTTTTCTGATTCTTCACAACCTCTTTTGCCCAGAGATATGGCTTGTCTGCATATTTTTTAATATGATGGTATCTACGATGGCAACTTAAAAAAGATTAACATACTTAGTTCAGGTACTGTCTTTAGGTGATTGATAAGGAATTGCTCGAAATTTATTTCTTACCAGTCAACTGGATGGATAGGAATCTTCAAATAACAACTTGTATGACAATTATTAATTGAGATAGTAAAATGCCAGGATCGACACGCGGGCGTTCTTCGAGGGTTTCACAGAATTCCTTTTGCTCATCCTTTTGATTGATGCGCAAGGACCTAGGATTAAATATTCCTCAAAATATTTACTTACGTGTAATTATCAATCCTCTATGTCAAATTATCATGATATCTTAGCCGCTCTGGTGACGCACGATAGCATGCAACCAATTAATAATTACTAATTCAAGTCATGCAGAGCATGACACGCAATATCTGTTTGCAGAAACCAAGAATATAAATATTCATAATTAAAATTAAAATTAACTTTTAAGCTATTTAGATAGCTTTAGCCGTCATTCATCGATTTTTGGGAGCTGACAAGGATTGCAAACAATGAGAGTACTTAGTAATTTATGCGTACTTTATCTGCGGGCCGATGATACCAATCCATTCTTTTTTTTTTTTTTTTTTTTTTTTGCATCAGATTTTAATTGCGTATGCAGCTATCTAGCTATGACACAATATCAGAGAAAATATATGGAAAAGATGACTCAATTTACAGTAAGAGCACTCATGCCTCGGATTTCATTTGCAAGTACCACTGCGAAGTTATGGTAGCTTTTTCTTCACCCCAAGTCAACCCTCATCCGTGAATACCCACCCAGGGGAACGTCTCAAAAACCCTGGGTTATCCAGACATGCCTTCGTCATCCACTGAATTTCCTCCGCGCGAGATGTAGTCTAAGGTGTCTCCTTCCCAAGTGGAGTAGGTGCCTAGGCTACTCAAACTATACCGGAGAACACCTACCAATCCATTCATCAGTTAGTACTTAGCGCTGTCTCCTTTACATTTCTCATCTAAAATCACAACCCTCCCTAAGTCCTTGATCCATCAGAAAATTTTTAGAGCCTTCTATCCCTAATTTTTACCCTCTCTCCAACCAACGAAATGCGTGTAGCTCTCGGATGAGTTTCGCTCAGTAGGATCTCACGAAGCCTGCTTCATGCAATGCTTTCCTTTAATCGAGATCAGAAATAAGATCTACGACAATGTTGTCTTTCTAAAGCGTTGGAGGAGATTGACTGGACGGGCGTTTTAGAAAATGTTATAAACAGACAAGACGCACTCTGGCCTCGTAGTATCATCTCGATTCCTTCCTTGTGTCATGCCTCAGGATAAAGCAATTATAATGTTGAATCGAATCATTATCTTGACATGGAGTTTGGTCTGTAAAATATACTTTAAGATAGATTTGTACCATCATTTACTGTAAGAAATGCAGTACTGGTGGGTACCAGGAGCCGGGTAGACCCAACCGAGTTATGGCCTTGACTACGCAGGCTCTCAGTGGAAGCTGAAGCTATTTTGTGTACACCTCTGGTATTTTTACGACAGATTTTAATTGCGTATACAGCTAGGAAGCTATGATATAACATCAGAGAAAAGTTACATAATAGGTGACTCAATTATAACTAGATTATCCATCCCTCGGATTTCATTTGCGAGTACCACTGGGAAGTTATGATGGCTTTTCCTTCACTCAAAGCCAGCCCACACTCGTGAATACCCACTCAAAGGAGCTTCCCCAGCCCCCTAAGTTGTCCCTATGTGCCTCCATCATCCACTAGCTAGTCTCCGCGCCAAATATGGTCCGAGGGTTCTCCTTTCAAAGTGGAGTAGGTGCCCAGGCTACTCAATCTATACCAGAGGACACCACCAGGAGGCAGACCACGGCGATTTTCATTGTTGGCTTGGGTCTACAGTGCCAGCTGCTCCCATGCAGTCGAAGGATTGGCCTGTACAAAGCTTGAATCGTGAAACTCCTTTCAAAATTTCACGCCCGTCGAGATTGCATCCATCCTCTGTGTTATCTTATAAACTTATCCTAAACCCTCTCACGTCCATCCCAAAGAACTGTCTCCCAGATTTGTGCACCACACATTGTTTTCTCCGCCGTGTGTGAATATCGGCGTGGGCGTATATTTGGTGTTCGATTGAGGCCAGAAAATATTTGATAAGAGGTGTAATCGTCGAAATAAGGATGTATTTGTAGACTTGATGAGGCTTAGGCGGGACTCGATCTCTTTATGAGTGAAAGATTAATCTGATGAAGATCCTTGAATTATTATCTCGTGGGCCAATCTTTTTGGTGTTGCAAAATTTAATAGAACTTGGATTTGAGAAAATATTTCGCTCCTCGGTTCGTAGAAGACACTGCGGACAAACGTTCAGTCTTCGTCCTCCGGGAAACTACTAATAGATGTTGATTCTTTATCCTCTGCAGCTGATACATTGAAGAAGGGATTCACACATTAGGAATGCCAGCATTTAGAATAAACTGAGTTTCAATAACTAGTGACTTAAATAAATAAATAAATTATTCAATTATCCTGATTTGGCGCCTTTTTGGCCCATGCAGGTGTTGACTTCAGTCAGATACAATGATGATAAAGTTGTAATGAACATCATGCCTCAGATATCATTTGCAAGTCTCACTACGGCTGTGACAAGGCGGCTTTTTCTTCACCGCTGTCGAACTATGCCCTCCGTGAAACTCACCCAAGGGAAACCTCTCAAAAAACCTTGGGTTATCCAGACATGCCACCATCACCAATGTAGCTTACTTCAGTAAGGTGGGGTCTGCTGGAGTCGAACCAGCGATCTTCTGTCTCAGGTGGGATAGATGTTCAAGCTATCCAGACCCTACTTAGAAGATCGGTCCGGATGGTGTACCACTACACCATCCGACCCGAGTGACTTAGTTTTTGAACTATGTGTAAACTTTTGAAGCAGCATTACGGTCACACCAGCCTTGCTTACAAATATCTGCATCCGATCCCAGCGAGGACATCGGATTAATTTTCTGGGTTTTATAATTTGTCCGTGCGCACGGAGCACGTGAGGTGCAATTAGAGCTTTGTAGAACGTACATACTTCCGAAACAGTGCCATCACTGGCACGTAACACTAGGATTCCTACGAGCAGTCTGATTCTGTCACAGCATACCTTAGTAATTCACTTTGAGATAAAAGATTAAGCCCCCGCAACCGAATAAAGTTAATAAAAAGAAGCTCAAATCTACAACTACTAGGACCGAGGCAAACAACAGACGAGTCAGTTTTGATATAATTTATTAAAAATAAAACGGGAGCACATACACCAAAAAATAGATAGCCCAAGATATTCCACTTACGAGCAATATCCTGGACTTGACGTTGCGACTTTAAAGCTCCTGCATACTGCTTCAATATGGGCGCCCAAATCTCAAAGTTGATGAGCAAAATCTTCGGATCTAAAGAAATGCGACTACTTATGCTAGGACTCGATGCTGCAGGCAAGACAACCATTCTGTATAAGCTTAAACTGAACCAAGATGTGACAACAATTCCTACCGTTGGATTCAATGTTGAGACTGTAACCTACAAAAATGTCAAGTTCAATGTTTGGGATGTAGGTGGCCAGGATAAAATTAGGCCCCTATGGCGGCATTATTTCAGCGGTATATCTAGAAAGCATCTCAGTAGAATGCAAGACTCACTTAGTAATAGGAACTCAGGGCTTAATCTTTGTCATCGACTCATCAGATAAAGTTCGAATGGAAGAGGCCCGTCAAGAATTACATCGCATCATAAATGATCGCGAAATGAAGGATTCTTTGCTACTCGTCTTCGCGAATAAACAAGATATCCCTGGAGGTAATTGTCTATACATTATCCTGCTTGACATTCAATGAAACTAAAAAATCGTAGCAATGAAACCTCAAGAAGTTACAGATGCACTAAAATTGACTTCCCTAAAGGACAAAATATGGTTCGTAGTACCCAGCTGTGCGACGACAGGAGAAGGATTACTTGAAGGCTTGGTGAGCAACCTCTATGGCACTAAAAAGAATATTTTCTGACAATTCGATAGGCCTGGCTAAGCAATAACGTTAAATCCCCCCCAAATGGACAAAAGAGGTAGGTAGCAAGGTCATGTTAAAACCTCTTCAGATACACTCCAAGTCAACACGGCCTAGCTATTCATAACGACCTTACAAAACTCGCACCCTCTATGTGTAATCTATGGGCATTACAGCCATTTCCTGAAGTTACGTTCGTTTACTCATTTACAGTCGACGGCATTTTATAAACACTTCATTTGCAATCTGTATTCTTGGGAAAAGCTCCAAACTTATGTCTGTACGGTCAAAGTGATACCCACTGTGGTTAGCGAGATGTTTTATGGTAATTTTTTTCTCTAAATGGATGGATGGTAATGAAATAATTTTCGGATGGGAATAAAGCAAGAGGCAGCTTTTGTCGTGGATACGAATTTGTCTAAGACCATAATCTATCAAAGGTGAAGACAGTGTTTCCAAAAAATACACCCCTCATCCAACAAATAGCAAACACTGGCCCATGTGTACCCGAGAAAGCATGGTCAGCACACTATCATATAATCTTTCATTGGGCAAAGAGTTCCTGCACTAAGACTACAAACGCGCTTGAATCCTCTAGTTCAGGGTACACCGGGATCAAAATGGTGTTAACAATAAGATTTAGTCCATGTTTGGAAATTCGAGAAGGTTAGCCAGAGGAAGGAAGACCTTCAAAGTGAGGAAATCAGCAATTGGTCAATGGTCCTTGTTATCGCAAGTTAAGGCATTTGACTCAGCCTTTTGCATCGGGGTTCTTATGGATCCGAAGGCCCGATATAATTCTCCGCTGAAGATCTTCTGAAGATACAAAAAAGCTTGTCCTCCTTCAGAAAATGCAACATGTCTCTTTCGATTTCTTTAGCCTTGCGAGGCATTTTGTGCAACCAACAAACATCATGATTTAACCATTTCAAGGCTTAGCTCACGATTGGACTCGTTTGCTGATTAAATTGTTCCAACTGGCAGTTGTGCATGCAACGTTCTTGAGCCTGCACTTATGATCCCTGAACACTCAGATACTAAATAGGATTGAGATATGTATTTCTCGCGTTTGATTGTCTGGAGTCAAACTCGTGATAAATTTCAGGTCATATTTGCCCGTCATAGTGTGAAACATGGAAGTTGGAACACGACATTAAATTTTAACTTGATAGTGCTTGTTGTATTGCTAGGAATTAGAAAAAGTGCTTTTCATTACAATGCGGGCTTAATTAAAAACTTTTGCTGTTTAAATTTGGAAAGCGTAGAAAAGAAAATCTTGGTGATAACATTGGCTATCATTCTAATCACCACTTTACCAATTGGATGCGACCGATGAACAAAGAGTTCTTTGTAAGCAGCGCTAGTGTTTATGAGAACAAACTGTCGGCTGTCTTTGCGGGCTGGTATAGCACATGCACTGTTTCTTTGGCACTAGTCTTTATACTGGCCTCTATTGGACGCTAATATCCCGAATTGTGAATGCCCCTCAGTCGCACATGAAAGAACCACGTTGTAATGCATGCATTACATAAGCCCTGTTAATTAGAGGCTGTAAGGTGCCATCGCGTGTCATCTAAGCCTGCATACCAACTAGAATATAGATCACTTCACTGACAAACCCCATTAGACGCGGAAATTATCGTTTGGGGTTTAGCAATTAAAGCCCGCTGTTATGTAGACTTCGAAGTAAAGGATTATACCGGCTGAATAGGAAAATAGTGATATTCCGGACTTACCCCCATATTTTGATACTATGGACGGTGATATGGGTATCCCTGCAGACAAGCTGGACTGAGATTCCAGCAAATGCAGTCCACAATTAATGTAGCTGCCACTGCATCAATCAAAAGAGCCCAAGTGCACTACAGCAGCTGCCTAAGCTTCTCTTCAAATCGGATTCTCAGATGCTTGGTCACCTATCCTGTTTGCAAAGGGACCCACTGAGCTGGGTTGAATCAGATCTAGACAAATTCTGTACGGTTATTTTATCCTCTTTCGTTGCAAAATAGGATCGCTCCTGTAGAGGAAAATGATAACTCAATATGTTGGGCTAGACGTTGTTTTCCGAAATTAACCTTTGTTAGTGAATTACAGTCAAAGATAGGAATAGAATCCCGCGGCAAGCCTAGGCAGTAATTTCAGCTAATTTAACCCACATTGTTCAGTGATCACAAAGTGTAATCATCTCTCGTATGAAGTACCTACAATAGCTGCCCTTGCCTGTGATATTTCCAATTCAGCCTCGGGAACGACAATGAAGTGGAAAGCTCGTGTGAAACATACAAAATCATATATCAATTGATGGCCGTTTCACCTGGTCAGGGTACCGGCTAGTTCCGCTCGTGCCACGTCCACAGGGATATTAGTGGCAGTCAGGCTATGATATGAAGGAATTGATGCCCTATTCTGCGCTCGAAATTCTTTTGCCTGCAGGCCCACTACAGCCGACGGAGATCTTCATGCACATGTCCTAATCACCGGCAACGCTTGGATGGCGACCGAAATAGCCGCAGATCAAGCAGATGGTTCCCCCGCCTCGGCCCATGGCAAATGCATTACACGAATCTTTCTGTTCCCGCATGCTTGTTGCGTAATTTCAACGTGAACCTACCAGAGGGCTGCGATGAACGCCCAAATTTCTCCTCGACTGGCTTATTTCATTCAGTTTTCAAGATGGCATAGCCGGCTGCACGCTGCAATTTTTTGGTAGAGGCAGAGACTGAACACCTATCTGCAAAATCTTCTTCAAGAGCCAAGTGGGCAATATTCTCACTGCCTGTCAGTGGTGTCGCCCACGAACCTCCAGCTCCTACTTTAGAGTCTGCAGAGCCTGGATTAAGTAACACCTTCGTCATCTCCCCGATGAGGATTCCAATCACTTTCGCGGTCTGTTTCATCTCATCTCTCAACAAATCTGCCAATCACCATCATCATGAGGCTAACCACGACCGGATCAAATAAAAGGGTGTAAGCCCTTCTCATCACAAACTCTTGATTATGGAGGAAAAGCAATCCGACGAGATTCTGGAGCGTACTCAGTACCTGATACGGAGACTGTGGATTAGATCATGTTGGCCTCTGATGTTTAAAAATAGGTATTAGAATATGATTCCTTTTGAAAATTGATACAGGAATACTTGAAGTAGATTTGATAGAGTATGGGGTTAAAACGGAACGTGTGTCACGACTACGACCTCAGCACCCTTTCTTTTTTAAATCATTTAATGTGTATGCAGCTATTAAGCTATGACACATGACCGGTACTATATATACATGTAGGATGACTCTTTTGACGTTAGAGACACTCATACTCTGGATTTCATTTGCAAATACCACTATGAGGTATGTTCGCTTACACAAACAGTCGACCCTCCTCCGTAAGTATCCACCAAAGGGAAATTTAAAACCTTTGATTATCCAAGCATGCCTTCATCATCCATGCATACGAGCGCCGCGAGAAATGTGGTTCAGTTTTGCCGGATTCCAACCAGCGGTCTCCTGTCTCGGGTGGGATATGTGTCCTAGCTATCCAGACCTTACTTGAGAAACCGGCCAAGATGATGTACCACCGCACCATCCAACCACGGCGGTGTTTATAGTGCCGCCCGCACTCTCGCAAGCGAAGTCTTGGCGCACGCACAAAGCTCAATTCGAAAACTCGTCAAAATTCTAAAATTTACGCCCGTCGAGATTGTAGCCATCCGCTACATCATCTTGTAAACTTTTTCCAATCCCTCTCACGCCTATCCCAAAGAACTGTGTCCCAGGTTTGTGCGCCAAGCTTTGCTTCCTCCGTCGGGTGTAAATATCGGCGTGGGCGTGTACGTGGTGGTCAATTGAGGCCAGAGAAAGTCGACGAGAGGTGTCATCATTGAAATAAGAATGTACTAAGTCGTACTTGCAAACTTGATGAGGATTTAGTGGTGAATGATCTCGTCGGGTAGGAAAATTTGATTAGGTGGAGAGTCTTGAATCATTGCCTCATGGGCCAACTTGTTCGGTATTGCGAAATTTGACTGAACTTGGCTCTGGGAGAACATTTCACTCCCAGGTTCGTAGAGGGTACCGCGTACAGGTGTCAGTCTTGCCCTCCTCAGCACCCTTTCAAAACGCTGCGATCTAGCTCCCACTAATGTATCGCTCGCAGGACAAAGGCTGGACACATGTACGCCGTGTTCTCTACGAACCTTGGAGTGATATGTTCTCCTAGAGTCAAGTTCAGTCAAATTTCGTAATACCGAACAAGTTGGCCCACGAGGCAATGATTCAAAATTCTCCGCCATGTCAAATTTTCGCTCCCTACGAGTTTCACTCTCACTTAAGTCTCATCAAGTTTACAAGTACGACTTAGTACTTCCTAATTTAAGTGACCACATCTTTCTTCCATATTTTCTGGCCTCAATTGACCACCACGTACACGCCCACGCCGATATTTACACCCGACGGAGGAAGCAAAGCTTGGCGCACATATCTGGGAGACAGTTCTTTGGAATAGGCGTGAGAGAAATCAGGACAAGTATATAAGAAGATGCAGAGGATGCTCACAATCTCAATGGGTGTCAAATTTTGAATATTGGCAGGGAGTTTCATGAATTGTGCTTTGTGTGTGCCTAGACTTCGGTTGCGAGAGTGCAGCTGCCACTGTAAAATCACGCAAACGATAGAAGCTGCCGTGGTCCGCCTCCTAGTGGTGTTCTCAGGTATGGTTTGAGTAGCCTGGGCACCTACTTCACTTGGGAAGGAGACACCAAAGACCACATTTCGCGTGGAGAAAGTTCAGTTGATGAAGGCATGTCGGGATAACGCGGGGTTTTTTGAGACGTTCCACTGGATGGGTATTCACGGATGAGGGTTGACTTGGGGTGTATAAAAAGCCACCATAACTTCGCAGTGGTACTTGCAAATGAAATCTGAGGCATGAGTACTCTTCTTGTAAATTGAGTCATCTTGTCTGTACATTTTCTCCGATATTGTGTCATGGCTAATTACGCCCTCAGGGCTCCAAACATGCAATGAGCAAGGCAGTGTAGGTGCTTGAACATGAAACGCCTACACGTGACATGAATGCCAATCTAGTCTTGGCATTACTCAGCAAACACCCACACCCTATGTATATAGAGCTCGCTGTAGTTACTCCTATTTCTCCTTCCATAGCCAATCTATCTTACATTCCCAAGGCTGCCTCTCTACCATTTTCATACCTCGTGATTTAGCTAGATAGCTGCATACGTAATTACAATCTGATGCAAAAAAAATGAATACTACGCGAAAAGGCTGGGCCTTTCGCACAAAATAAGGTCTTTTGATAATGCTTATGGAAGGTGATCGTCAGGGCACACTTTATGCCCGCAAATTCCAGTGTAGTTATCTCTCCCATATTCAATGACCACACCTCTCATCAACTATTCTCTGGCCTCAGCTAGCCGCCAAATACACGCCCACGCCGATATTTATACCCGACGGAGGAAGCAAAGCGTGGCGCACAAATCTGGGAGGCAGTTCTTTGAGACGGATGTGAGAGGGATTGGGACAAGTTTACAAGATGATACGGAGGATGGATACACTCTCGACGGGCGTGTGATTTTGAATTTTGGCAGAGTTTTACGAATTGAGCTGTGTGCGCGCCAAGACTTCGCTTGCGAGAGTGTAGCGGACACTATAAAAACACGCAAACGATGGAAGGTGCTGTGGTCCGCCTCCTGGTGGTGTTCTCTGGTATAGTTTGAGTAGCCTGGGCACCTACTCCACTTGGGAAGGAGACACCGAAGACTACATTTCGCGCGGAAGAAATTCAGAGGATGATGAAGGCATGTCTGGATAACCCAGGGTTTTTGAGACGTTCCCCTGGGTGGGTATTCACGGATGAGGGTTGACTTGGGGTGAAGAAAAAGCCGCCATAACTTCGCAGTGGTACTTGCAAATGAAATCTGAGGCATGAGTGCTCTACTTGTAAATTGAGTCATTTATTCTGTACATTTTCTCCGATATTGTGTCATAGCTAGTTAGCTGCATACGCAATTAAAATCTGATGCAAAAAAAAAAAAAAAAAATATCTCTCCCATAGAAGAATATTAATTATTTTGTGGTATAGTTTGCGTATGCTGACCGTCTGCTTTAACCGTTCACACTCTTGTCAAGTTATAAAAGTGACCAGAGTACGTATATGTTAATAGGTTATGAGCCCGACTGCCCTAGGCATTGAATGTTACGGCGTGCTGTGGGTTAGATCAAGATCGTCGTTTGCCGAGGGTATGGAGATGCCAGGTAGTAAATACGAGAGAGATGGAGAGCCGACGAATTTCTAAGACGAGAAGGAAGCGGGATTGCAAGAGGAATGCTGTAATAATATTATAAGATTGTGAAGCTGGAGAACTACTTTGTTGTAGCTTCAGCTTCCTTAAGTACAAGTAACTATCTAACACAATCCAACTAAGACTGTAGTAATTTCTCATCATGACTCAAACTATGACTTCAACCATATCGATCCGAGTTGATGTATTGTCTAGTCTCACCATACAAGTCTTGAGGATGAGCCGAAAACCTGTTCTGTGAAATTTATCCTCAGACTCTCTGCTTCGACTCTAGTTCAAGAATGTCTTGCCATGACAATGAATCATTAATTGATACTGTCTACAATTCGAGCAAGGGATTGAACCCGCCACATTTATTAAGTCGGAAAATATCTGTAGTGTTAAAATTAAAAGGTGCAGAGCATATCACGTGCTAATCAGGCAACGGGATAAATGTGTTTCATATTGTGTCTCGTAAATATTCGCTAATGCGGGAGCGATAAGCGCGTAAGCGCATGCCAGCGCGTGTAATAATGAGCATGTAGTGGATGCGCACACTAATTCTGTACTGAACCAACCTAACTCGATATAATAATTTATAATACATTGCTTCCGATCCCTCGGTTGTAATTCTCGTTTACATGCTGAAGGGGTCATGTTTTAATATGTAGTATCCAAGATGGATGACGAAGAAAAATCACGGGCAATCCCACAGCTGTCGAGGGCAATCCATGGGAGCTAATTCCGAGAAATATCGTTAAATTTTAGAGCTAAGGTGTTACAGCCGGTATACGAAGAGGTAGCCGTCTTCGGGATTGGGAACGGGCCGATGTTGCACGAGAGAATATCAGAACTGGCGAGGACAAGAATAGCTTGTGGACTAATAATACAGATTGAAAAACTACAGAACTAAGACTACACCTTACGCCTTACTAAGTACAACTTTAGCTGTCGGAGATACAATACTCTGACGCGTAAACTTAGAGAAGAAATAGGCTTAGATGCTTTTACTAGGCAACATCTACGCATCCGTACATCTGTCGTGCATGCATAACTCCCTACTAGAACTCCGTTATCACCTCCACACGAATAAATAAATTTATCCACTCATCGATACCCGAGAAATCAAGCAGCACCATGGCTACGCACAGCCAGCCGTCGTCCTCGGCATCAACCGACCCAGGAGACCTTTTACACCCGAGCCTTCTTGGGATTGCCGCCGCAATGGAGCAATCGGAACGCGAACAAAAACAGCGAATGAGCGTAGCGCAAAATTTCCTAAAAAATGTCGATGCCTGGGCAATGTCCTTGTCAGAAAATGGAGGCGCGCACTTAGTCGCGCCACTTATAGAAAATATTTCACCTATCGTAACAGCGTTTGCGATAGGCAACGTCAACGCCGCAATTCACCAAGGCAAGAATTCATCCCATGAAAGTACTCATAAAAACCTCTGTACCCATGGCGACAAAAATAGCGGAGAAACCCCATTACGATCTCCCTCAAAAGCCAAGGGAAACTGCTTCTCCGTGGGTGACTATAGCCCGAAAAGCAGCCAAGCTCCCGGATCCGCCAGCCAGCCTAGTAAAGCGAAGGCCTGCCGTGCAGTCAAAACCAGCCGGACAAGAACCTCCAAAAGAGGATAAACGGCTCTTCGTTCGCATGGGACGTGAACATCAGTGGCGGAGGCTATCACCTGTCACAATCAAGAAGCTCATCACTGAGAAAGCTGGAGTCGCACCTTCAGCAATTGTGGCGATGACACAAGTTAGGTCTGGCCTAGCAATAGAGTGCGCATCAGACACACTCCGGGAATCAATTCTGGGTATAGGACCTTCATTTCAAAAGGAGGAAATCAAAATTGAGCCTGCCTCAGATTGGACGTCAGTCATGGTCCCTCACGTCCCAATATGCATCCGTACATTAGACGGAAGGATCGAAGTAACCAGTGAAATGGTGAAGGCGGAGTGCCAGGCAGTTTGTGGAGTCACACCAATACAGGTGCGTCCAAGCGAAACAAAACTAGGCAGCTATTCCGCTAGCTGGATCGTGCACTTCAAACAGGCACCAGACAACCTAAGGTTCAGGCTGTTCGATGAGAGTGGCCCTGCTATACCATTCTCCCGTAAACGCCCCATAGAGCAATGTCAACGCTGCTGGGGCTACCACTCAACAAGGAACTGCGTCAAAGGACAGCGGTGCGAAAAGTGTTCTGGCACGCATGAAGCAGCCGAATGTTCGGTGAACATACCCAAATGTTCAAACTGTGCTGGACCGCACGAGTCAACCCACCTGAGCTGCATGGCCCGGCCAAGGCGATACAATGGACAAGTAACCCCTCGGATACCAGCCGAGCTACGAGTTATTCGAGAGCGAGGACACATAGATTTCAAGGCAGCGTTATTAAGATCTCAAGAAAAAGGTAAGGCCCGCGAGGTCATTAGCATACCAGAAGAAACAATGCTTGATAATGAGTAATACACCAAACTCTAATAAGCATAACCACAAACATAGCACCCTTCTATTTCGCCATGTGAACGTGGGAAAGGGTGGGCAAAACATGGATATAGCGCTGCAGCAAGCTTGGGAAGCAGAAATACACATAGTTATGGTTCAAGAACCATGGACCTTGCAAGAAGACGGAGAGTTTATAACGAAAAGCCATCCTGGCTTTGATAGTTTCATACCCTTTGCAAACACGACGCCGAGACCACGACCACGCGCTGTCACTTTTGTGAGAAAAGGACTTCGAGCGGCTCAGATTTCACCATCGTCATTAACCCAGTCGTCAGAATACTGTTTCGTGCAGGTGTGTGGACTGACCTTTGTAAATGTCTATCGTGCCCCGGGCCTCAGTGAGACTCTAAATCCTCTATTAAGCTGGCGGCCAACAGGTCCATCGGTAGTAGGAGGCGATTTCAACTCAGTCTTACAGTATTGGCAGCCATTGACAGACCGCCAATATGGAAATGGTGATCTCATCATGTAGTGGGCCCAGAGAAACGATATGCAGCTACTAAACACTTTAGGAGAAAGTACTCATCGTGATGGAAATGTGCTGGACCTAACCTGGAGTAATACAACGGCGGTTGCATCAGTATCAACACGGTTCGATTGTACATCATACAACTCCACCGTTGAAGGCTCAGTTGATACACCTGGATGCTCGGATCTATCTGGGATCCCAAGACCAATACGCGTGAGGGACTGTGATCTAGACAATTTCGCCCGATGTGTGAAGCAGTGGGTAAGGCATGGCCCCCTCAGCAGTCAAATCGAGATTGAAGACTTCACAGAGAATTTAATAAAAGTACTTCAAGACGCGGTCAAAGTTATCGGACGCGCACCCGCCGTAGGAAAGGGGAAAACAGCGCCTTGGTGGAGTGCGGACTGTAAAAGGCGACAAGTTGCTGTCAGGGGAAGGTCATGAAGTAGATTGACGAGGTCTAATCTGGTGATTGAGATTGTCTACAAAGAAGAAAGGAGACTCCTATTGAGTCTTGTAAAAATATATACATCGTGAATCGCGTATCAGACGCGTTATATCACGTGACAGTAACTTCCCTCAATTCACTCTATCCCTTGACATATGGTCCCTTCTCACTCCGAATGTCTTAGATCTTGGGCGCAATTTTCGTTACGGATATTTTAGCTTGCCTTTTCGCTGCCTCAATCTCTCGCGGTGATGGCTTGAGTTTATGTGGGAAGCGCTGTTCAAATTCTTTAATGGATGATTTGGCATTTACAACGTTCTTGAGAGGTTCCCATGTTTTGTCTTCTGAATCATAACCTCTCCACAATATCAAATACTGAAAATTCTTTCTATTCTTGCTACGCTTAGAATCTAAGATAGCTTCGATGGCGTATAACTTTTCGCCTGACTCATCAAGGGCAATAGGTGGTGATGGGGGATTGGTCTGGCCTGGTAAGGGGTTCGCGGGTGCCGGTCTGAGCAAACTTGTGTGAAAAACATCATGCATATTCTTAAACTCGAAAGGAAGCTGTAATTTATATGCATGAGAATTAATAATTTTAATAACTTTGAAAGGTCCTATAAATTTACAATCTAGCTTCGAGATTGGTCGGGAAGTCGTTATATTGCGGGCATCTAGAAAAACTTCGTCACCAACTCGATAAGCTGGTGCTGGTGATCGGTTTGCACTAGATGCACTCTCTTGCCTATCTCTGGAGTGCGTAAGGTTTGCAAGCAGTACGTCGAGGACTTCTGCCATTTTAGAAGCGAAGTCAGTACCCGCTGATATTTGTTTCCTTAGACTTTTTGAAGAATTCCTCTCAACCGTTCGCGGAGGACTAAAACTCATACGTGGATGAAACCCTTTATTTGCAAAAAATGGAGTGACTTTGGTAGAGGCGTTTACTGCATTATTTGCAGCGAATTCAGCCATTGGTAACCATTCGTAGACGTCCTCTTGAGAATAATCTATGTATTGTCTGAGATATTGTTCCATAAAGGCGTTGGCATTTTCTGTCTGTCCATCAGTCTCAGGATGGTAAGCTGTAGAAAGTGATAAATTGATCTGCAGACAGTTACAAACCGCTTTCCAAAATTCTGCAACAAAAAGCGGACCTCTGTCGGAGACTATAGAGTCACATAGTCCATGAAGTCGCCAAATATCACGGACAAAAAGTCTAGCTAGGTCTTTTGCATTCATCTTTGTATGGCAAGGCGAGTAATGTCGTTCTTTGGTGAGGCGATCTACAACAACCATGATGCAATTATAGTTATTAAATTCTGCTAAAGGACCGACAAAGTCTACTGAGATATCACGCCAGCGCTGTAATGGAAGGGGAAGGGGTTTTAGAGCTCCTTGGTACTTGAGCCGAGAGACTTTATTTCGGAGGCAGTTGTGACAGTTTTTTGCGAATTGATCAGTTTGCTTCGAGAGGTTGGGCCACCAGTAATGGTTAGAGACTTCTTGATACAATGCATTTTTTCCTGGATGACCTTTTTCACAGCTATCGTGAGCCATCTGAATGAGCATGGGCCTTAGTTCGTTATCTGGGACATAGATTCTATCACGATAATAAAGTCGGCCTCCCCGAAGCTCGCATTCCGAAAGTGAAATTTCTTTTGAATGTGGTATTCCTTCCGACTTAGTCAACTCGGTAACAATATTTTTTAGCCATTGGTCTGTTTCATCCTGGTAGCCTTGGTCAAGTAGTCGGGAGATTTTTTGGTCAGAGGGTTCACCTTGAGGGTCAGAGAGGGAAACGGAAGAAAGATGATGAAAGTTGGTCGTATTGGATGGAAGATTACATTTACGCTGCGCTAAATCTTCGATTATGGATTCATGAAGTTTATTAGCAGGTAGGAGAGTTTGCTTTTGGTGTTGAGTTCGAGGATCAGAGTCGTTTTTAGGAAGATCTTGAGAGCGTCGTGTAAGTGAGTCAGCTTTAGCATTATCTTTTCCTGCTCTGGATTTAATGACGAAATCAAATTGTGATAAGAACTCGCTCCAACGAACCTGGCGGCGGGATAGCTCTTTTGTTGTCATGAAGTATTCAAGATTTCGGTGATCAGTGAGAACGGTTATCGGATAGCATGAGCCTTGAAGCTCAGCTCGCCAACCTTCAAAGCAGCGTACAATGGCTAAAAGCTCCTTATCGTATATCTCATAGTTGCACTCCGCATTTTCGAACTTTTTTGACATAAAAGCAACCGGATGTAGCTCACCTTGATCATCTTTTTGAGAAAGAACACCAGCTGAAACGAAGTCCGAAGAGTCTGCTTCGACTATAATCTCCTTTGAGGCGTCGAAATGATGTAAAACTGGTGCTGAGATAAAAGCTTTTTTGAGGAGTTCAAAAGCATTTTGGCAGGCATCAGACCAGACAAATTTGACATCCTTGCGGGTAAGAGAGACAAGGGGCCTCACAATCTTTGAGAAGTCTTTGATAAATCTTCGATAAAAATTAGAAAATCCTAAAAAGCCTTGAACATCTTTCAAACAAGAGGGGGACTCCCAGTCACAAATACACTGAACTTTTTGGGGTCCATTTTGACACCTGTTACAGAGATTACCATTCCAAGGTAGGTCACTTCTTGAACCTCAAATTCACACTTCTTGATATCACAATGTAATCCGGCTTTTTTAAGTGCATCAAGTACAGTATTAACGTGGGCTCGATGCGTTAGAAGGTCGTCAGAATAAATCAAGATATCGTCGATATATGCAGTGCAGAAAACATCAAGGTATGGTCGCAAAACGTCGTTGATGTGAGCTTGAAAAGTGGCTGGTGCGTTTGATAAGCCAAACGGCATTACTAGTGTTTCGAACAGACCATATCGTGTGTTAAACGCTGTCATCCATTCCTGGCCTTCGGCGATTCGAATATGATTAAATGCCGCAATAATATCTAGCTTTGTATAGTATTTGGCATTACTAAGTCTAGCAAGGGTTTCTTGTATTAAGGGGAGGGAATATCTATTTTTAATGGTTATAGCATTTAATCCACGGTAATCAACGCAAAATCTTAAACCACCTCCAGGTTTCTTGGCAAAGAGTACTGGTGCTGCTGCTGGTGACTTGCTAGTACGAATGAAACCTTTATCTAGTTGTTCATCAAGATATTTGCGTAGCACTTTCAGTTCATCAATAGACATATTATATAGAGGTCCATGGGGGGGCACTGTGCCTGGCTTAAGATCAATTTTGTGGTCACAGTCACGATGTGGAGGAAGGGAATCAGCACCTTCGTGACTAAAAACAGGTAAATGGTGGTGGTAGTGAAGTGGAAGTTTGCTTGCAGGATTGGGTCGTTCTTTTGTCTGGAGGGCAATCTGGATATCTTCAAGTGAAAATCCTGCTAAATCTAACTCCGCAGCTTTGGAGCAAGAGTTAGACTTCTCTTTTAAAATTTCACTTGACAGGTATTTCTCCAGAAACGTTTTTTTATTAGGTGGGGAAGTTGGAGGAGTCATCGGCGCTGAGCCAGCAGGCTCGTTCCCCATTTCTTTTAACCTGCTATCAACTTCGTTTAGAGATAAAGAAAATATCTCGACACCGTTTAACTTTGAGAGGGCATGAAAAGCTGCAGCTCCAACTTTCCTTGGGCGCCCACTTTTGATTATGTTGTATTTGGATGGTGGATTGTGAGCTCTAAATTTAACACTTGATCCATTAATTTGCTTAATACCGGCTGGGAGGCAGTTTTCTTTGCAATAATCTGAACTAAAAGAGACACAATCAGTTGACCAATTAATCGAGGGGTTGTGTCTCCTGAGCCACTTTCGTCCGAGGATCAGCTCGTATTTTCCCAAATTTGTGATAAAAAAGGTTAATAATTCCTCATGGCCTTTGATGTTTAATTTAATAGTAGTTGAATGGGTTATTTTAGCTGCAGGCGAACCATCCACGAGATAGAGTTGACGAGGCTGTGGAAGAATTTTCAGCGGGAGGTTTCGTCTTTTTGCTGAGTTAAAATCGTAAAATTCGTCAGTGGCACCACAGTCAAGGAATGCCTGAGTGAAGAAGCTGAATTCGTTTCCAAATATATTACAGGAAAGCAGAAGATGATCGCTGTGGGGTGCTGAAAGAGACAAAATTTGTGTCCTTTCCTCACCGTCATTAATGGAAACCTGTTTTTTCTCTGATATCTCTGCCCCATTTTCTTTCTCCTGATCGGAGATTCTATTATCTTTGTACCTTCTCATATCCTGATTCAAGTGAGCTTTGGGGCAAATTCGAGCGTGATGGCTAGGGTCAAAGCACCGGCTACAATTTTTATTTTCAAAGCAGTATTTACCCCTGGCTCCTCTTTCATTATCATTTCGTGAGATTCGGTAATTTGCAGTGTCAGTTGGGGATCGAGTGACAAGTGGAGTGGTTTTAGATATGCTTGGGTTTGTCAATTCTCTCGACGATGTAGATAGAACGTTACTGAATTTCGTATAATCTGGATCAGATGAGCGAAGAACAGCATCAATGTGGCGAACTTCGATTAAATACAATGAGAGGTCTGTCGGTAATTCTTGGCGCAACATTACACGATTTTGAAGATGAGACACAATAGTGGGGTGGAGAGAATCGTATAGATGGTTTATTAAGGCATCATCAGAAAGCTCCGTTTTTTGGGCAACTTCATACCAGTCAATAAGGTGAGAGGCTGTGTCTTTCTGTCCTTGTTTAATGGTGAGTATTTTCCTACGAGCTGCATTACATGGTTCAATCTCCCCAAATGTTTGTTCAAGAAGGACAAAAATAGCATCAACAGATTTGTATTTGACAGAACCATTTCTATTTATACCATGAGAAATGGTGGAGTATGCTCTTCCCTTGAGGCGAGAAATTAGATAAAGTATCTTAGTATTTTCAGACGGGTACCAGTCCTTGTTTGCAATAAACTTCATATTTATTTTCCGGATAAATTGAGGAAGTTCTTTGTGCATATCAATGTTATCCGCAGCGAAGACATCTGGGTCGGGGTGTTGAGCAGACCGGTAGATACAATGTGTTGAAGTATTTCTCTCAGTAGTAGTTGCTTTTGTCTTTAGATCAGAGAATACATCAGAGAATTCACAATTCTTTTCAGGCAATGTGTCATAGTCATTCTTATAATGGCGGAGTTCATTTTCCAATTTTCTGAATGAGCTTGCTAGGAAACGATTTCATTACTGAGTAAAATAGGACTAACTACAGCGTTGCGTCCCTGCATGGCGTTGAGTAAAGATTCTTGGTTTAGGATGGAGTTGAGGAGAGGGTACATGTGAACGAAGTCTATATTCTGGTCGTTGAATTGAAGGGTGTGGTCGTCGTTAGGTAGGTCATGATTTCGAGAACTTCTATCCATTCTATTATTGATTTCATATATTTTACTTTGGGTGCATCTCTGTGGTAGGTATGCAGAAATTGTAGTATGAATTACACTTTTGGTACTATTTGAATTTGAATCAATTTGTCAGTATGGGTATAGGATTTACGCGCGAGGGACGTAATTAAAAGTGATTTGGTAGACAATATGTCAGGGGAAGGTCATGAAGTAGATTGACGAGGTCTAATCTGGTGATTGAGATTGTCTACAAAGAAGAAAGGAGACTCCTATTGAGTCTTGTAAAAATATATACATCGTGAATCGCGTATCAGACGCGTTATATCACGTGACAGTAACTTCCCTCAATTCACTCTATCCCTTGACAGTTGCCTACAGGACAGCTAAAAGAACATCCGGAGATGTAGAAATGACTCGTAAGGCTTTCCGAGCTGCAGTGAAGTCAGCTAAACGCGAATACTGGACAAAGCAAGTCGAGGCAGCAGAGACAGAAGCACAAATGTTCAAACTCATGCGATGGGCCAAACCAAAGCCGAAAAAACAGCTTCCTCCTCTCCAGGTAGCACCAAACCAGTGGCTCTCAGATCCACTCGAGCGGACAATCGCACTTCGAGATTCACTTCTTGCAAGGCTCGACGCTAAAAGCGACATAGAAACGTGGGATAATAACTAACCGGATTCTATTCCATGGAGCAGAGAGGTGTCACTGGAAGACGTTACAGTATCTACCATAGCAAGTAAAGAAACGGCTCCAGGATATGACAAAATCACCGTTCGACTCCTCAAGGCTTGCTGGAGTACAATTGGTACATATGTCAGGGACCTCTTCCAGGCTTGTTTGAACTTGGGGTACTTTCCTACGCCGTTCAAAGTAGCCGAAGTTGTACTTCTTCCCAAAAATGGACGTGATCTCTCCAGCCCAAAAGGATGGCGTCCCATATCGCTACTCTCCAGCTTAGGCAAGGGATTAGAAAGGCTCATAGCTAAACACATGTCCTGGCTTGCAATAAAGCACAAAGTAGTACCCCCACAACTCTTCGGTGCACTACCAGGACGCTCAGCAGTGGACTTGGTATCATGTGTTACACACGATGCAGAAGCTGCTATGAGATCGAACAAAGTCACAGCTATGGTCACGATGGACATACAAGGTGCTTTCGATGCAGTGCTACACAATCAACTGCTCGCACGAATGCGAAGTCAAGACTGGCCGCTATCACTCTGTCGCTGGGTAGAATCGTTCCTCAAAAGACGAAAAGCCCTGGTACGACATGAAGAAGGCGTAACAGATGAGAAGCTCGTTGAGTGCGGTGTCCCGCAAGGATCACCACTTTCGCCACTTCTATTCATGTTATACATCTCGATTCTACCCGAGGATGGCACAACTAACTGTAGACTAGGATATGCAGACGACATCGCGATTGTCCGAGTTGGCAAAAGTCCTTCTGAAGCAGTTGAGGCTGCCCAGGTTGAAGTAGACAGTATAGTCCAACTGGCTGCTATACATATGATTAGATTCGACCCTTCGAAGTCTGAGCTCCTGGTCATCGGGGGAGGACCGAAGAGGAAACTCGACTCATCCAACTTAATAGTTAGAGTTGGGGAACAGCTTATTATGCCTTCTCCGCATATCCGATGGCTCGGAGTTTGGCTTGATTCTCAATTATCATTTAGATGGCACGTTCAGGAATGTTGTAGTAAGGCACAGCGACTGTCCCACTTCATACGCAGCATAAACAGGGTCTATCGAGGTGCGGCTCCGGGACCATTAATTCATGCGGTGAACGCATTTGTAGTTAGCACGGCAATCTATGGCGCTGAAGCCTGGTGGCCTGGACTGACTCGAATCACGACCAAACGAGACAAGAAAGTAAGTACTGGTATCGGATGGCACCTCCAGCTACTAGATAGAACAATTTTGACTGCAATCCGAGCTGCACTCCCAGTGTGGCGGACTACATCAAATATAGTTCTGCACCGAGAATCAGGGATCTTACCTGCGGGAATAATGCTCCAGAAGCGACAGCTCCGAAGTGCGGCTAGAATCCGCCGACTTGATAGCTATCATCCACTCGCGTCAAGGGCAGTTGAGACGCCCAAAGAGGCAATCAAGCGACTCCGACTGCGAGAGGGACAGAAAGGACGTGCCTTTAGGGTTCCAGAGCGATACTTAACACGCCTTCAGAATGGGAACCTCAATCTACCAGAATCAGAAGGTCCTGGGCAGCTTTATGAACCGCGGACCGCGATTGCTACAGCCGGGGTCAAATGCGACAAAGAGAAAAAGGCGAAGCAGATTAAGCTGTGGCTTAGAAATCTTCCCGCAGGTACGCTGTGCATCTACTCTGATGGGTCATCTACCGGCCCAGCATACTCAGCCTATGGCTACGCCATATATAGAGATAGAGAAATCCTAGCGAGCGGTGGTAACTTCCTTCGTGGAGCTGAGGTTTTTGATGCGGAAATCGTTGGGGCAGTTCAAGGTCTAGAGGCTGCATTAAAAATTGAAGGGAGTATTGATATCAAGGTACTCCTCGACAATCAAGAGCGGTTAGAGCCCTTGAAACTGGTAGAACAAATTCCTCGCAAGTAGAGGTTATGAATTTTTAGGAATTATGCAAGACCCGACCAGCCATAGAGGTTTGCTGGGTCCCGGGACATAGTGGCATACTAGGCAACGAAAGGGCCGACGCGATAGCAAAAGCAGCACTTGCAGTAAAGATTAGGGAAGGGAATTTACCGAAACCTAGTATCATCTGGGAGGAAGCTCACGAAGTCCTGACATTTGCAGCTCTCAGACGCCAAATCACAATCCGCGTACAGAAGCTGGCGGAAGATTGATGGAATAATAACAGAACGTACAGGTATGAAGATCTGGACCTATTGATGCTAAGAAAATGCCCTCCGGAGCTAGCTCTACCTCGATGGGCATATCACCGCCTCATTGCAGCAAAGACTGGGCATGATGACTTCGTCGGCTATCATAGACGGTTCCAACACCAGAATGTAGAAATGCTCTGTAAATGCGGCCGAGAAAAACGGCCATGGCATTTTGCAGAATGTCGCCTGGCTATCTAGAAATGGCGGACAGAAACGAAGGAAACCCGACCGACTATAAGGGACATGATAGGGCAAGAAGGATGGCAGATATTCTGGCGCTTTTTAACTTTAACCAAATGTTACAGCAAGAATGAATCATAAACAGGGGGTCAAAAGATCAACAGATATGCATCTTGGGACCGGTTGGCGTGGTACGAGAATTAAGGTGTAGTGCAGGGCATTAGCACCTTAGAAATGGTGATTTAATTGTTTGTTTTATGTTCTGCGTTCCTAGTTTCTACGAAACAAAATTATAGGTAGCGCAGAGTCCTATAGATCTAGACTACCCGTGCCATGCCCTATGGGTGCTGGGGTAGTACCCGGTCACGATAATAATTATCATATCATATCTACGCATCCGTAATTAGAATTTTAATACTTGTCGAAATAAACAAGTTCAGGTCACGTCTACGTTGTCACGTGAAGCCAGGGTTGATCCTTTAAGCGAGGATCGCACTATCAAGATATGTAATTGTAATTGATTTGATTTCATTATCCTGATTTGGCGTCCTAAGGGCCCATGCAGGTGTCTAGAATCTGTAAGATTTACACGAGAGGAAACCTTTATGGTGAAAACCGGAAACACACTCGACCTAGTTTGATCTAACACTGGTGCGCTTGCAGCTATCTCGACAGAGCTAAACTCAACATCGGACCACAGAACCCTTGCAAGAGACGTCCCCCGTTCGAACTCGAAAGCTAGAGCTGTCATCAAAACTGGCCATACGTTCCGAGTGACAGACGACGCCCTCGGAGACTTTGCCAAGGTGCTAGGCCGGTGGGCTCAGTAGGCGAAGTGGACAACCTTGCCGACAAACTGGTCCAAACCATTGGTGATGCAATCAGGGCTACTGGTAGACGCGGGAGTGTGAAGAAGGGTAGGACAGCACCTTGGTGGACGTCTAAGTGCCTACGGGCTAAACGCGAGTACAGGATATTCAGGGACGAAGAGAGCAGAAAGGATTTCGGTCGCATAGTCAGATTTGCGAAACGCCAATACTGGCGACGGAAGTTCTCCGAAGCCACAACTGACGTCAACATGTATCGGATGGCACGTTCGGCAAAGCCGCGACCTACATCCGCTGCTCCACCACTTCAAACTCCCGATGGTTTTGTTTCGGACCCAGGAAAGCGTGTACTTCTACTGCGCGACCTCCTTCTCGACCGGTTCACCAGCCAAAACGACATCGACGCTGAGAACCTTGAGCTAGGACGTGGAAACCTCCCATGGGTCTCGAGCGTTACGGACGAAGAAGCCAAGTGGGTTACAACAGCCTGCCAAAATAAAGCCCCCGGAGCAGATGCAATTTCGGTTCGTCTTCTTAGGATAGCCTGGCCGTCAATTGATAACGCAGCGAGAGCACTTTTTGAGGGCTCCCTGCGACTGAACCACTTCCCAAAGGCATTCAAGCTAGCTGAGGTAATTCTACTTCCCAAACCTGGCCGTAATCTCAGCACAGCTAAAGGATGGCGGCCCATCGCTCTACTCTCCTTCCTGGGTAAAGGTCTCGAGAGACTAGTTGCAAGGCGAATGGCTTTCACCGCCCTCACTAACAAGGCAGTTCCGCAGCAACTCTTTGGAGAACTCTCTGGCAGGTCTGCTAATGACCTCGTCTCATGCGTCATCCACGATGTGGAACATGCAATGAAAAGGCAGAAGAAAGCAGTCCTTGTCACTTTGGACGTACAGGGGGCACTCGACGCTGTACTCCACGGACGGCTGCTGCAAAGGATGAACAAAATTGGGTGGCCGAAACCAGCTATCACCTGGATAAAGTCCTCCCTTCAAGAACGATTCGCCCGCGTACCATACAAAGACCGAGTAACAGACCCAGTATTCCTAGAATGCGGGCTGCCACAAGGATCCCCTCTATCCCCAATTCTATTCCTCTTCTACATGGCCGAAGTCGTGGGAGGCAGTAGCTGGAGATTTGGCTATGCTTATGATGTTGCCATCCTTGGCATAGGTTCGACGCCAACCGAAGCCGCAGTAGCTGTCCAGAGAGGAGTCGATGCAGTCCTAGGGTGGGCCGCTGATAATGCCGTCTCTTTCGACCCAGATAAAGCCGAAGCAGTCTAATTCGTGGGCCCTGGATCCAGGGCACACGATCTTCCGGCTATGAGGGTAGGCACTCGCGATGTACAAGCATCCGACGACATCCGATGGCTCGTAGTACACCTTGACCGCGGTCTGACCTTCGAAAGTCACGTCGAAAAATGGACCGGTAAAGCAATGCGGCTTGTGCAGCACTTCCGACGACTCACACTGTGCACCCAGGGACCAAGGCCTGAATTACTAATAACAGTCATTCGGACGGTAGTTCTGCCAATCGCGATGCACGCAGCGGAGGTCTGGTGCCCGGGGCCAACCAGGGAAACATATCGAGGTGTCACGCGTAATTCCTACAGGAGACAGTGAAAAGTAATCGATCAAACTTCTGCCTTCGGAATCCGCGTGGCTCCACCAACCTGGCGCACGATGCCCATTACAGCCCTGAGAAGATAGACTGGTATTCCACCAGCACACATCCTGCTCGAGGAACGCAGGCTCAAGACTGCCGCACGAATCCGGAGACTGGATGATTATCATCCGCTTCGACTTCGGGCCACGGAAAGCACTGACAGCGCTCGTCACCGACTCGGACTAAAGACATGCAACAAAACCAGACTTGGTTTCGACAGAGTTCATGATTCAAGGGTCTAGAGGATTTATCGACTTCTGCTAGAGGCTGAAATACCTGTTACGGGTTTACCCGCTATTGGTTGTCTGGGCTGACCTGCGTGCCCAGCCTTGCATATAATGAAGACTACGCGAAAAGGCTGGGCCTTTCGCACAGAACAGGGTCTTTGGATAATGCTTATGTAAGGTGATTGTCAGGGCACACTTTATGCTCGCACGATCCAGTGTAGTCATCTCTCCCATAGAAGAATATTAATTATTTTATGGTATAGTTTACGTGCGCTGACCGTCTGCTTTAACCGCTCACATATATTCTTCTATCCCTTTTCGACTATCTCTCTGTGGGGTGCAGCCCGGAGAGATCCTGTTATAATTTACTGGTCAAAATTAATGAAAGTCGAGGTCCCTGATTCTATTTCCGACTCAAGTTCAAGTATTACTACCACTTCCTTCCAGAGCTGCAAAGATATCGACGAAAATTTATCCTATACACTTCCGCCTACCATGTCGAGTTCTCAGAGCCAAAATCCTTATGCGATCATGACAGGAAATGCTTATGAGCAACTACTCGCAGATTTGTCCTCAGAAGAGCTCCAAAAGCTAATTCATCTTGCCAAGGGAAAGGCCGCTGAACACACTACGACGCAGCCCGTTACGCCTCAGGCCAGAAGGGATGTCACTCTGCCTAAGTGGAATGGTCTTCAAGAGGATTTTGGGTTCTATATCGATAGACTAGAAGCAAGAATTGAGATGGATTTGCAACCCTACCTGCTTCCGGGACAAATTTGCATGGATATGATCGACACTTTACCTGATGATAAAAAGTCCAGAGTAGAGAATTGGTTTAAACAAAGGAAGGCTGAGAACAACTTCCAATGGAGAGATTTACTAGACCACTTACGGAAGGAATTTCAAGATCCACAGACCCAACAAGCTGCGCATGAGACTTTACAACGGATGGAACAAGGTGAATATCAATATTTAATTGATTTTTTGAAGGATTTTGAGCACAAGATAGCGCAAAGTGGAGGTAATATGACCTATACTACAACCAATCAGACAATGCAGCTCAAGTCTTCAATAAACCGTCGCCTTCGAAGAGCTCTCTTGGGTGTTAAGTTACCATCCCCGGAGAATTATAACTCTTGGGTAGCAGAAGTGAAAGAGATCGCTGCCGAGTTGGAAAGCTTTGATGACTATCGTCCAAAGAACTCATCTCAGACTAAGACAAAAATAGGAAATCCTAAAGGAGGGAAGCTTTTTGCCGCTCCTCCAACATCACGGGTCGACTCGGAGGGAGATATAACAATGGGCGGAACTAATGCCCTCCTCGCAGCAATAGCTAAACTTCTGGACAATAGTAGTAAAATTCTGGCCAATGTAGGTCCTAGATCCAATCAAAAAAGCCATCAATACTATAGCAAAAAGCCCCGCGCCAAATGGCGTGCAAAAAACGATTATCTGAAGTTAATTCATAAAGGAGTTTGCACCCGGTGTGAGGGGGAAGGACACACAGCAAAAGACTGTACGAAATTCAGGGCGGCACAGCGCCCAGGAAAAAGTGTCAAATCTGTTGCAGGGGTCTCAGATAGGGTTGAAAGTGAAACACTTTCAAACGACTCCGATTCGGGAAACGAAGAACCCTGAGCGAAGTCGCGCCCAGGATATTTGACAAGAGCTTATCCGAGGAAAACATTGTAAAAAGAGCATTAAAAATTATGCACAATTCTCCATTTTTAGTTGATTGTTTAGTTACTAAATCATTCTATACAAAATCTCTAATTGATACTGGTTGTCTCTGTTACTCTGTGTTTGATGAAAGCCTTGTGCGCCAACATAATCTTAAAACCCATGAAATTCGTGGTCGGTCGTTAACGCTAGCCGATGGATTAAATGTTGCGAATGTTTCGAAAATTGCGTGCATAGAACTTGATATTGATGGACGTGAAGAAAAATTGTGGGGCTATGTGATGCCTAAACTTGCGTACCCTATTATTCTTGGTAAACCTTGGATGGAGAAGAATAATGTAATTTACCTTTCCAGGAGACGTTGTTTAAGATTTGGATGTAGAAAGACTGGGATGATAGTGAGAGAAAATGGCTGGTATGAGCACAGCTCGCCAATCGTTGTGCAAAATCGAGTGGCATATGTTCAAATTAATCAAATTGAATTAATTGACAGAGCTACATCTGACAAGATCCTAAGAAACTATAAAGAATACTGGATCGGTTCTATATCTACCAATGATATTACACAAGCTCTCCAACCTAAAGCAAGAATGTCTCGCGAAGAGGTGACAAATGACTTACCACCAGAAATTCGAGATCATACTGACCTCTTCTTGGAAGATGACACTGATTCTAATGACGTTCTTCCCCCCCATCGTCTAGGACTCGATACTAAAATTAACCTCCAAAAAGACACACATGGCAGGGAAAAAGAGCTACCTTGGGGGCCTCTATATGGGATGTCTAGAGAAGAACTCCTTGTCTTGCGGAAAAAACTGTCTGAATTATTGGATAAAAATTGGATACGTGCGAGTAGCTCACCTGGGGGCGCCCCGGTACAGTTTGTAAAGAAACCAGGTGGTGGCTTGAGGTTTTGTGTGGACTATAGAGCATTGAATGCAATAGCAGAGCGTGATAGATACCCATTACCACTGATCAGAGAAACTCTAAGGCTAACTGCCCGCTCAAAATGGATATCTAAGGTGGACGTTCGCTCAGCATTTCACAGACTTCGAATTGCCAAAGGAGATGAATGGGAAACAGCATTCCGAACTCGTTTCGGGGCGTATGAATGGCTTGTAACTCCTTTTGGGTTGGCAGGTGCCCCGGCAGCTTTCCAACGTTGGATAAACAAAATCCTTGGGAACTATCTGGGTGATTTTTGTGCCGCTTACCTAGATAACGTTATAATCTTCACCGAAGGCGACATATTAGACCACTGGACCAAAGTTAATCGCGTTCTTCAGCGTCTTAAGTTTGCAAAACGTAAGCTAGATATCAAGAAATGTGAGTTTAGTGTAAAACAAATTAAATACTTGGGGTTTATTATCAATTGTGATGAAGGTATCAAGGTGGATCCTGAGAAGGTCCGAGCCATAAACAATTGGGAAGCACCTAAGGATGTCAAAGGGGTACGGAGTTTCTTAGGGTTTGCCAATTTTTATCGCAACTTTATTGAAGACTTTGCGCATATCTCAGAGCCATTGCAAATACTTACCAAAAAGGGTACCCCATTTATATGGGATAATATCCAGCAGGTGGCGTTCGATGATCTGAAACTTCGGTTCACTTCATCTCCTGTTCTAGCCATGTGGAGAGATGACTGCACTACGGTATTAGAGGCAGATGCGTCAGGCTGGGCAACAGGAGGTTGTTTATCACAATATGATAATTCAAGGAAACTGCGTCCTATAGCTTATTACTCAAAAAAGTTGACACCTGCTGAATGTAATTATGATATACATGATAAGGAACTTTTGGCCATTATCCGATGTGTTAACGAATGGAGACCAGAGCTAATAGGACTAAAACATCCTTTCACCATACTCACAGATCATAGGAACCTTCAGTATTTTATGACGTCACGCAAACTTACGGAACGCCAAGTAAGATGGTCGCAAATCCTATCTCAATTCAACTTTCGACTGGAATACAGATCAGGCAAATTGGCAAGCCGCCCTGACGCCCTATCACGCCGTAGTCAAGATCTTCCAAAGAGTACTGATGATCCGCGACTGAGAGAAAGAGAATTTCAGCTCCTCCGAAACGAATGGATAAATCCTAATATTTCTGTCATTGATTTAGGTATTTCTTCTGTTGGACTATCGATTCTGAAGAAAATCCCTGAGGGTGAGAAATTGTTTGACGATGTTGAGTTACAGAACTTGTGGGATCAAGGGGTTAAGGAAAATAACTCTACATTTCTTCAGTTATACAACTCAATGTGGCAGGAACATCGGCTATTCCCAGCAAGTTTAGGATTGAAAATATCACTTTCGGAATGTCAAATAGACTCAAGAGGAGCACGTTGTTTTAGAAATAGGCTATGGATACCGGACTTGGAGCCATTACGCACAGCACTAATACAAAGAATACATGATTCCCATATATCCGGTCACCCGGGACGAGACAATACTCTTGCTATTATTTCTCGGTCTTTTTACTGGCCTAACATGAGCACAATGGTCCGAAGATTTTGCAGGAATTGTGACGTTTGTGGCCGATCTCACGTTTGGCGATCAAGGAGACAAGGCTTACTATTGCCACTTCCTATACCAAAAAGATTTCACAGTGAATTGTCGATAGACTTTATGACGGAACTACCAGCACGGAATGGCAAAGATCCTACTTTCCTCATGGTTATCACCGATAGGTTATTAAAAAGTGTAATTCTAGAAGCAATGAACTCAATGAGCGCGGAAGATTGTGTAGAACGTTTTCTCAATTGCCACTTCCGATTTCATGGATTTCCAAATGCTTTAACTTCAGATAGAGGATCCAACTGGGTAGGGGATTTCTGGCGACATCTTTGCAAAGAAACACGCATCAATCAGAGGCTTTCAACAGCATTCCATCCTGAAACTGACGGCGCCACAGAAAGAATGAACCAAGAAGTTCTAGCTTATCTCAGATCATTTATTTCTTATTCGCAATTTGAATGGTCTTCTATGTTACCTATAGCTCAGCTGGCTCTCAATAATAGGAATAACTCTACATCTGGAGTCAGTCCGTTTTTCTTGGAACACGGGTACCACACAGAGCCAGTACAACAAAAGCAAGTTTCTGTTCATGGAGCTCTTACTAACCCAGCTAGACGAGCAGAAAATTTCTTGGTCAGAATTCGCGAAGCACAGGAATATGCGTCAGCAGCCATGGCATCTGCTCAGCAATTAATGGAAGAACAAGCAAACAAATCGCGCAACCCCTCGCCTCTATTGCGCCTTAGAGACAAAGTTTGGCTTGACTTGAAGAATGTTCAATCACCACAACCTAAAAAGAAGCTAGCTTGGATGAACGCAAAGTATACAGTAACAAAAATAATTACGCCACATGTTGTTGAGTTAGATGTGCCATCTAAAATTTGGCCTGGTTTCCATGTCGACTTACTTCGAAGGGCTAGTAATGATCCGCTACCGTCGCAACAGCAAGATGATTCGCAGCCCGCACCGATCCTGATAAATAAAGGCGAACTAGAACCAGAACCTGAACAATTTGTGGAGCGTATTCTAAGAGCTGATAAAATCCGCCGCGGAGGGGGGATGGTAAGACAACTTTTAGTGAAATGGAAAGGGTTTGCCGAACCTACCTGGGAGGATAGAGCCGATTTAGAGGACGTCGAGGCATTAGACATTTTTGAAGCCAAATTCGGTAAAGGAGATGGCGTAGGGGAGAATGAAGGCGTACGTCAAGGTAAAAGAAAAAAAAAAAGAAGATTATTTGAAGAGGGAGAGTAATGTTACGGGTTTACCCGCTATTGGTTGTCTGGGCTGACCTGCGTGCCCAGCCTTGCATATAATGAAGACTACGCGAAAAGGCTGGGCCTTTCGCACAAAATAAGGTCTTTGGATAATGCATATGTAAGGTGATTGTCAGGGCATATTTTATGCTCGCACGATCCAGTGTAGTCATCTCTCCCATAGAAGAATATTAATTATTTTATGGTATAGTTTACGTGCGCTGACCGTCTGATTTAACCGTTCACAATACCTCTACCGCTCCGACCTCCGGTCCCCCCTCAGCCAATTCCCTGCTGGACAAGCAAGAAAGAAGCGGCAAGATTTATAAGAAAGTGACTACCCACTCTCCCACCCGACTGTCTCTGCGTTTACAGTGATGGTTCTAGGGCGTCCACCGATAGGGTGTCATGGGCCTTTGTGACTTTTATCAGCGGCATAGGCACAGTAATTGAACAAAGTGGTTCAGGTAAAATTACCAATGCGGAGGTCTACGACGCGAAGGCTCATGGAGCTTTGGCTGCTCTAGAAGCAATCACTGCAAGCAATCGAGATCGAGGACGCAGCGCCATCTATTTCCTGCTCGAAAATTTTGCAGCTGTTCAGGCTTTACTGACGGGAATAACGGGCTCATCATCCTGACGGATCCAAAAGTTCATAAAAATGGCTGCAACATCAGCCGCACCTGTAAAAATAGGATGAATCCCGGGCCACGAAGGGCTGATGGGAAATGAAATTGCTGACGAACTCGCCCGAAGGGAGCTTGAATCGGTGGATAACTCCAGGAAAATACATGGTGTAATGACCCTCGCCTCATCTGGACGAAAAGCCCGCGAACTTGCCAGGCAAACGTTGACGGACTGGTAGCATTCAAACCGCCCCAAACATTACGCCGGCCTTGAACTCGAGATGCGCCGTAAGAAACCGCCAGAGCTAGCGCTACCGAGAGCGGTCTTTGCACGCTTGATCGCTGCCCGTACTGGACATGGGGATTTTGCGGCATATCATCGCCGCTTCAACCACACTGACGCCACGCTTTGCTGCGAGTGTGGGAGGAAAAAATCAATTGGTTACCTTGTCCAGTGTCGAAAAGCACTGGCAACATGGCGGTTGAAAAACGGAAAGCGAAGGGCACCAGCTATAGAAACAATGCTCGGATCAAGTAGATGGCAGCTGTTCAGGGATTACGTCCAGGAGAGCGGAATTTACGCGGAAGCTAGTCGAGGGATGGCAGGGATACCTGTGACTCAGAGGATATAGATCGAAAGCCTAGGTGGTTTGGCATGGAAAGAGGGAATGGGAATCGAGGCTCGGGCGCGTGGTGGCCGAGGTAGAAAGACGGAAGGGAGATTGTACAAGTTTTTCTTTTGTAATGCAGGATTTTGCGTGGAAGTTTTCTTTTGTTTTGTTTTCAACTCTGGGCTGCTGGACTCGTCATGATTCAACACATAGATGCGTTTTGGCATGGTTCCGGTCATTAAGGTGGGACGAGGCACCTGTACTTTACGGTAGTTAACCTGATCCGGCCCGACCCCACTCGTGCTCAAGCTCCAGTAGGAGTGCGACGGGATTTACTTTACCTAGCACGTTAATGAGCAAACAAAACGCACAAATCGAGAAATTCGAAAATTCGAAAATTCTTTTTTCCCCTCTTTCCTTCCCTCTCGATATCGTCGCATCTATCTTCGAAGTGTGATCGAGCCCGGGCATTTTTACAATGCCTCCAGTGTGGAAACCCGAGGAACAATAAACAATTGGCGAGTGGTCAAAAGCTGGCGTGGACTCAAATCACAAGATTCTAAACTAAAGAGAAAAGTATCTAGAAGGATATGAATCTGTATATATGTACATAAGTGTTCCACTGTCGGATGGAATTGCCAACACGAAACCTCCCGTCCCTCATTGTCTTCAA
This sequence comes from Blumeria hordei DH14, assembly GCA_900239735.1. Classification (NCBI taxonomy): domain Eukaryota; kingdom Fungi; phylum Ascomycota; class Leotiomycetes; order Helotiales; family Erysiphaceae; genus Blumeria; species Blumeria hordei. The sequence continues at coordinate 1,445,445 of OENG01000025.1, read as the reverse complement.
CCCAAGGGTTTCGCATGAAAACCGATATCCATGACAAACCTTTCTTATAGTGATTTGTCACAATCAAGACTCGTGTGTGTTAAACTAGCCGTTGGAATCCCTGGATTGACCCTGAGTCGGCTTACCGAGTATTGGACCGACGACCACGTGGCCACTAAAAATGTCGGGGCGTCACATCCAGTTCGAAAAAAGCGTCCCAACGCCAAGTTGGACAACACGAGAGTCCGTCAGAAGGCTCTCGAAAAATTACCTGACCTTGCCCAGATTCCGAAATGCGCGGAGATGAGCAAGGTCTCAACTAAAGGGAAGGAAAAAGCCCTCCTCGCCGTCACTGAGCCCGATACTGACATGATCAGGTCGGTTGAAATTGTTGAGAAATTTCCTCAACCATCCTCCGTCCCTCACGGGATTGGAGAATCGTCAGAATCTCCCCCGACAGCGTCAAAACCGTCGGAAAACGCTGCAGTCAAAGCAGCGCCAAAATTAACGTCGCAGCCAAAATCTGCCACGAAAGCAGAGTGTCCCCCAGAGCTCCGACCAATTGTCGAAGCTGAACAACGACGCGCCGCCGAAACAGTGGCAAATCTGGCCCTCTGCTCCGCCGCCACCTCTGGCGTCGATGCCACCCTCCTCCCTTTGACCAACGGGTCAAATAGACTATTCGTAGACTCGACGAGAGTCTACTTACGCGCCGCCATTGCGAAATACATGGCCACGGGCCAGGCCTCTACGCCACCCGTCATACCTCATCGCCCGGCGAACCCACTCCCAAGGGCTCCCGACGCCAGGAGCATACCAATTCCCGCCGTCCCAGCGCTGCCTGTAAAAAGCACCTGGGCCACGGTGGCCAGAAACGGACTGCAACAAAATGCAGTTCCTATAGCAAAGGCTGTGCCGCGACCTGCGGCAAAATCCCATAAGAAGCTCCCAAGGCGAAAGTCGATAAGCGACTGTTCCTTCGCCTGGAAAAGGAGCACCCGTGGCGGAAACTTTCAAACAACATTGTGAAAAGTAATGTAGCGGACACGCTTAAACTCTCTTACAATGATACAACCTCGGCTCATCGAGTGAAGACCGGCTTTGCTATTTTAGTAAAGAACGAAAAAATACGACAAGAGATACTAGATGTGTTGAGTAACATGGCGTTATTGCCGCACATCCCATAGGCAAAGCCATACGTCTACATGTAATTATCTCTGCTGCTTAGCACCTAAATAAAGTGGAAAATATTCTACACCATTACTTAAAGTTATAACAAGATGACTCTTCGAAGCTGGCAAGTGAAAACGCCAAACTCGAAGCATCTTCGGATCTTGTCGCCTTACAGATACCGAACGAGCCTGTAAGTATCGTTTCACAGTACGGCCCCATAGCGACCAATGCTGCAAGAACCACCGCTGAGATCTTCCTTACGACCAGCGCGTATCCAATCCAGGTCCGACCTCATGGGACGTGTCGGCCTGGATCGCTTTATCGAAACTGGCATGCCCTTTTTTACCGGGACGAAGCCCCTCGTGCGGGCTTCCGCCTCTTCGACGATTCGGGTATGGCTACCATCCACAAGCCTCATAGACCAATTGAACAGTGCAAACGCTGTTTGGGCTTTCACGCAACTCGTGGTTGCTCCCGCGCTCCAGCCTGCTGGAACTGCAGATCAAACATGCATTCGGCTTCCGAGTGCAAAGCCCTCACTAAGTGTTGCAACTGTGGGGGACCTCATCGATCGGACTCTCGGGCCTGCCAAGCCAGACCCAAAAAATCCGGTCCCGTGACCAAAGAGCAGCTCGCGCGGATCCGCCAAATTGAACAAGGGGAGTTCTTAAAGGTGGCACGAGCCAGGGCTGTAGCCAAAAAGGCCGAAGAGGCTATCATCGCTGCGGCGAAGGATGTCTCGATGACCGAGGCAACAGGTTTCGCAACGCTGGAATCTGAAGAAGAAGTTTGAGGAGTCAGCAACTTGAAGATGTCCCTTGCTGGGCTTTACTAACCAATAGTGGGACACCGGCTGTATCAAAGGTGCCTGCTAACTCATCTCCTGCTCTCAGCGGAGAATGGGCAAATTTGTCATCTGGAAGGTGTGATGGGCGAGGAATTGTGTGAGGAGCACATTGCTTGGGTCCAATATTGAGGAATCTTCTGGTTTTCGGAGTTATTTTGATTTTTGTGATTCTTTGTTTCTGTTTAATCAGCTGCAGTTTTGGCAGCGATTCACGGGGTTGGAACGAGTTAGGCTGTAGGAAAAAGTATAGGGAACCCTGCCGGATCCACCGGTCCTTGATCCAATGTGGATAAGGAGCTTTAGCTTAGGACAAAAACAATAAAACAAACATGACCGGTACTATGTATACGTGTAGGATAACTCTTTTGACGTTAGAGACACTCATACTCTGGATTTCATTTGCAAATACCACTATGAGGTGCCGGCAAAGACGAATTCTTCACCTTCCAGTGGTGCCGGTGTAATCGCTCAGTATGCTCTGCATATCTGGGATAGCCAAGAAGAATCGCATCCGAATCGAAGTCGAAAGCAACCTCAAGCATATCTCCATTTGATGACCTCTCGACAATTCCTTTCTTATCATCCTCATCTGAGTACTCAACCTCTTTTTAACCACGCCTCATCTCGCCCCAATAACAAATAGAGATGTTACTCCAATTGCAAACAGGAGCTTGCCCTATTAATTACCGGCCATCACTCACTACAAATTTACGATGTTACGTATACCCGCAACGAGGAAATTAAGTCATAATATACAAAGCCGGGGTCATGGTTTATGGGGGACTGATGCTCTGATGGGGCTCTACATCTTGAGGAAGTATAGGCAGCTGAGATGTGGTGCGTGAGGGGGAACAGGTCTCTGAAGACCATGTTAGGACTGACATTTTCGAGGGGTTTTCAACTTTGGAACGTTTGTGGGCGCCAAGACCGAGATTTCGGCTAATTAGCCAGGAGTGCTTCTTTTGTAGATGAGTCAACGGCACTCCCCAGCGCCCTGGACGGCACAAAAGAAGTTAGGCTAAGCTACTATACAGCAATCACGCTCTGTCAAGACTTTTCTGACATTTCAGCACGACCTTCGGGAAGGAGTTGGAAGGAGGCTAGAAAGGCAAAGGGTGCATTCCCCGAGGTACCCACAAGTCTGCAGCGCCCAGCTGGCCCGCCTCTTCGAACGCTTCAGAAGGGTCACTATGTCTTCGGATTTAGTCCTAATTTCGGTATTAGGAGAGCTCCGCACCCAGTGGTTTTTGCGATTTTTCCCGGCTGCCATACACCCGCAAATGGCCATCGTTTCGGTGGCTGGAGAGGGAGATCATGAAGGGCAAAGGGCTCCTCTAAGTGTATGATCAAATGAGGATTTGTGAGGGGTGGTACTGTTTGAGGGGAGCTGTATGTGAGGCATAGGAGGGGATATACTACTGGCATAGGTATCCTTGGCCTGTAGGCAGAGAGGACCTGCAAGTCCTACATAGTCATAGACTCAGACAGGACAATAAAATGAATTAATAATAACCACTATGAGGTATGTTTGCTTACACAAACAGTCGACCCTCCTCCGTAAGTACCCACCAAAGGGAATTTCAAACCTTTGATTATCCAAGCATACCTTCACCATTCATGCATACTAGTGCCGCGAGAAATGTAGTTTGGTTTTGCTGGATTCGAACCAGCGGTCTCCTGTCTCGGGTGGGATATGTGTCCTAGCTATCCAGATCTTACTTGAGAAACCGGCCTAGGTAATGTACCACCGCACAATCCAACCACGGCGTTGTTTATAGTGTTACCCGCAGCCTCACAACCGAAGCCTTTTTTTTTGCATCAGATTTTCATTGCGTATGCAGCTAACTAGCTATGACACAATATCGGAGAAAATATACAGAAAAGATGACTCAATTTACAAGAAGAGTACTCATGCCTCAGATTTCATTTGCAAGTACCACTGCGAAGTTATGGTGGCTTTTTATACACCCCAAGTCAACCCTCATCAGTGAATACCCACCCAGGGGAACGTCTCAAAAACCCTGAGTTATCCAGACATGCCTTCATCATCCACTGAACTTTCTCCGCGCGAAATGTAGTCTCCGGTGTCTCCTTCCCAAGTGGAGTAGGTGTCCAGGCTACTCAAACTATACCGGAGAATACCTTCCATCGTTGACTATGTTTATAGTGTCCGCAGCACTCTCGCAACCGAAGTCTTGGCGCGCACACAGCTCAATTATTAAAACTCCTTGCCAAAATTCAAAATTACACGCCCGTCGAGATTGTATCCATCCTCTGCCTAATCTTGTAAACTTGTCCTGATTCCTCTCATGTCCATCTCAAAGAACTGTCTCCCAGATTTGTGCGTCACGCTTTGCTTCCTCCGTCGGGTGTAAATATCGGCGTGGGCGTGTATTTGGCGGCTTGCTGAGGCCAGAGAATAGTTGATGAGAGGCGTGGTCATTGAAATGAGGATGTACTAAGTCGTACTTGTTGTAAAGAATAGATACAATGACTGAGAGGCAATGTTGCTGTTGACTTGAAGATGAAAGAGAGGAAGAGTAAACTTGTTGGAGAGAAGAGAGAGAAGTACGAACGTTGGGGTTTGTACTTATCGAGATGAGAGAGAATGAGTCTTTCTTACTGTTGTGAAGTTCAATTTAAAGATTGTATTCCTATTTCAAAGAGATTGAGATGTTCATTTCTACATAATGACAGACAGAAAATTTTACATATATAGAGTGTGCGTCCGTGCACTGATTACTGAAGATTATTCATGCTGATGAGTCATAATATCCTTCCACGATTACGATTCATAGCGCAAGTGTCCATTTGTATGGAAAACTAGACTAGATGCAGTCATGTACCGCTTTTATTTCAACACTTCCCCTCAGGACTGCATCTAACGATTTCTGAGAGTCGTTGATGAGCTGGCTTGGCCAGTGATTTCGTTAGTAGGTCTGCTAAATTTTCTTCAGAGGGGATAGATTCCAGCTTGAACGTAGAGTCGACATGAGACCGAATAAAATGGTATCGAATGTCAATGTGTTTCGAGCGTTGAGATATCCTTTGATTTTTAGACAGATCAATAGCCCCATTCGAATCCGCGTGAAGGACCGCCTCATAGAGTTGATCGAGATCTGATAAGGCTTCTTTGACCCAGATCATGTGTCGTGCAGAGTCTGATATGGCCATGTATTCGGCCTCAGTTGTTGACAGTGCAATTGTTTTCTGTTTCTTGGAACACCAACTGATGCAAGCTTCCCCTAAGCAAAAGACGTATCCAGAACAAGACTTCCGATCGTCGATGAAGTTGCCGTATGAAGAGTCAGAATATCCGTGAAGGATGGAATCATTTTTGCGAGGGTAATGGAGTGTCCAAGTTACTGTGCCTTTCAGATATCGAAGTACTCTTTTCGCTGCTGCGAGGTGGATTTGATTAGGGCAAGAGGAGAATTGAGAAAGAAGGGTAACTGTGTGGGCGAGGTCAGGTCGTGTACCGATGCAGGCATACATTAGAGATCCTATGATTGATTGATACATTGTTGAATCGTCGATTTCTTCCTCTGGCACCCCCCTTTGAAGCTGTATACTAGGGTCAAGAGGTGTGCCAACAGGATGACAATTTGACATTCCAAATCTTTCTAGGACTTTATTGATATATGTTTGCTGGTTCAACGAAATGCCTTGCTCTGTGATGTCGACTTGGATTCCGAGAATGTAGTGAGCTGTACCTAGATCTGTACATTCAAATTTTGCATGTAAAATATCTTCTAGCTTATCTAGTTTCTTGGGATCCTGGCCAAAAATCAGAATGTCGTCTACGTAGACAGCGAGATAGGTCTGTTTCTCGTGGTCAACGAAGACGCATGGGTCAAAATTTGTTGAAGTGAATCCTTCTTTGTTTAGGACGGACTTGAGCGTGTCGTACCAGACAAGAGGGGATTGCTTCAGCCCGTAGATACTTTTCCGCAGGAGGTAACATTTGCCAGATTCCTTGTACCCGTCGGGAATCTCCATATATATCTCCCGATCTAATTTTCCGTACAAAAATGCTGATTTAACATCCATTTGTCTTGGAGTCCATTCATTATGCGAAGATAAGGCAAGCAGGAGGCGCAAGGAGTCGTATCGTGCGACCGGTGCATAGGTATCGTCGTAATCCGTGCCAGGCTGTTGAGAAAACCCTTTGGCAACGAGGCGAGCCTTGTAACGATCGACTGATCCATCGGCCTTATGCTTGATCTTAAAAACCCATTTACTGCCGACAACATTTCGATCTTTGGGTTTAGGTACGACTTCCCAAGTTTCGTTACGGTGTAGTGCATTCATTTCTTCATCAATTGCAATCCTCCACAGATCTGAATCGTCATGTTTCATCGCTTGGTGGTACGTTGTTGGTTCAATTGAGACAGCAAGTGCTTGGTACCTTTGGGAATTTGGCACCATTCCTGGACCAGGATCCGCTTGTCGTCGATCTCGGGTTCCTCGCCTTTCTCCAATGAAGTTCTGAAGATGTGGTCGATGTGCACCTGGGATGACAGGTTCAGATTCTGGTTGAGGAGGGGTGACTGGTACAGGCGGCTGTGGCGACCTTGGTGTTTCAACAAAAGTTCCAGGAATATGCGGTGAGACAGGTGTAAAAGGACAATTTGGGATTGTAGTAGATGTGGGAGGTTCGTGTGTAACAACTGGTGAAGATGTAGGTGGAATTATTTGGGTTTCAAGATTAGATGGCTCCGAGACTTCGATTAGTACTTCCCCTGACTTTGTGTTCGGGAATTGAACTTGTCGAGTGATTTGAATTGCACGTTTGCTTGGTATATAAATCCGGAAAATTTGGGATGAGCCGGTGTATCCTACGAATATACCTTCCAGCGCTCTTGGTTGTAGTTTTGATCCGCTTGATCTGGCCTCGTCAGGAATGTGAACGTAGACCTTACATCCGAAGGCATGGAGGTGATTTACCATTGGTGTTAATGTTGGTGTGTCGTTTATCAACTCAATCGGAGATTGGTAATCGATCGTCCGATGGGGTGTTCTGTTGTAGAGATAGACGGCAGTGGCTATTGCTTCTGCCCAGAGAAATTTGGGAAGATCAAGAAGCATAGTCCTAGCTTTGGTGACAATTGTCCGATTAAAGCGTTCTGCCACTCCATTGGACTCATGTTCATAGGGTGGGGAGAACTCATGATCGATACCGTGGTTCCCAAAGAATTGTTCAACTCGTCTGTCAATGTACTCTCCTCCGTTATCCGAGAAAACTTTCTTGATAGTAATTCCATGTTGATTTTGAATTCGTTTGATGAATTGCCGAATGGCATCATATGTATCGTCTTTACTGTGAATAAAGTAGATCCATGCATATCGTGTAAAATCATCAATGAATGAAATATAATATTGTTTTCTCCCAAGCGATTCAACAGAGAACTTTCCAGAGAGATCAGAGTGGACAATATCAAATAATTTTTCGGCTCGCTTAATCCTTGAGTTTCCTACTTCATGTGTTGATTTGGAGAGGACACATGCAGGACAATGAAACTGTTCTGGTTTGTTTGGGATTTGGCTGGGATACTTTCGCTTCAGATGTAGCATAGCGTTTTGACCAGGGTGACCAAAGCACTCATGAGCTTCCAAGTAAGAGACAAAAGAAGACTTGTATTTGACTCCCTGAACTACAAACTGATTAAACTGATTCAAAGCGCTGAACATATATTCCTTTCCATTTTTAAAAACACGACGAGTTCCATCCTTCGACACAATTTCATATCCCTTCCTATCCAAGACGCTTTCAGAGATTAGATTTCCACCTGTCATGCCAGGTACATATAATACGTCTTCTAGTGTAGCTTTGGTAACTTCTCCAGAGCTAAGCTGAAGATCCAATTGTATGGTCCCGCGTCCGTGGATAGGGTAATCTACGCTCCCAGCACTAGTGACATTACCTGTATGGTTAGACATGGAAGAGAAAAATTCCTTGCAGGATGTTATGTGTGCTGAGGCCCCTGAATCTAGTATCCAGTGAGAGAGGGAAGGTTGGGACGAAGAGGAGACAAAAGCTTTGGCGTAGTTGGAGGCGTAGGAGTCTTCAGGTGAGGATGTATTGGCAACTGCATTGGCTTTTTCATACTTTGGTACAGTTTCCTTCGCCTTTCTTTTGACTTCTGGGAGGCTATCGAGATGAGCCTTCAGCTTCCGACACTCAGTGTGGTAGTGACCTTCGTGACGATCACCATGTTTTCTGCACCATGTACAAGATTTGTTCTTGTCATGCTTTACTGGTGCGGTTTCGGTGAAATATGCCTTTGACGATGAGGCAGCGGAGGACAAGGTGGATGACTTGTTCGTAGAGAGGTCAAGAAGCCGGTTGTTGACATCAGCATATCTCAAATTTTCTTTTGTGGACAAGTTATCAACCACGTTCTCAAAAGAGGGGGGGAAGGATAGAAAGAGGCACATAATCTTTACTTCTTCCACAGAGAGAAAGGCTCGAAGTGCGGCGGCTTCAGGGCGGCTGGACATAGAACATCTGTTGTAGAGATGCTCAAGGGAGGTTTCGAATCTGGAGATGTGGTCTGATACAGAGTCGCCCTCATCCATCTTCAATTGTATGAAATTTTTGAATAGGTGGAGGGTGGAAGTTGTTGTCTCGTGGTCAAACTTTGCCTTTAATCTCCGCATGGCAACTCTCGCAGATTCAGGTTCCAGAGCACATCCACCGACAATCTCTTGGAGTTCCTCGGACACCCCAGAGAGCAGGGCAGCATGAGCGATATCATTTCTTTCATCATAATCCTCAATCCGACGGAGGAGGTCTTCTTCTTTCTCATTGCTGTCTTCGTTCTTCATAGCCGACGGGCGACATTCCTTTCCAGGTCCATCGTTGACCACAGACCAGTACTTTGCACCGCGGAGGACCACTAGCCATGCGTTATACCAACGACGATAGTTCGAATGGCCAGTGAGGATTGGAAGGTTTGCCCTAACATTTCCGATGCAAATGGAGGTTGTGGAAGACGATGCAGACATGATTGTATTTATCTGTTATGAAAAAAAAAAAAAAAAATCCGAAGGTTATTCAATGCGTCAAACCCGGGCCATTACCTGTTGTAAAGAATAGATACAATGACTGAGAGGCAATGTTGCTGTTGACTTGAAGATGAAAGAGAGGAAGAGTAAACTTGTTGGAGAGAAGAGAGAGAAGTACGAACGTTGGGGTTTGTACTTATCGAGATGAGAGAGAATGAGTCTTTCTTACTGTTGTGAAGTTCAATTTAAAGATTGTATTCCTATTTCAAAGAGATTGAGATGTTCATTTCTACATAATGACAGACAGAAAATTTTACATATATAGAGTGTGCGTCCGTGCACTGATTACTGAAGATTATTCATGCTGATGAGTCATAATATCCTTCCACGATTACGATTCATAGCGCAAGTGTCCATTTGTATGGAAAACTAGACTAGATGCAGTCATGTACCGCTTTTATTTCAACAGTACTTGTAGACTTGATGAGACTTAGGTAGGAGTCGAACTCGTTGGGAGCGAAAATTTGACATAGCAGAGAATTTTGAATTATTGCCTCATGGGCCAACTTGTTCGGTATTGCGAAATTTGACTGAACTTGGCTCTGGGAGAATATTTCACTCCCAGGTTCGTAGAAGGCACCACGTACAGGTGTCAGTCTTGCCCTCCCCAGGTGCTTTTGATAGGCAGCGCTGGGAAGGCGGGCACGATTGGGCTCCTGGCGTCAGGAGCTCTTGGAGGAGGGTTCGCCGGGGCGATGATGGAGGACGGGTGGTGCGGAGGCCTGGCCCGTAGCCATGTATTTCGCAATGGCGGCGCGTTGGTAGACTCTCATAGAGTCTGAAAATTGTCTGTTTGAACCGTTGGTCAAAGGGAGAAGGGATGCTTCGACGCTACAGATGGCGGTAGTGCAGAGGGCCAGGTTTGCCGCTGTTTCGGCAGCGCGTCGAAGTTCGAGAGGGCAGTCTGCTTTCGTGGGATCTTTTGGCTGCGACGTTGGTTTTGACGCAGACAGAGGGTGGTTGAGTTATGTCCTCAATAATTTCGACTGACCCGATCACGTCAGTATCGGGCTCAGCGACGGCGGGGAGGGCTTTTTCCTTACCTGTACCTGAGACCTTACCCATCTCCACGCATTTTGGAGACTGGGCAAGGCCAGGTAATTTTTCCAGAGCCCTCGGTCGGACTCTCGTGTTGTCCAACAAGGTGATGGGACGATTTTAATGAACTGGAGGCTTGGTGAATATGCGTTAGCTGGATCACAATTCAAAGATATATGCGACGAGATCGAGGGGGGGGTGGAAAAAGGGAAAAAGGGAATTTTCTAATTTCACGAATTGCGTGTTTGTTGGTTTGTTTCTGTTTATTATACTACATCACTCATAGACTATCTGACATATTGGTCTCCTCTCTGACCTAGACTACACCTTGTACAGTGCTCCTTTGTTGCGATTTCCGAGTAAGACGAGCAGAAAGTAAAGCTCAAAGAATATTGTTTCCATTAAAGTTCTAAGTTACATGTAAGACGCGTATTTATGTGTGCATATCCTAGAGTCAAAGTGGGTATGCAAACAACAATTATTACAGTAAAAAGGCTTCAGCACAGCTGACCACGAAACAATTGTGCGGGGAATAAAGCAGTACTGACCCCGCACCATTAACGCCATCTTATTTGTCGCAAAGTAAACATGACTATGTTTCTCCCTGCATTTTCATCCAGTATCATACTACTCCGCACATGCAAATGTATGAGAGAATAGCTTATTAGCAAAAAGAAGTTAAAATGTAGAATACAGCAAGTATTATAGAGTATGTAGGAAAGTTGTTCATATTTGCAAGGAATGCCAATTATTGTAAGAAATATGGTAAATTCCAACATCCTTGCCTCTCATATTCCTCGAAAGATCATTGATTTATTGCCCATGATGAATAGCCATTCAGTTCAGTTTTTACCCGTGGGATTAAGCCACCTTTTCCACAGAACTTTGTACTTGGAAAAATAAAAAGGGTATCAATGCAAACTGCGTGCGCTGGAAAAAGTCTCAAAAATCCTGCATCCTCAGCCAGGCGAGTCCTAGACATAGAGACCAAATGAGGTGCGCATATTCATCTATATCTCCCTTCTTTGTAACATTCGAGGCCGACTTGATCCAATCCACCATCTCCGTATCGGGTGCTGGGTACGCTCCGAAAGCTCATCGGATGGCTTTTCCTCCATGATAATGGTAATAGGGGAATATGCTAGGGGTGAAGACGATAAAGACGGCGAAAGCGATTGGGGATCCCCATCGAAGTGAGGACTTTGTCACTCAATCTCGACTTTGCAGACTCTAGAGTGAGAGCTGGAGGTTCGTAGGGGACACCACTGAAATGTGCTGAGAATAGTCTCCCAGCAACAAGATGTAAAATACCACGATTTTAGAATTGTGCATAGTGTAAGAATTCCGAAAAAATGCCTCAGGCAAGGCTCATAGTTGAGTCCTTTAATCCCACTAGGCTTTCTTTCTGCCCAAGATTTTAATTGTGTATACAGCTATCTAGCTATGACACAATATCAGAGTTAAAATTCCTGAATATTCGTGAGAGAATCAATTTGATCCCCCCAATACCATTACCGTCCCCCTCCGACTCGCATACAATTACACTTATTCGAATTCTCACAGTAGCAAGACCCCGGATCTTCAATATGTCTCCGGGGCCTGCGAAATCATCGCGACCTATTCGCCATCAAAGAACAATTGATAGAGCGAATACCAGGCTGAAAAAGCGCTTGGCAAAAAAGAACATACCATTGAGCTCGATAGACGAGCGAAAAATGGAGTCGGAAATGACCGAAAGGATAAGAGCCTTTGAAGAAGATTCCAACTCTACAAACCCCGATGTTGAAATGGGTGATGCGGTTATTGACCGATATATCATGGAGGGGCTTGAGAGCTCACAATGGAATATCAGTGAACCCGAAGACGGTCAGGTCCCAGAGGCCCCCCGCTATTACAAACACGAGGAAGATTGCTGTGCCGGCCATTAATCGGACAGCTAATGCCAACTACAAAAAGGCCGACGAAGCCACGTCAACCACAGCCACTCAGAATACCATTCCGAGGGCAAATGGTAATAATAAAACTTCTTGCAGCAATAGCAACTCCAAGAATACTGCGACTTACCCTCCCGAGCTTCGAGCAATACTTGAAGACGAAGAACAGCGAGCGGCCCAGACCGCAACTAATCTCACAATATGCACCGCTGCTATCAATGGTGTGGAGAATGCGCTGTCACCTCTATCCAAAGGGTCAAGCGTTCAATTTATTGACTCCATGAAAGTCTACCTCCGAGCTGCAATAGCTCAATTCATGATGTCGGGACCAGGAACAGTCCTTCCCAACCTCCCCCCACGATCAAACTGCTAGAATCATGGCGGAAAGATCGTGGAACAAACGATTGAAAAGCAGCCAGAGCTGCTACAAAAAGCGACCCAGGTCAAACCTACCTGGGCAACAGTTACCGGAACTGGCCTCCACACGCCAGCAGCACCTGTGAAAGATGTGCGGGTCCATAACAAACTCCCGACACCAACGAGACCTCCGGCAAAAGCTAAGAAAACTGGCCCCAAAGATGATCGTTTGTTTCTTCGACTCGGAAAAGAACATGCTTGGCGCGCACTCTCGCCAGCTGGTGTCCGAGATGCGACAGCAAAATTACTCGAGCAACCCCCGCAGAATTTTGAACATGTATACCGTGTTCTGACTGGCTTCGCACTCCGAGCTAAAAACCTGGAGGTACGACAGCTCCTTCTGGACTCTGCTGAGTCTTTCTTCCAGGTAGATGCAATCCTGGAGAAGGCCTCAGATTTAGTGGCCCTTCGTATTGCGACAATTCCCGTCGCAATTCACACACTCCTAGGCAAAGTAGTTGTCACCGACGAGATGGTGGCCGACGAGATCGCCAGGGTCACTTCAAAGGTTTCGGTAAGGGTTCGACCTCATGGAAAAGGGAGAGTCGGAGCCCCATACTAGACATGGGTAGATCATTTTGAAAGAGCGTCCGTCCCTAGAACAGGCTTCCGACTATTTGACGACTCGGGAATCGCTGTTCGCCATTAGCCACGCCAAACTGTGAGCCAATGCAAGCGATGTCTCTTATACCACATGTCAGAGTAGCATGTAGACGGCAAGGGGGACACAGGGGTCAGATAGGTGGTATTCAGGCTGAAGGATGCCATTCTACATTATGCATGAGATAGTTGCATAACCACTCGGCCAAAAGGCCAGACCAGAATCATAGAACACTAGAAACTGGTTATCTCTACATATATAGATTATACAGAAGGCAATCCTGACACCACGGGACCCAAAGTTGCTCGCACGCCCCAGTGTGCTGGAACTGCACCTCAACAATGCACTCCACTTCGGAATGCCAAGGACACACCAAGTGCCACAATTGCGGGGGTCTTTACAGATCAGACAGCCGAAACTATTTGGCCCGCCCTAATAAGTCCGGAATGGCCTCTGGGGAAACCCTCGAAAAGATCAGGTACGCTAGCCAATGCGAATATGCCGCGGTGATCCAAGTGAAAACCGCCGCTCGACGAGCAGCAGCAGACATCAAAGCCGTCACTGAGATGGCCAAAACAGCTTCGCCGAACTACAGCTCCAATAATAGCTACGAGGTTCTAATAGCGGATGATACGCCAAACGTAACTGAGGTCACAGAGGCGGTCGTCCCGAAAAATAAATCATAAAGGGCGCCACACGGGCCCCTTTCCGCCTCTATCCTACTCTAAGTTTCATATCAAAAAACGTAGGTAGAGGAGGTCCAACACAGAATATTGCACTTGCCCGAGCATTCGAGTTGAATTTCGACGTAGTCCTAATTCAAGAACCTCGGTGGAAAGAAGAGACAATGTCGCATCCTGGATATATTTGTCATTTACGTCACGGTTGCGAAAAGGTCAGGCCAAGGGCTGTGACATACACCCGGAAGGATGATAGGACAATATCAGCGAGGCAACTCTTCCCCTGTGCTAAGCTGACGGGCGACTATTGCTGGGTGCTTGTTAATGGAGTCACTTTCCTTAATGTGTACAAGGCACCCAGAGACACATCAGCCGTACATCCACTTATCAAGTGGACCCCGCCGCCGAACTCAGTCGCTGCGGGTGATTTCAATTCGGTGTACTGTGCCTGGAAACCAGGAGTCACTAGCCCCTACGGGCAAGGTGAAATGATTGAAAAATTGGCAGAAGATCACAATCTAACCTGCCTTATTGTTGGAGAACCCACGCATCAAGCTGGAAATACCTTGGATCTTGTCTGGACCAACATCAATGGCAGCCGTGCATGGGTTGACCATGATGAATGTGTCACCAGCGACCACCTTCCTATCCGAGGAATAATCCCGGTCCAGTCCGCAACATTGAGACCCAACTTGGGCAAGATTCGAGTGAAGAAGGAAAGACTACCTGACTTTGCACGAGCTGTTACTAAGTTGGTCCGTCTACCACCAGTTCTAGATACAATCAAAAAGGTCGAAGACTATGCCCAGGAACTTTGCTTAAAGCTTAAGACAGTCATCAATGCAACAGGAACTCGGCCTAGAGCAAACGGCGTGTAAGGATTCCTCTCCCGATCCTCCCGATCCTTCCGATTCTTCCTTTGCCATATAATTTTACCCTTCTTCTCATGTTGTTATGACAACAGTATAATCCTTTACATATGGGATCATGTTGATATTAGGTTAATGTCTATGTTATGATGAGCTAGTGGAAGGAAAGCAGGTATATATGATGGCTTAGTCTGTAGCTTCAGGGTTCTTCACGCTTAGTTTTCTGTCATACCCAACACCTTCGGAATACCTTCGGACTACCTCTTGTACCTTTAGTTACCACTAGTACCCACTCAAACCTTTAGACCTCTTAGCTATTTATATTACCCATCTTTCAAACCTTTAGTTCCTCCTATTTATCTCCAGTAGACCTTCAGTCATCTCTTGCGACCCATTCCTACCTCTTCTCACCCTCCATTTCCGCTTCAGGTCAAACGCCTACGCTCCAATCTGACACGGCGGTAAATCAGCCCCGTGGTGGACCCCGGCGTGCAAGGAAGCACGAGCTGAATATCAAGCGGCAGAATCACCCCTTCAACGTGCCGAGTACGCCAAAAAGTTACGATCATTCATTAGAGCTGCCAAAAAAGAACATCAAGCACAGCAGGTGGAAAAAATGAACACGCCGAACGATGTTTATAAGCTGATGAGAATGGCTGGGCCTAGACAGACAAACATCCCATCACCCCCCAATCACAACGGAGCTCTCATCTCTGATCCACTAGAGCGAGCCACAGTTCTCCGTGACTGTCTCCTGGCAAGACACCAAACATCGGACGACCTGCCGCCTTGCATTGCCACGAGTAACAACCGTATACCATGGAAGGATGACATATCCGAGGAAGAATTCCGAGCTTGTACCATCGGCTGTAGAAACACGGCTCCGGGAGCAGACGGAGTCTCCGTACAGCTGCTAGTGGCCTGCTGGAAGACGATTGGACTCTGTATAGTCAAGCTCTTCAGAGCTTGCATACAGCTCGGTACGCATCCGACTTGATTCAAATTGGCCGAAGTAGTACTTGTACAGAAGCCTAAAAGGGACTCAACATCAGTCAAAGGATGGAGACCAATTGCCCTTCTTTCTTGCCTTGGTAAAGGACTTTAAAGACTTCTGGCAAAACGGATGGCACACTTAGCAGTGATTTGTGATGTAGTTAGTCGGCAACAATTCGGCGCACTCTCGACGCGCTCAGCAACAGACCTAGTCTCCTGTGTAGTACACGATGTCGAGGAGGCGCGCACACAAGGTCGGGCGGCCACTTTCGTCACCTTAGACGTACAAGATGCGTTCGATGCAGTTCTTCATAACCGTCTAGTGAGAAGAATGCAAGAACAAGGATGGCCAGATTCAGTTCTAAAGTGGACAACTTCGTTCCTTGCACAACAAATGGTCCAGGTCCGACACTCGGAAGGAGTCACGACAAAGCGACAGCTAGTTTGCGGGGTCCCACAGGGCTCGCCGATCTCGCCTCTTCTCTTTCTTCTGTACATGGCAGAGCCAATGCGCAGTGGTACACCTAATCTAAGGTTTAGCTATGCTGACGACATCGGCATTCTTGGATTTGGCCGCACCACTGCTGAGTCTGCTGCAGCTGCCCAGAAAGAAGTCGACCACCTGCTGGAGTGGGCTCAGAAAAATGCTGTCTAATTCGACACAGAAAAGTCAGAGGTAGTACAATTTCAACCACGGCATCGCGAGGCAGCTATTGGCATCCACGTAAACGGCACTCTCATAGAACCAGCTGAATAAGCTCGCTGGCTTGGAGTTTACCTCGATCCGCGTCTAAACTTCAAACATCATGTGATGACGTGGTCCGGAAAAGCAATGAAAGTCGCACATCTTATGCGACGCTTTAATTCTATTTTTCGAGGGGCCGCACTAGGAGCGCTGATACGAGCAGTAAATAGTTGTATTGTTTCAATCGCGAATTTTGGAGTGGAAGTCTGGTGGCCCGGCCTCAAACGCCCAACAAGAGCAGAAATAGCAACGCCAGCTACCGCGAGACTTTGCACTATGATCGATAAGGCCAACATGATGGGCCTCCGATCTGCACTTCCGGTTCTGCGGACTAATCCGAATGTGGTCCTGCACAGGGAAGGAGGAATCCCTCCAGCAAATATTATTCTAGAGGGAAACCGACTACGATTTTCAGCTCGAATAAAAACCCTCGATGATCAGCACCCGCTGAGATCTCGAGCTGCAATGTGCCCAAACATTGGGACTCGAAAGTACAAGAAAAAACCTCGACAATTTGAACATGTAGATAGACAGAGGACTCGTGCACAGCGAGCCTATCAACAACTTCCGGATGCAGAAGCTTCGATACCTCTGCCGCCGCCATCCTACTCTGCTAGATCCATGACTAAGTTAGAAGGAAAAGAAGCGAGCAAGCTTTGGATAGGCAACGTGCCTGCATCGGAAATTTGCGCCTACTCAGACGGCTCTTCGGAGGGAAATGGACGTTCAGCTTAGGGTTTTGTTGTGAAGAGATATGGTCAAACTCTTCTCAAGGAGAATGGTATCCGACACGAAGGAGAGGTTTTGGACGCAGAAATCATAGGGGCGCTGAAGGCTCTTGAGGTGGCATTGAGACTAAAAAAAGCGCAACAGCAGCGGGGGGAGACGATTCGGCGAGTGAATGTTTTTCTGGATAGTCAACATGCTGCAAAAGCACTTGAAACGGGCATCTCTTCAACCAGCCTCGTGTAACAGCTGTTGAGCCGAAGGATTCCTGTAGCCTACGCTGGCTAGCGTAGGAAACGACACAGAGCGAATATTTGGGAGAGGTCTCGGAAGCCACGGAGCTTAGAATATTCTCATTGAACCTTCTGGAAACATACTGAAGGTTCATGAGGATGACAGGTGTACCGAGAACCTTCTAGGTAGTTGTTGTGACGCTCTGTGTGAGCTCACAAGTCTACCATATATAGTAAGATAGCTGTTAGATACACAGATCTAATATTGTGCCTTTTTAGGCCAGTTGGCACTGTGGTAAAGCAATCTAACTACAGTTACATGTCTTCTGCGTGAGGAATGTTGCACATGCACCCTTCGTGTGGTCCGTGCGTCACAGTTGTCGAATAGTCTCAGTCATTCAGGTTACAGGGAGAATCTTCTCGAAAGGCAATAGTTCAGAATGTATATATATGTAGTCTTTAGCTTCAGGAATTTTCCCCTCAGAGAATTATAATAAATATGTAAAAGTGCAAGGGAAATAATAATTGTGTAAAACTTAATCCTTGCATGTCATATGTTAGCCCTAATAAGCGAGTGACGCTAAATGGGTTGATTTATGGAGTGGGACACTCTATACTTGTTATGAGTGTGCAATTTTTGTATTAGATTTCTATATACAGAGTTAGGGTAATATAACTTCACCTTTTCGAGGAAGGATTTTAATATGGTAGCATTATCTTTTTACGATCAAAAGAACTTCTTTACTTTCTTCACACAACAAAAATATCAGTAAAGCTATCTAAGGCTGATTGCGACATTATTGCACAACAGAAAGACAACAATCTTGAGTTCAATTAATTGGTCGCAAGTATTTCGGGCAAGACAAGGCCCAGCAATTACAAGATGGACGAGTCAAGGTCCAATAGGAAATCTAATGTGAGAAGGAAGAATGTTGATAACGAGTCTAGTTCTTCGGCGAGAAGGAACGAACAGTCCAACAGCGACGACAATTGGTGGAATCCTCCTCAAAGGACGTTACAAGTAACCACAGCAGAAACGAATCTCAGGTGGGATAAATTACAGTGGAAACCTCACAAGGACCACTACTTACGCGGCTCCCAGGATTGGGGAGTTTATAAAAATGACGTGATGTTTGCTTTGCAGTCAATAGGGTATATTAAAGGGATCAAATTAACAAACCTAGATAAAGCAAATTTCGGATCAATGATTAGGAGATCAGTGACCGATAACCCAAGAAGAATCATTGAAGATCTAGGCAGCGGGTCGGATATGATGAAATTATTCAACAAGACATATCGACAGTCTGGCACAATACAGGCTGAAAACTTCTTCAATAACCTAATAGAGCTGGCTTACGACGGAGGTAAAGCCATTGATTTCGTGACAAAATTTAGAGTCTGCTTTAGAGACTTTAAATCAACTGGTCAGGAGCTAGCTGACAATATCACAATACTTATATTCAAACGTGCGGTCGAGAAAAGGGCCCACAGATGGCATTATGAGGCCTCACACACCTCAAAAAACAAACAATGGCCGTTGGAAGAACTAATCAATGATTTCATCTCCAACCACAGCCTCAAGGCTTTTCATAACACAAACAAACACCATTCCAACAGAGACTTTCGGGTAAACAACACCTTTGACAACAAAAGGGGAGATAAATCCAATATTCGGCTAGGTCAAATTGAAAACAAAGGCAAGCTGGCCTTTAAACCCAAAATAAATTAGGGTGACAAGAACCCTGAGAGTAAGAACCAAGTTGTATGTTACATTTGTGGAAAAAGTGGTCATTATGCAAATAATTGCCATAGCAAGAGGGGAACAACTCAAGGTCCTCATCAATGTCACATCTGTAGGGGCAATCACTATGCAAGAGAGTGCCCAGCTCGAAAGTCAGATCATGATCGTCCTTTAAATCAAAATTCAACAAAGGGCAAAGAAAAGATGATCAACTATAATGTTTGTAATTATTGGTACGAAGAGTGGATGGAAGAAAATGGGATAGTAAACAACCCAGAGATCGAAGAAACGCCAAACTCAAGTAATGATGATAGCTCATGCTATGGAGTGAGTTTAAACTTTGCCCATCAACTAAATAACGCATCACTTAACTCTTTAATTAGAAAGAGGTGACTGTTTGATACAGGGGCTGATATTAATGCCACTAACAACCTAAAGAATTTTGTCAAGGAGTCTGTAAGGAACTTAAGACCACGGGAGGTGGCAATAAGGACAGGCAGTGGAGTTATTAATCCAGAGAAAATAGGCGAAGTATGCCTCAAGGTCAGAAATTCAAAAAATAAAGCGAGAAGGCTCAGATTAAAGAATGTCTTTCATGTTAAGAATCTTCCCATAAACATTATAAGCGGCGAATTGTTTTACAAAAGTGGATGCTCATTACAAGGTGAAAAGCTTGTTGACAGTAATGGAAGTATTATATCTTTAATAAACGTCAATAAACGAGGATTTTTTCTCTGGCTTTCTGGAGAAGATGAAACAATGAAACATATCAAATTAGGATTCCCGTGCCAATTAGACAAAGAACACAACAGTAAAAATTCAAAAATTCCCTCTGATGAAACCATTAGAAACCTAACCTTTTGGCATCGAAGATTATGTCACCCAAGCGCAGATAGGTTGCGGTGGACAATTAAAAATACTACTGGCATAAACCTAAACCCGAGTGATGTTATCAATATACCATGTGAGGCTTGTGATCTAGGTAAATCTGTAAAATACACTACTAATGAGAGACAACGACGAGCTGAATACGTCGGAAAAGGATGGCACTGTGACTTGGGATTGAGCAACCCTAAAACCATGGATGGCAATAGTTACTTCTGTTTAACGACGGACGATCTATCTAGATACCGTTTCCTCAAGCCATTGAAGACCAAAAAGGATGCAGCAGTTGAGTTGATGAATATCCTGAAAAATATTAACACTAAACTGTAGCTTGAAGGGAGAAAAGTCAGGTGGATTACAATTGACGGAGGCAGAGATTGGGGCATGTCGAGATTTGAGGAATTCGCTGCAGACCAAGGTATAGATATCATTGTGTCTATTGAAACGCTGAGGGCGATGGATAGGGAGACGTCACCTTGTGAGTAGAATACTGTTAGGTATGGGAGAATTCAATAGATCACTTGGACAGAGTAAGATGATTGAATGGTAGTGAATTGTAGATGTGGATGTGGATACTAAGAGTAAAAAGGTCCTATCTATATACAGGAGTTCAAACCCTTGTTCCACCATATGTTATTGTCTATGATAGCTAGAGTAACTACAAAGGTGTCCTTATTATAGTGAACACGTTGATGTTAGTGTGTAGCAATCAGGAGGCAATAGTGATCAGATTCTAAGGGGTTAACTTCATTGGTGCACGGTTATCCCCTGATGGTGTGTGCAGTTATGAACTCAGATTTTTACAAAAGTGTCCGCCCCAGACAATCAGCATCAGAACGGAGTGTCAGAGAGAGGAATTAGGTTCATACAGGACGCTGCTCGATGCTGCATAATTCAAACAAAAATACCATCGGTATTTTGGGACAAAATAATGGAGACAAAATGCTATACAATCAATATGACATCTCAATCTCCAGTCGATCAGCACAAGACTCCATATGAAGTATTCTGGTCAGCTATGAAAGGCAGGCCGATTAAGCCAGACATCAGTCACCTCTTAATTCCCGGGTCAAGATGCATAACACATGTAGAGAAGTCGCGCAGAATTGCAGGAGTAAAGCTAGACCCTAGGGGTGCAAGGAGTGTGTTTCTCGGATACAAGGGACGTACAAACAAACTTGTATGGATATTGGGCAGTGGGAGATTCTTAGTCTCACCAAATGTTTTAGCATATGAAAACGTTGGTAAAAATTTGGGCTGGCCAACAGAACCCCAAGAAGTAGTGAGGTCATTGCCAACTAGCGTCCAACGTCGTTTGAGAGCTAGGAAAACCAACTATGCCAGAGAAGAGGACTACAATAGGACACGAAGTGTATCACTGCCACATAGACCTAAAGGACCAGGTCGGCCAAAGAAGACAATTAGAAGACCTTTTGATGAAGCACCATTGTTCGAAAGTCAAACAAGGAACAAGAACATGAGCCCAAGCATAAACAACGAAGATAAACGCCCAACAGAGGAGTACTCAGACCACGAGGAAGAAATTGGACACAGTGCCCATTGCCTCATAGAAAAATCAATCATGAGGCAACTCATAACCTGCATGGAGACGGAGACGACATGTTTAGGTTATTAGCTAACTCTTCATCTGTCGCTAAACAAATAATATCACCAGATAAACCTAATCTGCAGGAAGCAATGAATAGCTCCGAGAAAAACGAGTGGCTAAAGGCTATCTTCGCTGAAATAAAGGGGAGTGTGGAGAGGAAAACATTTCAGTTTGTTCCAAAAAATTCAGCCAAACAGAATGGCCAAATTATCTCAGCAAAATAGGTACTTAAGAAAAAGTACAAATCAAATATGGAACTGGACAAATTTAAGGCTAGAGTTGTAGCAAGAGGATTTTTACAAAAGAAGGGTATTGATTTCAACAAAACAACAGCTTCTACGGCTAGATCAGCTAGTTGGAGAGTATTGATGGCATTGGCAGCCATAAATGAATGGCACATTCTGCAAGCTGACTTTATATCAGCTTACTTAGCAGGAGACTCGATGGAAGTCATTTATATGCGACAGTTTCCTTACCTCAAAGAATTTTTTGATTCAAACCCAGATCTTAGTAAGGCATCAGGATATTTTCATGGATAAGCAGTAGGGTAGTACTTGATCTTAGTAAGCTAGTGAGTAGGTGTGAATGCAAGGGTCTAGAAAGGTAAAGGTGGTCTGGTGGTAAACAAGTAGTCGCCACATCGCCTCCTATGCTGGAGCGCTAGTGGCAATGTCATGTATATAGTGTGGTAGGCGTGATTGAGTTTTCTCTTCACGCAACGTCTTCTTATATTCTGTACACATATTGTACCACCTCACATCTCTCTTCCTCACAGAAGACCATTTCACTGCTATCCTATAATTATATTCCATATCCCTTCGTGCCCTACGGAACGTTAGTAGTAAGCTCCCCGAGAGATATACAGAGGAAAGTATAATCCAACTACAAAGGCCACTCTACGGATTAAAGCAATCCGGAGCGTGTTGGCAAGATAAAGTTAAATCATTAATGCATACTCGAGGGTTTAATGCGTTGGCAGCCGACGACGCAATTTACTTTAATAAAGATAGTGGAGTAATAGTAGCGTCGTACGTTGACGACTTTCTATTAATAGGGCCTGATAAAAGTAAAATCAGTGTATTAACAAAATCCTTGAACAAATCAGTGCCACTGAATGACTTGGGAGAAGCTTCATGGTTTTTAGGAGTCAGAGTCCAAAGATCATCACCCACAGGGAGTGTGAGGTTAGACCAAAAACAATACATCGACAGGTCAATGATAGAACTGGAATTACAGAGTCAACGGCCCGCACCAACACCTATGTCAGTTGCCAGTAGGGTAGACATGAAGAAATATAACGGAAAAGCCTCGAACACAGAGCTTTATAATTACCAGAGGTTAATAGGAAAATACAAGTTTTTGGCATGCATGACCCGATGTGACACTTCACAAGCTATGTCTCAATTAGCGAGATACATGTGTAATCCTTCTCCCCATCACCACAAGCATGCGTTAAGAGTAGCCCAATATTTGTCTGGTAGTGCAAACAAGGGCTTGGAGTATACCAAAGATCACAGACACGTAAATGAATTCGGGAAATATGGATTGCATTGTGCTGTGGACGCTAGCTTTGCAGATGACTTTGAATCATCTAAATCAACAACAGGCTATGTTATATTTATGGGAGGAAGCCCAGTCATTTGGAGGTCAAAACTACAGACAACAGTATCTACACTGACTTGTGAAACCGAGTATGCAGCCATCTTCGAAGCAACAAAAGATTGCGCTTGGATAAGGACATTCCTGAAAGAACTGGGGCAAATGCCATCCGGACCCATCCCTGTCCTTGAAGACAATAACGGAGCAATCAAATGGGCTAACAGTACAGGAATAAGCTCTGGCTGAAGACATGTTTGTGTAGAGTACAACTACACCACACAGAAAGTTTGCGACAAGAACATTACCATAAGGACAGTGGAGTCAAAATTGAACCCAGCGAACGGCTTGACTAAACCGCTTAAAAATGCGGCGTTTAACAAGTTTGTTGAAAGACTTGGAATGGTAGATTGATTAATTATCTCCTTAAGGTTTTGGGGGCGTGTAAAAGTGCAAGGGAAATAATAATTGTGTAAAACTTAATCCTTGCATGTCCTATGTTAGCCCTAATAAGCGAGCGACGCTAAATGGGTTGATTTATGGGGGGATGTGATGGGCTATCACTAAAATAATAAGAACAAAGTAAGCTGGCCGTAATACAGTCTATTTTCTAATTATCTAGGAAATGGTATCTATCTAGGCTGTAGGACATATATACATGTAGCTCTGACCCCAGGGAGTTTAATATCCATCGGATTGCTAATCACCTGCATTCTTGAGGTGATCTATCAACAATTCATATTTGTCAGATCGGTGATCACTTATAATCCAATAAACCAACATCGGCAATTAGTACATAGATAGGCACAAGTACATGGATTTAAGGCGCAGCCTGTAACGGGGGAACACCCAATACTTGTTATGGGTGTGCAATTTGTGTATTAGATTTCTATGTACTGAGTTAGGGTAATATAACTTCACCTTTTGAGGAAGGATTTTAATAAAATATACTGTACCTACAAGATCGCTCATGCACCTTGTACTGAAACTGTGACATCTCGAAGAGGTACCTCTGTTTTGCATACTCTCAGCGTCAGCTGCTGTGACGATTAAGTGGATCCCTGGTCACTCTGGAATACAAGGGAACAAAGAAGCAGACGCAACTGCGCGCCTCGGCTTACAAATGCTGCCCAGTTCGGACAACCAACCAGAAACCATTTCATTGGCATACCTTTGCCGTCTTATGTATAACAGGTTACAGGCTTTGCTCAGCAATTGGTGGGATAAAGCGTGCCCTGTTTGGTATCGAAAGCTAAATCTGCTCATGAAACGGCGCAAGACCCCTGAACTAGCCCTATCAAGGCATCTGCTACGCGAACTAATTGCAGCCTGTGTGGTCCACGGCAATTTCGCGGCCTATCATCGCCAATTCAACAATTCAGACGCACCTAGTGAGTGCGAGTGTGGGAAAGAGACTAGCCCAACCCATTTTATCCACTGTCGGCTTCACTCTCACGAAACACGTCGAATACGAGGTCTAGAGTCCCACAACAACTTTATACATGAGCTTCTAGGACCTAAGTGCCTCGAAGCATTCAGAAATTTAGCACAGAAAACCCGATGTTATGGATGATCAGCTGCAGGCTGGACCTCTGCTCTCAGCGAGGTCCATATAAATTAGTCATGTAACATGACCCTATCGGAAGGGGAACAAGGCCCAAAGTTTTGCTTCCCAACCACAAGTGCTGATATTTAGTTGGAGCTCAAAGTTTTGGAGCCTGGAGTTATGTTGTGATTTCTATTTTGTATATGGCTGCATATAATTTTACTGGCTACAATTTGAGTAGCGGTTCACGTGATGGGAACACGTTGGGTAAGTCATAGATATGATCTTAGCCGTAAACCCCAGTCTTTCACCCTGTCAGAGCAGCATGTAGACAGCATGGCGGAGACAAGGGTCAAAGAGGTGGTATTCATGCTAAAGGGGGCCATCCTACATTATGCATGAGATAGTTACATAACCACTCGGCCAAAAGGCCAGACCAGAATCATAGAACACTGGATTCTGGTTATCTCCACATATATAGATTATACAGAAGGCAATCCTGATAGACCCTCAGGGGAAAACAGGTATATCCTAGGACTTAAAAATAGAAAAAAAAACAAATAATATCAAAGAAAAGTACATAACAAATAACACAATACACAAGAATAGCACCCATGCCTCGTATTGCATCTGCAAGTACCACCATGAAGTCATGGCGGCTTTTTCTTCACACCAAGTTAACCCTCATCCGTGAATACCCACCCAGGGGAATGTCTCAAAAACCCTGAGTTATCCAGACATGCCTTCATCATCCACTGAATTTTCTCTGCGCGAAATGTAGTCTCCGGTGTCTCCTTCCAAAGTGGAGTAGATGCCCAGGCTACTCAAACTATACCGGAGACCACCACCAGGAGGCGGATCACGGCACCTTCCATCGTTTACTTGTGTTTACAATGTCAGCAGCACTCTTGCAAGCGAAGTCTTGGCGTACAAAAAGCTCAATTCCTAAAACTCTTTGCCAAAATTCAAAATTACACGCCTGTCGAGATTGTATCCATCCTCCGTGTCATCTTAAAAACTTGTCCCAACCCCTCTCACGTTCTTCCCAAAGAACTGTCTCACAGATTTGTGTGCCACGCTTTGCTTACTCCGTCGGGTGTAAATATCGGCGTGGGCGCGTATGTGGTGGTCAATTGAGGCCAGAGAAAGTCGACGAGAGGTGTGATCATTGAAATAAGGATGTACTAAGTCGTACCTGCAAACTTGATGAGGTTTTGGTGGTGAATGATCTCGTCGGGTAGGAAAATTTGATTAGGTGGAGAGTCTTGGTTCATTGCCTCATTGGCCAACTTGTTCGGTATTACGAGATTTGAGTGAACTTGGCTATGGGAGAATATTCCACTCCAAGGTTGGTAAAGGACACCATGGAAAGGTATCCAGTTTTGCCATCCTGCAGGGATTTTGAGACGTTTTCCCGCGCACGCTGTTTCCATTCATACCCTATTTATTTTTTAAGTACAAAGTTCTGTGGAAAAGGTGGCTGAATTTCACGGGTGAACACTGAACTGAATGGCTACTCATCAAGGGCAACATATTAATGATCTTTCAGGAAATACGAGAGGCAAGGAGCACTGTACGAGGTGTAGTCTAGGTCAGAGAGGAGCCCAATATGCCAGATAGTCTATGTGTAGGAATACTCTTGCATACAGTACCTTGATCTGCTTGGAGTAAACTTAACCCTGAGACTGATCAGGAAGGAACTTTGGATTAGTCATGAATTAGTCATAGAAGGAAAGGTGGTCAGAGCTGAGATGGAAAACTATTCTGGTGTTGAGTTCTTTTGGAAGAGGAGTGAGTGAATAGAAGTGGTTGCGAGATATATACTTAATATAATATATTTGTTAATTCGCCCCAAAGAAAACCTACAGTAGCCGTCGCTCTAAGATTTACAAACAACGGGTTATGAGACCGGAACAGCGCAACGCTGCCTAGAATTAATAAATGCGAACGAAAAACGGCTTTGAGTAGGAAATTGTCAGGAAGAAAATTAAACAAAGCAACATACACCAAAAATTTACTCCAGTAAATGCCAGTATCGCCAAGTGAAGAAACACCAGAGCAGCTTGAGACGTCCAAGAAAACCAAATCCCTTCACTTTGACTCAAAGGCAGGTAGATTCAGATATAAAGGGAGATTTATAACTACCTCTGAAGCCGAACGCCTTGCGAAGGAAGAATTTTGTGAACTAACTCAAAGATCCGAAAAAGTATCAACAACATCTCTGGAAACCAACATGAACGAAAAAATGAATAAAAGGACTTTAGAGCTGGACACGATCTTGGATGGAGCAGAGGCATGGGCAGGATGGACGACTGCACTTTTTAATGCGTTATATGTCCATGATATTCCAGGAACAGACTATACACAATGGGAAATTGTCACTGGAGAATACACCATGCCATACTTGTTGCCAAAAGATGAGAACAAAGCTAGTACTATAGTTGAGAGCACACCCGCACAAGTAAAATTATGGAAACAGGCTAATGCAGTCGCATTATCTACCATTAGGAAAAATTGCTCAGTACTAGTTAAAGCTCGGATAGGTACTTGTGTAACGGCATATGAAGCATTCAAGGAACTAGAAAAGGCATTTCAAAGTCAGATGTCTATAGAATTCTACAGCCTGTTAAATAGCCTGATGATCAATGCTTTTGACGACCGGAAAAACGATGTTGTGTCACATATTGCTCAATACGAGCAGGTATGGAACAATTTCGTCGGGATTATATCCAGGGCAAAACTTGACAATGATGATGGCATGGGGAGAGGATTTTTGGAATTCAGCAAAAGCGACAAAGCTAAGGCTGAGTTTCTACTTAGATCCTTTGGAACACATCATGCCAATACAATTGAAAATATCAGGGCCAAAGAATACAGCTACCATGATGTTGTACTAAAATTAACACAATTTATTTTGTCAAAGAAATAGAAAAATGATGGCACAAAGGAAGAGCCTGTAGTGCTCAAGACTAAAACTACAAAATATTTGACCAAGGAGTGCAACTATTGCCAGTCTATAGGACGCAAAGGCATAGGGCACATTGATGATGAGTGTTGGACCAAGAAAAAGGTTGAGAAGAAAGCAAGAAAGTTTGAAGTAGAGGAAGAAGAGAGCTTCCATATAGACAACTTCAGAATAGGCAGGACGCAAACCTGCAATAATAACTTTGAATGGGATACAGGGGCAAGCCATCACACTACAAATCGACTCGATCTCTTGTTTAATGTGCAAAACTGTAATCTAACGGTAAGAGGCCATGATGGAAATATATCCCAATGCCGTAAGACTGGAACAGTAAGATTCAATCACAAGGGGAAGAAGATCGAACTGAAGAATGTGCTATACGACCCAACATACAGCAATCTCATCAGCGGGCAAAGAATCCCTGAATATTTGACAAAGGCTTCAAAAAGAAGTATTATTCTAAAGATAGGACCGAAAAAAGTCTGTGAGATGGAAAGAGATGGGAACGGGAATGGGTTTATCAGTATAGATCGAGTTCATACCGCAGATTGCCAAGAGACCTTACATCAAACCAAAGAAGCTCTTAAATTACATCAAAGGTATGGACATATTTCATTTGATACCCTCAAATCTCTCCCTGAATGCCCCAAATTCTCCTCAAGTCCTCGGTGTGAAGCATGCAAAAAAGGTAAAACTACAAAGCCAGCAGCTAAAGAACAATCAACCAAAATCCGGACATCAAGGACCTTGCAACAAATTCACGTGGATCTAGTAGGACCTATAACGCCACAAGCAGGATCACATAAATATCTGTTAGTAGTAACAGATGACTTTAGCAGATATACAGCATGCACACCTTTATCAAAGAAGTCTGATGCCCCGGAAAAATTATCTCAGATAATTGTAGCCTTGGAAAATGCGACTGAACGAAAAGTTAGTGAAATCCAAGCGGATTGGGGCACAGAGTTTCGGAACAGCAAGCTGGAACATATGTGCAAAAGTAAGGGAATTAGAATGAAAGAGACAGTTCCAGGGCACAGTGAGACAAACGCCATAGCGGAAAGAGCGAACCGGACAATAATGACAATGGCAAGAACCGCGATAAAAGGAACAGATGGGAAAATAGCTGCGAACAAATGGAATCAAGCAGCATCCTGGGCAACATATACGAAGAATCGAGTTCCGCACAGGACACTATCAGGTAGATGTCCAGTTGAGATAATGCTGGGAAAAGACGGAAAGGAAGAAAGAAAATTCCTCAAGCCGTTTGGACAAAAAGTAGTATGTGTTATGAATCTTACTTATGGACTGGATTACGGAGCTGTTAAGCTACAGAGGTCGAGTCAGTTTCGGCAAGATAAAGATTTCAAGGGTGCAGGTAAATCACGAATAGTTAATCAAGTAGATATATTTAGTTTTGATTATCGAAGGGTATAAGGTCGTGTATCTTAAAACAAAAGTTGTTCAAACTAAGGAGCAAATTCTAAAATTCCAACCAACATAATCTACGCCCCATTTGTCACGGGTCCTGGGCCCGCTAAGATACCCCCTGTAAAATAGCTTTCTATTACACACTCTCCAGCGCATCATAGAGCGACTCTTGTATTTTCATTACTTTAGAGAATCAGAATAGACTTTGATTACTTCGTTCGATTGTACAGATCACGACCTCATTTCGTGACATATTCTGATTCTCTAAAATCATTTTATCCTCATCTAGCCACACCTGCGACGCCTCGCGGTACCGGCAACAACCTCACGTTAACCCAACTTGAATCAAATTTCTGAGCCTTGAATACATTTTTTTTCAGCTCTCAAATACTCTCAGCTCGCTACATCTCAGCCAGCACCCAAGTTGATTTCAGTCATGTCACAAATCAACACTAACAATCAAACCGCAGAAGTCCCCAAGCCGATAATACAATGGCCGAAATGGTCTGGAGATTCTGCGGACTTTCCCGCTTTTCACATCAGCCTTGAAGGAGTCGCAGAGGAGCACACAAACAACAAATCTTTTTGTTACTCGGTTTTCTCCCAATCTCTCCCCGCCGAAGCTCAGCGTCGAGTTGCACCGTGGATGAGAGCTCAGAAAAAGTCTAATGATTGGAGTAGCGAGAAGTTTATATCCCATCTTGAAGACCTATTTGTCGATAGGGATGCAGCGACAAGAGCCCAGACCAAGATCAACGCCCTTCGCCAAGGACCGCGACAAACGTTTGCTAACTTTAGATCAGTTTTCGAGCAACTTTGCTCTGAAGCAGATCACCTCGCACCAGTTGGGGCATCCAAGGTAAATGCTATGAAGTGTGCGCTAGCTTCACACCTTCGTCAGGGAATAGCTTATCGTCAAGGAGTTTCGGAAACAAATTACGATAGCTTTGTCAGAGAGGTCCAAAGCCTTGCCAAAGAGCTGGAATCAATTCCTAGCTTCAGAGAAATTCGAGGTTCTGATAAAGAATCATTTTTAGTTGAACGCACCTCACAAGCTACTCTGACTTCTATAGATAGAAATAAAGACATTTGCCAGCCAAACCAATCCTCAAGCAGAATAAGTCAGCCTGCAACACTATTCGACAAAGATGGCGATATCCAGATGGCCGATATAAGCTCGCTTCAAAGCCAAATCGACGCTCAGACTCAAGTAATTCTAGCAGTGCTTAAAGGGACAAGCTCGAAGGTTTCAGGTGGTAATAGTCGGACAAATGATGAGCGCCCATTTCCTCCAGAAGTTTCCAAAGCCGAAAGAAACCAACGAATTGACAACAACAGGTGTGAAAGGTGCGGCAAGTCTCCTTCTCACAGATGGGGAGATTGCCGCTATCGAAACTTTCGAGAAAACCCAACGCCCAGAGGCTATAGTTCTACACGACGGGCTGGGGTGAATTCGATGAGTAAGGAGCCATCAAAAGGTGAATTTATTTCGGATTCGGAAAACTAGTTGCCTCTGAGAAAAGTCGTGCTCAGAGGCCAATGGTATATGATTCATTCGGTGTAAATTTAAAGAAGGAGCCGTCGTTAAGGGAAATTCTAGTTGCGAAAAAGAGAATGGATAGCAAGCCGTTTTTAATAGATACCTTTATTAATGACCAATTCTTTCTCCCAGCTCTTTTTGACTCAGGCTGTCTCCCATACGCTGCTTTCAGCGAAAACATCGTACAGAAACATAAACTTCCACGCATTACAGTACAACAAAGAAATCTTCAGCTTGCCAAAAATGACAAGTCCCCCATAAAATAAACCAAATAACATATGTCACCCTTGATATTAATGGTCGACGAGAACGGTTATGGGGTACGTCATTCAAGGCTTGCACTATGATTTAATACTTGGTAAGGGATGGGCAGAAAGAAATAATGTTGTGTACCAAGCAAAAACCCATACTCTTTATGTTAATAAGGGGAATCAGCAAGTAAAAATTCTTGAAAAGGGGTGGATGGAATGCGGAGATGTAGTAAATAGGACCAAGTATATCCGAGAAGGGAAGCTCATATCCGCGCTTGCATTTTCCGCTTTCACAAAGAAGGCTCAAAATAGCCTGCAAGATCTCACTTAGCATCAGTGTCAATTTCAGATATCAATAAAGCATTGCAAAAGCTTGACACAAAACGAGAAAAGCCCACCATTGAATCAGTCGGTAAAAAACTTCCCAAGCAGCTTGTTGGATTCGAAGGCATGTTCTTAGAAGACGAATCTTGTGAGCTACCTCCCCACCGAGCTGGTCATGACATGGAGATAAAGTTGGATAGGGATGAAAGCGACAATGAAAAGAAACCGCCCTATGGGCCGCTCTATGAAATGTCAAAGGAAGAGTTATTGGTCCTTAGGAAAACTCTCGCTGATCTCCTTGATAAAGGCTGGATACGAGCAAGTTCCTCGCCAGCCAGCTCACCGGTGCTTTTTGCAAGGAAACCAGGGGGTGGCTTAAGGTTTTGTGTCGATTATCGGGGACTTAATGCAATTACAAAAAAAGATCGCTACCCGCTCCCACTTATAAGGGAGACACTACGTCAACTGACTAAAGCCCGTTGGTTCACGAAAGTGGATGTACGCACCGCCTTTCATCGCCTGCGTATCAAGGAGGGAGATGAATGGAAAACTGCTTTTCGCTCACGTCAAGGCTTATTTGAATGGCTAGTTTGTCCCTTTGGATTATGCGGGGCACCAGCAACATTTCAACGTTTTATTAACAGCACCCTACAGGAGTTCTTAGATGTCTTTTGCTCAGCGTATGTTGATGATGTCATAATATACTCAGACGGAGACCTAGAAGACCACTTTAAAAAGGTATCAAAAGTATTAAATTCACTAAAGACAGCAGGGCTTCGGCTTGATCTAGAAAAATGCGCGTTTGGGGTGACAAAGATAAAATACTTAGGCTTTATCATTGAAGCTGGAGTAGGTGTTAAAGTAGATCCAGATAAAGTGCTAGCAATTTCTGATTGGGAGGAGCCAAATAATGTGTCCGAAGTGCAATCTTTCCTCGGATTTTCCAATTTTTACCGAGAATTCATCCCTCGCTTCTCTTCAGTCTGCGAGCCGCTTAATAACCTTACTAAACGAGGTGTACTTTGGCAATGGGGCAAGCCCCAAAAGAATGCATTTGAGCGGCTGAAACAACTACTGATAAGTGCACCAGTACTTTCAATGTTTGATCCGGAAGCTGAATCCATTTTAGAAGCGGACTCATCGGGATATGCTGTAGGGGGAGTCTTATCGCAAGTAGACGAAAAATGTCGCCTTCGACCAGTAGGCTTCTTTTCCAGAAAATTGTTGCCAGCTGAAGCAAATTACGAAATCTATGACAAAGAAATGCTATCAATAATTGCAACCATGAGGCACTTTAGAGGAGAGCTTAGAAGTGTAGACAAGCCTTTTATTGTTTTATCTGATCATCGAAACCTACAGCATTTTATGACAACACGCCAGCTATCAGAACGCCAAGTTCGATGGGCCGAAGAGCTGGCAGGTTATAATTTCAATATAAAATTCAGGCCCGGTTCTGATTCAGCAAAACCTGATATTCTCTCAAGAAAGGCTGAGTTCAGACCAAAGGATGGGCTGACGCCTTCATAAATCGCCTCCACGACGGTCAAGAAATTGCGAAAGCTGCAATGAAAACTGCCCAGCAGATAATGGAGCACAATGCCAACAGGGGACGAAGGCCTGCCGAAAAGTTAAAGGTCGGGGATAAAGTCTGGCTAAACTTAAGAAATGTCACTACTCCGCAACAAAAAAAAAAGTTATCATGGATAAACGCCAAATACAAAATAACGCGGGAGGTAGCACCTGACGTCTATGAACTAGATGTACCAAGTAATATCCATCCCAGATTTTTTGTAGACCTACTCTGTCGGGACTCTGATGATCCACTGCCTTCTCAAGCCACTGACGACAGTCAACCTCCTCCACTATTAGACGGAAAACATCCCCTCTATGGAGTAGAAAAAGTCCTCAGAGCCCAATCTTTCAGAGGAAAAAGATTTGTCTGCGTGAAATGGATAGGTTACAAGGAGACTACCTGGGAACCCCGAGAAAATTTAGTTCTTACCGATGCCTTTAAGAGTTTCATCGGCAAATATGGAGATGGAGATGATGTTGGTGACTCCAATGCGGGTAGCTATACAGGTTCAAGGAGCAAAAAGAGGCCATCGCTACACCAATAGTGGTAAATACACCCGGGAGGAGAGAGGTGATGTCACGGGTCCTGGGCCCGCTAAGATACCCCCTGTAAAATAGCTTTCTATTACACACTCTCCAGCGCATCATAGAGCAACTCTTGTATTTTCATTACTTTAGAGAATCAGAATAGACTTTGATTACTTCGTTCGATTGTACAGATCACGACCTCATTTCGTGACACCATTTGCCTAGCCCTAACCGAATTTACGAAATAGTCCGTGCGCCACCCAATCCAAATTACCTACAACTAATTCATAACAGTATGCTACGAGTACAACCAAACTCATGGACAAAAAATAAACGACCGATCTTTCGAGGCTATGATTATAGGATATCCTGGAACGCACGGAATTTATCAAGTCCTCAAACAGGATGGATCAACCAAGTTGGTGAAAAATCCGAAAGAAGTTCACCATGTGCAAGAAGAACCCAAGAATGAAGAAAATCCCCCAATATTTTCACAGAAAGATCAGACCCTGGAACCACCATCACAAGCCATAGAACAGGAACCAAATAGGTCACAAAAATCTCGAAAAACCCCTGAACAATTTGAACAGTTATACGGGAAATGAAAGTCGCAGAGAACTCCCGCGCCCAGCTTGAAGAAACGAGAAGGGAACATATATGAAAACCCCAATGATTCAGGCCTCAAAAAGGCAATCTCGAAATTATCAGATCTATGTGGAAACTTTGAAACCTGTGAAAAGGTCCCAGATGAGGCCAATAGGGCTATAGAATATTACGCTCACAAGGCCCAGATAGGAGCAATAGGAGTAGATGAAGATCATCCCACTGAGCAACAAGTCAAAGAAGGTCCACATGCTAAACAATGGGCAGAGGCTCGAGAGAAAGAGCGAGCACAACTTAGACGTTACAGTGTCTACCGTATCATCGAAAAGGCAGATATACCTGAAGGAACACGAATAGTGGATACCAAATGGGTGTACGTCATTAAAAGAAGCATAGATGGACAAATAGAAAAGTTCAAGGCAAGAATGGTAGGAAGGGGTTTCTCTCAAATCATGGGCGTCAATTATGATGAGACATATGCACAGATGATGCGGCCAGAAACATGGAGACTTTTAATTGTAATAGCTCTATACAAAGGATGGGATATCCGACAATGGGATGTTGTGGCAGCATATCTTCGAGCCAAACTTAACCATGATGTGTATGTCAAAGATATCAACGAAGAAGGCAAAACAGAGTACTGGAAACTAGAAATGGCCTTATATGGTCTGACACAAGCCGGTCATGAATGGTTTAACAAGCTGAAGGGAATACTACAAAGTTCCGATTGCCAAATGAAACAATGTGTGAAGGACGAAGGTTGTTACCACAGAACAACCCAAGACGCACTATTAGGCACGCATGTTGATGATATAATTGGAGTCGGCACTCAAGACGCTCTAGAAAATATCGAAAAGGGAATCGAAAAACATGTTGAATTGGATAAGCGTGGTAAACCAAAAAAGATGCTTGGAATAGAAATGAAATGGGAAGATGGCGGTAACACAGTTGTGATGACCCAAACAATGCTCATAGAATCACTCTCCAAACAACACCATGTGATTGCCAAGGCGAGTCTACCACAGGACAGAACATATTTCGAGGAAAATTCACAAATAGAGCCTGCAGATTCTAGAAACTACCAACAAATTGTTGGAGGATTGTTGTTCATATCACGGATGACCAGACCTGACATAGCTATACACGTGAACCTATTAGGGAGACGTGCGCAAAGTCCAAATACTTTAAATCTGACAGCAGCGAAGATGTTACTATCCTATTTGTTAAGTACCAAAAAGGTAGGTTTAAGACTTTGCAAGCCCGAAAACCTCGACGTAGAAGTCGTCACAGACGCTTCGTACGTAGGAGAAGAGGGAAAATCACAAAGTGGATGTATGACCTTTGTAGGAAAACAGCCGATAGGATGGTGGACTTGCAAGCAAGATATAGTAGCACAATCTATTACTGAAGCGGAATATATGGCAGCAGGAGAAGGAGCAAAAGATGCAGCATGGACCAGTCAGATTCTTGAAGAATTACACATAAATCAAATCCGAGTTATACCAATGCTGATAACTGATTCTGAAGGAGGCTATAAGCTCTCAAAGACGAACAAATTTGCACGAAGAACAAGGCACATTGAAGTTCGACATCATTACCTTTGACAAAAAATTCAAAATGGGAACCTGATTATCAAAACAATACCCGGAAAGGAGAATCTAGCAGACCCGTTGACAAAATTGCTACCAAAAGCCAGGATTAAGGATTGGAGGATAGAAATTTCAATAAATGGATGATCAGCTAACATATTGTCAGAGCAGCATGTAGACAGCAGGGCGGAGACAAGGGTCAAAGAGGTGGTATTCAGGCTAAAGGGCGCCATCCTACATTATGCATGAGATAGTTGCACAACCACTCGGCCAAAAGGCCTGACCAGAATCATAGAACACTAGATTCTGGTTATCTCCACATATATAGATTATACAGAAGGCAATCCTGACATTACCCCTCCTATAATCTATAGATGTGCCCAACCTCCGCAGGCTCATCCGTGATTTGCTTGCTTAGCCAGAACTGAATACACACGGGTGGATGAACACATGCCAGAGCTAGACCAATCTGTAGTTCTATGATTATGTCAGAGCAGCATGTAGACAGCAGGGCGGAGACAAGGGTCAAAGAGGTGGTATTCAGGCTAAAGGGCGCCATCCTACATTATGCATGAGATAGTTGCACAACCACTCGGCCAAAAGGCCTGACCAGAATCATAGAACACTAGATTCTGGTTATCTCCACATATATAGATTATACAGAAGGCAATCCTGACACATATTACAGTACAGTAATGCTCGAGTAGGGGAGTGTGTAGGAATACTCTTGCATACAGTACCTTGATCTGCTTGGAGTAAACTTAACCCTGAGACTGATCAGGAAGGAACTTTGGATTAGTCATGAATTAGTCATAGAAGGAAAGGTGGTCAGAGCTGAGATGGAAAACTATTCTGGTGTTGAGTTCTTTTGGAAGGGGAGCGAGTGAATAGAAGTGGTTGCGAGATATATACTTAATATAATATATTTGTTAATTTGCCCCAAAGAAAACCTACAGTAGCCGTCGCTCTAAGATTTACAAACAACGCTATGAGATAAGTAGTTCAATTAACATACCTCTCGTTCCTACCAGCATTCCTTCTCCAGTACTTCCGACGACCCTATCTCTCCTGTGCCTCGATCCATGCGCCCGGTGACCCTGCGTCTGACATATAGGAAATTGATCAATCGTCTTACTGCTTACTTTAACATCCGCATCCATCTCGGATGACAGTTGAATTTGAAATTGAAGTCTTCTACGTGACAGGAAAGAAACAACATCTATTTAGGCGTGATACTGATAGATGGGGTCTTGGAGCTCATTGCTACCTACATGACCGGCAGTAAATCCAGAAGCAACGAAAGAAATGAAAAAAAAGTGCTATAAATGTCAGAGTTACAATGCCCTACACCACATCCCCGTCTTCCAAAACAAACTCCCTTTGATTTTGAAATAATCTCAGCATGGTCATCTCATACCCTGTTCATTCTTCGGTAAACTGTAACATTTGCTTATAGTTAGGAACTGGATAAACTTCTGCCATCCCTTCTCCACTATCACCTCCCTGGCCCCAGTTGATGCCATTTTCTCACAGCTTCTCAAACGTTGCATAGCAGGTCGGCACACTGAAAAAACCCAGGATCTTTTCTCTCATCCGCTATCAGAATGGAGCGCAGGCGTTTGAGCTGAAGCGGGATTGGAGTGCTAGAAGAGGTTGGATGGGCTGCGAAAGATGACTAAAGGTCTACTGGAGATAATTTGGAGGAACTAAAGGTTTGAACAATTGGTAACATAAATATCTAAAGAGTCTAAAGGTTCGAATGGGTACTAATGGTAACTAATGGTGCTATAGGTGACCAGACGAGATCCAACGGTGGTGGTTGTGACAGAAAAACTAAGCGTAGAGAACTCTGCGTTTACAGACCAAGCCATCATATAGATACCTGACCTCCTTCCACTAGCTCATCATAAGATGGGCCCTAACCTAGCACCAACATAATAACAAGTGCCAAATGAAATCCGAGGCATGAGAGCCCTTCTTATATATTAAGCATTCTTTTCTGTACAATTTTCTAATATTGTGACATAGCTAGATAGCTGCATACGCAGATAAAATCTGATATAAAAAACAAAAAAAAAACAAGTACCAAGAAATGTTCTGTTGTCATAGCAACATCGAAAGACTGGTAAAATTATGAACTGAAGTGAGGATGGAAAGAGGAATCCTTATAGCCGCAAACGCATTTCTGATTCTCGCTGTTGGTATAAATGTCTTGACCTCCCTTTCCAATGTTAGTCATAGATTAGTCATCGTTAATTATGAGTATTAGTTTCTTTTGTAGAATAGGAGAATAGACAAGATCCACCAACACAACTGCAGAAACGTGACATACAGTTTACGTTCTTTGCACCGTGTTTAAGTATCCCAACACCCACTTTCGGCATGCAACGTCAATGATAGTCAGCGTAGTCCCCATGAACTGTTCCTGCTGCAATTGTTACGGCTTATACTTAGAGATCTTAATTATCTATTGTTATATGGCAGAGAGTCTAGATGATTAAGCATCGGTCCTGAAAGCAAGCTAGCGGAGTTTTCACTTGAGCAAGGCTCAGGACCTCTTCCTCTCTTTATCTTTATCTTTTCTTTTAGTTATCGAGCGTAGCTTTAGGTCCAAATCTAAAGCAATAATTCTTATTACTATTCAAAGGGGTCTTCTTGTGTTAACCTGAGGTTAGTTTTAATAGCAATCAGACGATATAAGGAAATGATTAAATTTTCCTTTGCAGCTATTGATGGTGACATGAATTAACATGATGATTGTGATTGAGATAGATTTCTAGATAGTTTATAATACATCATATGCTCAGGTTCAAATACCTCGAGCCAAGCAACAAGATTATTTTCCTCCAGATCTAGATTCATCAGAATAATTACTTACTCTGTCGATTCATAGAGTTCCACTAGAATAGATTTGTCATCATGGGGGATCACATGAGGAGCTCGCTATGAACACGTTAGCTAGGTCCCACTTTAGTTATAAGTTGGGACTCTCTCTCCCTGACGAGACAGACAGACAGAATACTATTAACTCTTTTTCAACCTTTACAATTGATCGTGATACCACCCCGTAGTCTATCTAACATACTCAGTAAAATTCTCCTAGTCTCAGTTGTGTGTTTAGGATCTTGAATAAGTTTCTAGTAACTAGTCAATGATGTTTCTCTTATCACTGAGACAAAGTCATGGTTGATACAACAGGTACAAACAATGAATCTTGTCTATACATGACGTTGTGATATAGTCATGATCGTCAGAGCAATATCAACTCATGAATAAACTATGTCTCTACATGACAGACAATGTCACACCCATCTCGGTTGAGCTAGTTCCCGTGGCCGTCTGCAACGCATGAAGGGGTCTAGATCTTTGTATTGTTTTGGCCGATGCTTCTGCCACCACTCTTTCACGAGCTCTTGGCCGCGCTGTTTAACCCACTTCCCTAATGCCGCAAAGGGTTGATCTTGATCTTCTTCACTGCGCGCAGCTGAGGTTAGTGACCGGTTATTGAGAGCTCCCAAGGCTGATTTAGCCAGCTTATTGGCCTCTTCATTGTCTTGGATCCCCATATGACCAGATATCCAGTGTATTTACACTCTCTTATTGTATCTCAGCAATGAAAACTTGTCAACAACTGCCTGAGAGGAATTTGATCTTCCTTGGTCGGGTGGACGGGTGGCCACTTGATTGTCCAGAAGAAAACAAATTGGAAGGTTTTCTCCCACCGTAAGTGCAGCCTCCAATGATTTAATGGTACTTGAAACTCCCGCATTGAATA
The DNA here is from genome assembly GCA_900239735.1 of Blumeria hordei DH14. Taxonomy (NCBI): domain Eukaryota; kingdom Fungi; phylum Ascomycota; class Leotiomycetes; order Helotiales; family Erysiphaceae; genus Blumeria; species Blumeria hordei. Next base: position 1,406,187 of record OENG01000025.1, on the reverse strand, counting down.
CCTCTGCCCCGGGAAGTGTACCAGAACCACTCTTAGCTAGATTACCTCCTTGGTATACTACATACCTCCAGGCTGATTTTCCGGGACCCGATGAAGATCCATCAGAGAAAGCATTGACTATGTTTTGGAAAATATACTGTGTACAATATTATGTGGATATGTTTGATAGAGTATAGAAGACTTGATATTTTGCAACTATGGGAACATTGGACTTATATACAAATTTACGGGAGAAATTCCCACTAGTCTCATGTGCCTGTCAAACCTAGTGATGACCAGCCACCTCTCATCTACCATGATAAGCCAAGATACACTGTAGTACGTAAATATTGTTGTACTTAGGTTATGAGCAGATATGGAATGATGAATAAGCTAGGGATAACAGAGAAGAGCAGAAGATGATAATGAGAGATTGAAGATATGAATAACTTAATTAATACAATCAATGGTGCTACCGAGGTAGATTTAGATTTAGATTATTTCTAGTGCCAGGCTTACGCCCTCCATCCAGTGGACATGACACGTATGGAGGACGTCTAGAATACAAGTTCCTCCATTTTCTAGCAAAGCCCATCCGGTGCCTGACTTTTCCTGCTACGTACCTCACGCTTGTTACATTAGGTCGAATAGGTAGGAATGCATTCACCATGATCCTAAGACCATGTATTGAGTGAAAACCTTCGTGGGAAAACCTCAATAATTCCTCCTGTACTCTATCACGACGAGCAGCCGTAGTCCCCCCTTAAACAGGCCGTGTATGAATTCAACCTACCACTTCTAGAAAGCACATCTAGCACCCGACCAACTGTGCCAACGGCCTGTTGAAAATCACATATCATTCTTCCCAAATTCTCCCCTGCATTGCGCTCAACCCCCATTTGAGAGGGCTGAAATTCCGAAATCGAGAGCTCAAAACCGAGGCACCAGTGCCCCAGCTTTCGTCGTACATTTTTTTTTGTCTGAGTGAGGCGTCTTCGTTCGCGCCGTCTTTGGAATGTGTCGAAAAGTTGAGAATGTTGATGTCGCGGTCGAGGTGCCTGTCTAAAATGAGGCCGAGCAATTGTCCAGTCCTGCACACAATGTTAGTAAGGTTGAAAGCGAAAGGAATTTTACCTTTGATTTTGGGAGGTTGTTGGTGAGTCGTAATGTCCTCCCAGTCAAACTCAATCGGGAAGTTGTCAGAAGACTGAATAGAAGCGACCTAAACTATTGATCTATCGTGCCATGGACGGAACATAGCCCATGTGTCAACCGAAATTGACTGGGCCACGCTCAGCAAGCTGCTGTTGCTTTCGGCGTTGCACGATTTGACTAGGCTCATAACCTTTGCCGGTGCTACCGAGGTAGACAGGACTGATATAAATATATATACATGCTGTACACCCATGAAACAGTCCATAATCATATAACCAGAATGTTCCATAGCCACATTCTATTCCATTCCATTCTCTAACATGTTGTATTAGTGACACAAAGCTCTTGGTGTTGATCGTAATAACAGTCGTGCAGGGACCACATGGACCCTGCATACTGCAATAGTACATGGATATGCTATATCCCTGTAGATAGATAGGGATGAGCCCATAGCAGCTCTGACAGTCATATCACAACAGTTCATTGCAGGCTTTGTCTGAGCATGTTCCATGTAGGTTCCCCCAATTGAGAAAGGCTATGAAATCTTCTGGGCGTCTTGTTCCACCAATACCTCCAACCTCAAAGAAGGACCCAGACTTTGTCTTAGCCTCGCCCTTCAGCGATGTATAAATTATTAGGAAAGCCTGGGTAATGCTGTAACCAAAGGCATTCCAATCCATCCTGAAGATATCGAGGACAGCTTGTCTCCAAGCAGGGTAGTGTGCCCTGTTTCCGTCATATTTTGGCAGACTGGTCGGGCGAAATCTTACTCCCTCGGCTGGGATGGGGTCCTTTTCAATTATTACACGCTGTTTGATGGCAATAGGACGAAGCATTAGCTCAGCCCTTAAAACGTCAATCTACGTCTGTAATATGTGAATTCTATCCTCTTCCGCTTCCGATTCACTCATGGCATCATGGTAAGTAGCCATGGCAATGTATGATGTAGGGTTTAGAAGTGAAAGATAGGACTTGGTTGAATGTGAAGAGCCAAATAAAATAGAATAAAAATATATGAAAATATAAAAGTATAAAATATATTGTTGGTTCCACTCAGGTTAGATGTTGCAGCCTCAGGTCATTAGGCTCGGCAGTCAATATTGGCTGACTAATCTGGAGAGGCCTGTGCATCTCATCTAATGCACAGAGGTTCGAAACACCCTAGATAGATGAGATAACATAATTACAACTCAGTACACCCTATTTCCATTACCCAGCACTAGTGCTTAAGTCCTGTCAACAAATATATATAAATATCAATCATAATTTCTAAGACCAAAACAATTCTTTAAAAAAATGGAAATTGAGCAGACAAATAATACAACATTACAGAATATGAGGAGTGTAGCAAATCTTTGTATAACAATCACAATTAGGAAAATACTGATGCGCGTACGTCTACAAAAACTCGTTTGTTTGTTTGTTTGTGGGGGAGGGGGGTGAGAAGAATTGTATGTGACAGTTGGGGAAGTTCTCAAGTTGGCTTGAGATGCACGATCAATAGTTTACAATTCTTCTAAGGAGAGAATATGTATGTACAAGAATGGCTTATTGTGACGGTCTTAAAGTGGCATTTTATTCAAACTGAACTCAGAGCTAGTGTAAGGATTCCTCTCCCGATCCTCCCGATCCTTCCGATTCTTCCTTCGCCATATAATTTTACCCTTCTTCTCATGTTGTTATGACAACAGTATAATCCTTTACATATGGGATCATGTTGATATTAGGTTAATGTCTATGTTATGATGAGCTAGTGGAAGGAAAGCAGGTATATATGATGGCTTAGTCTGTAGCTTCAGAGTTCTTCACGCTTAGTTTTCTGTCATACCCAACACCTTCGGAATACCTTCGGATTACCTCTTGTACCTTTAGTTACCACTAGTACCCACTCAAACCTTTAGACCTCTTAGCTATTTATATTACCCATCTTTCAAACCCTTAGTTCCTCCTATTTATCTCCAGTAGACCTTCAGTCATCTCTTGCGACCCATTCCGACCTCTTCTCATCCTCCATTTCCGCTTCAGGTCAGACGCCTACGCTCCAATCTGACATTACTAAGCGTCAAAATTATATGAGCTATAGAGTACCTGATTCACCAGATACTCTGTCTCATTCAACACCCAGTGAAGTTTCCTTCTTTAGTTTCACTGATTATCAACCTCCAACCACCATGAACAACGATATGGCCGGCCTCCAGATCACTTCGACTCCACCCACAGATCAACATCACCCCCGATCAAACATAACATTACTACCACCACATCTCTGGAATTTGCCATATATAACACACTCACCCGATATTCTTGAAGTAGCCTCCCAAATCGATGGAGAACGTGTAAGCCAGCTGTTTGCATCTTCAGTCTCTTCCGCTCCACCGACTGCCCCTATACCCTCCGTATCACCTCAGCCCAGGCTTCATCTTCCGATCCAGCCCATCACACCATACGACGGAACACCAGAGAACTTGCGCTCTTTTTGCTCTCAGCTAGTCATTCAGATCCAGACAGAGAGCTTTGTTGCTGAATCCGAAAAAGTTAGATTTGGATACCAGTGTCTTGGGCCTGCTGCTCTAGTTAAGATGAGGCCATCATTCCGCTGTCTTGAAGATCCATCAATTCCGCCAGAAATAACGACACTGGAAGGCTTTCTTCTGGCCTTAAGGCAGAGATGCGAAGACCCATCCTTGCAGGACCAGGCTACCACAAGGGTTGAGAAATTGTATCAAAATGATAGTAAATTCCATGACTTTATTACGGCTTTCGAAGATAACATGGTCGATTCCATCTACTCGACAGTGGATAAAGCCAGCTGGAAGCTAATGCTAGAAAGACGCCTTTCAGTTCAACTAAGAAGTCTGATCCTCTCATCTTCAGATGTTCCGGTAGAATACCACGCCTTTGTAGCCTATCTTCGACGAAAGGATGCTGGATTGCAGGAAATACTAGCCTCATCACGTGCAAGATCGTCCCGACCGGTTTCGTTAAACAATCACACACCTATACCAGCGCCTTCGATACCTCGACCCCAGTTCCGTCCTCTCCACCACGAGATTCCTGTATCACAAGGGGGCTCAGCAATGGATCTTGACCTTATCTCCAGACAAAAGGACGCTAGCGGACGCTTAACCCAAAAGGCAAAGGATGCACGTCGCACCTTAGGAAGATGTGTATGGTGCAATAGAATTGGACATATTGCAAGAGACTGCCCGTTGGGAACTCGAAGTGTCGCGACCACTAGTACAGAGGAAATCCCTCAAGATATGGAAACGTTAAAAGATCAACTCCAATAGGAAGTCGCCTGTTGGAGTCAGTTTCGGTAGGACAAGTGAGTTTAAAGGAGTTATCATCATCTCGTCACATGTATATAAAAACAAAAATAGGAGATATAACTTTAATCACACTCGTTGACTCCGGCGCATCTGGCTTTGCTTTCATATCTGAAAAATTATGCCATAAATTGAATGTAACCTCTAGTCACCTCAAGACTCCCCTCGCCCTAGTAGGTTTTGAGGGTAAGCCTGGAGCCCAAATCACGAAAATCACTAGTTTTAATCTCGCCATTGGTAGACACCAGGAAGAGATGTCTGCTTTCGTTACTCCTAATATTAAGTATGACCTAGTCCTGGGATTGCCTTGGCTCGAAAAACACAACCCTTTCATAAATTGGGCCGAACACACACTGACCTTTGGTGAAAATTGTTTGGATAATGCCTGTTGCAAATTCGAAACAACTATTCCATACGTCAACTCTACGGACTTTATTTCGGCAGGAAAATGTCAGGCCCAAATCGCTCCTCCCCAAATCATATCAAAAAGGCCATCTGAATTACAGGAAATCCGGCCAACTAAAGTTTCTGCCCATGAGTTTATTACTCTAAGCCAAAACCCCGGAAACCACCTTTTTGCTCTTAGTATCAGAGATCTAGACCTCCTTCTTGATTCCAGTATGCAAAGACAGCCCACAGTTCGGATCAATAATACCAACATTGCAATACCAAAAGACGCTGACCCCAAAATATACCTTCCTACCCATTATCATGCTTTCCTTGACGTATTTGATCGAAAACAAGCCAATCTCCTGCCTCCACATCGTCCTTGGGACCATTCGATTGATCTTCAGCCCGGAAAGCAACCCCCTGTCGCTCGTCCATATGCAATGAACCAAAAAGAGCTAGAGGCCTTGCGAGAGTATTTGAATAAAGAGCTTTCGAAGGGATTTATTAGAGTTTCGAAGTCACCAGCAGCTGCCCCAGTTCTATTTGTCAAGAAATCAAATGGAGATCTTCGTTTCTGCATTGATTATAGAGGACTTAATGCAATCTCTGTCAGAAATCGGTGCTCTCTTCCCTTAATAACAGAAACCCTTTGCCAACTCTCTCGTGCCAAGTTCTATACTAAGCTTGATGTTATCTCCGCCTTTAATAAGCTCCGTATCAGAGAAGGTGATGAATGGAAGGCCGCATTTACTTGCCGGTACGGACTCTTTGAACCATTAGTTCTCCCCTTTGGTCTATGTAATGGGCCTGCTTCGTTTCAAACCTACATCAACTATGCTCTTCGAGGTCTCCTGGACGATTTTTGCACGGCTTACATGGACGATATACTGATCTACTCAGAAAACCTTGTGGACCACCAAAAACATGTTAAAGCGGTCTTACAACGACTTCGCGAACATGGCTTGCAAGTCGATATATCGAAGTGTTCCTTTGAAACAACCACCGTTACTTATCTTGGGCTTATAGTCTCAACCAACGGAATTTCAATGGACCCTAAAAAGGTAGCCTGTGTTCAGGAATGGCCGACACCTCGCTCCGTTAGAGATATCCAAGGGTTCTTGGGGTTTGCGAATTTTTACCGTCGCTTTATACCTGAATTCTCAAGGTTAGCCACTCCTTTGACTCATCTAACAAAGAAGGATACAAATTTACCTGGGATCAAAAGTGTGAAGAATCCTTCAAAAACATCAAACGCGCCTTTAGAGATGGGACTATGCTTGCCCATTTTGACCCCCGTAGAAAAGCTGTGCTGGAAACAGATGCCTCAGATTATGTTACTGCAGCTATTCTATCGCAGTATGATGATGAGAACATCTTACGTCCAGTGGCATTTATGTCCAAGAAAATGTTACCAGCCGAGTGCAACTATGAGATATTTGACAAAGAGTTACTTGCCATTGTATATGCATTCGAGACATGGAAAAGTGAGCTTGGCTCTGTTGAGCACCCAACTGTAATCTTATCGGACCACAAGAACCTCGAATATTTCACCACCACCAAGAAGTTAAACCGGCGTCAAGCTAGATGGAACGAGTTTCTTGCAGATTTTGATTTCAAGATTGTCTTTAGACCCGGGAAACAAGGAGTTAAACCCGATGCCCTAACTCGAATTAGTGAGGATAAACCATCAGATGTAAACGATGAACGAACAAGGCACCAACAGCAGACTTTACTCAAACCACAGCAGATTCTTCGTCGTGTTGAAACATCAAAACCAATAGATCTTAGCCCGATGGAGCAGTTGCATACAGATGAACTGTTGCCAGAAGAGTGGAGTAGACATTGTAAGGAGGATAAATATTGTCAAGAAATTCGTGCAGCCTTGAATAATCCAGATTCTAATCGTACTGACATCGAATTAGCCAGTTGTAAAACTACTGAACACTCATTTTGTCTCAATGGTAGAGAGTACGTACCTTTAACACTCCGAGAGCAAATACTCAAACTACTCCATGAAAATCCGCTGTATGGCCATCGTGGAGCTGCTGCTCTGTATACCTTACTAAGTAGATCTTTTTGGTGGCCTAAGTGTCATAACGAGTGTATCAAGTATGCTCGAGGTTGCGAAGCCTGCCAGAGAAATAATCCATCAGTACAAAGACCTTACGGATTCTTGAAACCCCTACCAGCACCTTCAGCCGCATTTCGCCACTTAACTCTTGATTTTGTAGGACCCTTACCAACTTGTAACATCAGAAACTTTTATTATCGATATATCTTGCAAGTTGTTGATCGACTGACAAAACGGGTATGGATTATAGCCTTGGAGCGACCTACAGCGCGAGAAACTGCTCAAGCATTCCTAAATAACGTCGTTCGATTTGCGGGTTTGCCTGACTCGTTAGTGTCTGACCAAGGAAAGGCATTCATTGATAGTACCTGGAAGGAGATTTGCGCAAGGCTGACAATAAATCACAAACTCTCCACCTCCTACCATCCAGAGACAGATGGTCAGACAGAAAGGGCCAACAAAACTTTAGAAGTATATTTAAGGCACTTTGTAAATTATCGTCAAGATGATTGGGCTAATCACCTGGCCTTGGCTGAATTTTGTTGCAACAACCACGTTAATGCATCTACAGGTATCTCACCGTTCTTCGCCTCCTTTGGTCACCATCCTCGGCTTAACTTTCTTCCGGAATCAGAGATTACGGTAGCACGTGATACCCCCGAATTTATTTCACGAATGCAGGACATTTCGCAAAAATGCCACGAAAATATCACTTTAGCTCAAGAATTTCAAGCTACATACGCAAATGAAAAACGCCTCCCTGCACCAAGATATAAGGTCGGAGACCGGGTATATTTATCTCTCAAAAACATTCGCCTATCTAGACCAACAAAAAAATTGGATCATGTCAGAGCTGGCCCTTGGCAGATAATTAAAATTAAAACACCTCTCGTCGTGAAACTGGACCTACCGCCCCAATGGAAAATTGATAATAACTTTCACGTAAATCTGTTAAAACCAGCTTTTGTTGGATTCAAGAGCCAGCAGCAAAGCCAACCCCCTGCAGTCGAAATATCAAATGAACATCTAGACACATATGAAGTGGAAGCTATTTTGGACTCGAGAATTCGACGGAAAAAAGTTCAATACTTAGTTAGATGGACAGGATATGATGACACTACATGGGAACCTCTTGATAATTTAACAGGCTGCGGCGATCTACTAAAAGAATTTCACGGCCTTTACCCTAGCGCGGCTGGCTCGACGGAGCTCGCAGACTAAAAAACGGGAGGGGTAATGTAAGGATTCCTCTCCCGATCCTCCCGATCCTTCCGATTCTTCCTTCGCCATATAATTTTACCCTTCTTCTCATGTTGTTATGACAACAGTATAATCCTTTACATATGGGATCATGTTGATATTAGGTTAATGTCTATGTTATGATGAGCTAGTGGAAGGAAAGCAGGTATATATGATGGCTTAGTCTGTAGCTTCAGAGTTCTTCACGCTTAGTTTTCTGTCATACCCAACACCTTCGGAATACCTTCGGATTACCTCTTGTACCTTTAGTTACCACTAGTACCCACTCAAACCTTTAGACCTCTTAGCTATTTATATTACCCATCTTTCAAACCCTTAGTTCCTCCTATTTATCTCCAGTAGACCTTCAGTCATCTCTTGCGACCCATTCCGACCTCTTCTCATCCTCCATTTCCGCTTCAGGTCAGACGCCTACGCTCCAATCTGACAGCTAGATACAAATGAAAATCTTAAAGTAACGAGAAGAGACATGACTGAAAGCCGCCTATTTATTTACAAGACTATGATCTCGTTCCCTCATTTCATACCATTCTCAAAATAGATCATGACCTGTCCTCCAACAAACACCAGCATCTCCGTCTATTTTAATTTAGCTTCATTTTAATGTTACCAATTTTAGTTCTTAAAATAGTTATGATGCATGTGGCTTAGATGACTCACGACTGGTGTTCGAGTCGTCCTGTCTGCAATCTAAATTTGTCATTTAAGAATAGATTTGCATGAACTGAGCCAAGGCCTATACTTGGGTCTATTGAGTCGTGGAGGGGTTCGTGACATGTATGGTGTTTAACATGGTTGGAAGAGTTCAAGCCTTATTTGTTAGGCAGCAGCCTAATGATAACCAGGTATGAGCCTGTGACACTTATTTATACCCATGCTAACCTTCAATACGTGGCCCGCATCTATTCCAAAGAGCGGACAGGTGTACCTATGGAGAGTTTAGGTTTCTGAATTAGTGTTAACTCCCGACGCTCGCCCTACCACTCAGCTACTTTCATGGATCATTGTGGCAAAGCGTAAGATGATACTTCATGCAGAGTTCTAGGCTAAAACACAACAAGTTGTGTAACAAACTTCTAAAACAAGTAGGGAGGACTCGAAACATTAGGCTAGTTTTACAAAATGCTGTGTAGTAGATTGTTCGGGATTGAGATAATATGCTATTTGGTTATCTGGTTATTTTATGTATATAAATACTCGGCGTGAAGAAGTATTCTTCACGCAACGTCTTCTGATTACACTTATACCTTATACTCATAAATACATCTTTTCTTTAGGAAGATCGCTGTCCTTGTACCAACCTCGTTCTTACTCAATATCCATTGACATACATAGTGCACATTGTACCTCACGTTTTCACCATATTTCATCACCACAGAATTTGTCATTCTTCCAAAGACCCCACAACTTGTACCCTATGGAACATTGATAACACACCTCCCTGACAGCTACCTTTCAATCAGTTTTGCCGTGCCCAAAACAATCCTCTCTGAGCAAATCCGAGTACTGTTAACTTTCTCAATAGATGTTCTGGCACACAGTCTACCACACAGTTGTCACAGTCTGAGCATAGGCACTGAGGCAACCTTATGGTCAGAGGTATTCTATTTTCAATCTATGGTGAACTACAGATTGAAGAGGATAATAACAGTTACTTTATACATGATTATTATCCCGGCCAATGACACAGTTTTCTATCCGTATATCCGTATCCCTTCTCGTATCCCTTCTCGTATCCCTTTGTTGTGCCCTATTCTTGGAGGTGTTTGCCAAGTTGTAAGACCCTGCTTCCAAGAATAGTCCCTGCCTAGTTTCATGCTAAGCCTGCGTTAGACAGCGCAGGCTACAGGCAATTACCGGCTTACAAGCCGTCACAAGCTCCCCTCCAAAATTTTTTAGGAAATAGATTGAGAGGCTCTTCTAATTTTTTTTTGTTTTTTGTTTTAAATTTTTAAAATCTTTTTAGTTGATTTGTTCTTGCCATGGCGTTTTTGACGCCGTTTATCCAATATATGGCCCTCTGCAGGGCCTACGAATCCTCCAGAGCTATCGTTTTCAGGACCATTGTTTATCTCTATATCACCGTAAGTAGCCTCGAACTTGTCGAGTGCCTGCGTTTCCCTAATGCTTTCAATCGGCTCCCAAGTTGGCTCGGCCCAGCCTGTCCACTTTACCAAAGCCTGACGAAAGTTTCCTCTACCGCGACGGATAGATCGTGCTCGTAGGATAGATTCCACTTCATATTCTGGACCTTCGAGGTCATCGATTAATGGTGGGTTTTGGGCGTCGTCTCTTACCTGGCTGGGCAGTGGATCATTACCTGCGCGCTTAACTAATTCGACATAGAAGCGCTTGTGTATCTTTCCAGGGACGTTCAATTCGACCGTCAGTGGGTCAGGTACTGCTGTGACTTCATATTTGGCATGAACCCAGGCCAACCTTTTTGATAGTTGAGGTGTTTTAATATTCCGCAGGTCTAGCCACACTTTATCGCCCACCTTGAGCTGTTCTGGCTGCTGTCGATGTTGATTCGCGTTTTCCTCGTTCCGTTGTTGCGCTGACGCCATTGCAGCTTGAGCAAAGTCCTGGGCATCCCGTAGTCTCTGCACATATTCGCCTGCCGCTCGGCGTCCAGGGTATTTTGACAGTTCTTCCGTCGATGGAGTTGGTTCAGATATTGGGTCCAGATTGTAACCATGTCGTAAAAAGAATGGACTCATCCCTCCAATTGCTGAGTTTGGCCTCGAATTTAACGCCAATTGTGCCAGTGGGAGGAGATCCACCCAATTATTCTGAGCGTAACACGTAAACACTCGAAGGTACTTGTAAATCTCTTGATTTGCCCGCTCGCTTGCATTGGTCTGCGGGTGATAGGCCGTAGATAATCGCTGTGAAATGCCAGTTAGCTTGCAGAAGGTACCCCAGAAATGGCCAACCCAATCACTACCCCGGTCGCTAGTCAGAAACCTCGGGAACCCAAAGTACCGGTAATATCTATCAATGAATGTTGAAGCGCACAGTTGTGCATCCATTGATTCAGCTCCGAACATAAAAACGTCTTTACTCAAGCAATCGGTGATAACCATGACATTTGTACAGCCGCGTGATTGTGGCAGGTCAGTGACGAAATCAATAGTCAGCTCACTACCTATGCGATCGGGTATTGGTAAAGACCGAAGAAACCCAGCTTTCGCCTCTCGCCACACCGTGGTCCGTCCGCAGGTATCACAATTCCGGATAAACTTCCGCACTGAATCCCTAATTTTCGGCCAAAACCATCGTCGTAATATTATGCCAACCATGGTATCTTTTCCTGGATGGCCAGCCAAATGGCTGTCATGCGAACGTTGCATGATTGCTGTTCGGAGTGGCTCGTAATCAGGCACCCAGATCCTATTTTCTCGGCCCCGGAGAATATTATCAGCGGCTACCGTGCACTCGCCAATATTAGCTTTCATCTTCTGCGCTAAGTCGTGGGGAAATCCACGCTCCCCGTCGCGCACAGAATCACGTGCACGGCGCCAATCCTCGTCATTTTGCACCCCTCTTTTCCACAGCGTCTGCAGTTTATCTTCGTCAAATAATACCACCTTAGCAGCTGGATCTATTTTCTCCTCACTAAGCTCGATGTTAACTGGATTTACAGGTAGGCGTGGCAATAATTGCATTATTCGCCCCGCAGTCCTCTCATCGCTTAACCCGGTCGGCTTATCTTGATCCCGACGTGACAGGGCATCTGGTCGCTTGCAGGTATTTCCCGGCCGCCATTCCAGCACGTACTGAAATTGCTGCAAGATGACATTGTATCGTACCTGTCGCTCATTGAGAAGACGCTTTGATGCGAAATAACTCAGATTTTTATGGTCGCTCCAGATTTTAAACAGCTTCGCAACTGACTTCAATTCTGCCTGCCATTCCTGCAAACATGCTACAATAGAGAGCATTTCTTTGTCATGGATTGGGTAATTCGCCTCCGCACTTGTTAGTCGTCTCGAATAGTACGCGACTGGCCGCAATCTACCCTGTTTGTCTACCTGAGATAGACAGCCTCCCATGGCATACCCTGAGCAGTCAGCTTCAAGCACCGTATCGCGATCTGGATCCCACTGTGCTAGAACTGGTTGGGATGCGAAAATTCTTTTCAATCGTTTGAAAGCCTCGTTTTCTGCATCACCCCATTGCCACGTTGAATCTGTTGTAATCTAACGCTTTTCATCCTCGGACTTCATGGTGAGCAGTAGTTGTATAGCACGTGATGCCATGCGGGGGAGAAGGAAAGGAACGGCGAAAGCCGCTAGCTAGACCTAAGCGATCTAGCCCACTTGTAGATGTAGACATCCCTCTTGTACATAGAACACAAGAAAAACCAACCCTAACTAGTATAACAACAATAGTAAGGAACTTTAACATCCAAACTCAGTAACCTCATACATCGTGACCCATAAACTTCTATCTCATCTCTATCACTCAACGATAAAGCTTCAACAGGTTATTAGCCCGGTTAGCACACAAACCACTGCCAAAATGTCACTCTCATCAACTCAGGCAAACATTGGACAAGCCCCAATCTCACTTAAGCTCGACCGTCTTCCGATACTGACCGGTAGTGAAAACTATCGCAGATGGGTTGGGAGTTGGGAGATAACTTTCGACGCAATGGGATTACTTGACTTCTTGAAAAAAGAGACACCAATAAAATCTGAAATACAATCAGATGAGTTTGAAAAGTGGCAAAACGCTAATAAACAGCTTCGGGGCCTCCTCCTGAACGCTGTTGATGAATCGTTGCAGACCGTTGTGATAGACTGCCAAACAGCAAAAGAGGCATGGGACCAATTCAAATCACGATTCGATAGAGAAACTGCAAGTTCCACTATTTCCCTACTAAAAGCCATCACTGATCTCACATTACGTGACGGAGATGATATATCGGAATACCTTTCAACCTTCAATGATGCCTGGAACCGCCTCCGAAATCGCTCACTACACTCGACTACCTCTCTCACTAAAGCATTCAAAGACCTGACCTCGTCGGAGGACGCAAAAGGTGCCTTTCTGCTGTCCTCCTTGCCCAAGTCTATGGAGAATGTCATCGATAACCTCGTGACTAAAGAAATCACCAATTACGATGGTGTATCCTCTAAACTCCTAGACATGTCGGCAAACCGAAAAGCTCCCATCTCAGATGAAAAAGCTTATCAAGTCGCGAAACAGGAAATACAAGAATGCTCATATTGTAAGAGTCGCAAGTATAATTACGAGGGGCATAATTTTAAGGAGTGTCGGAAGCTAAAAGCGCACAAACAAAAGAAGATAGACATGAAAAACGCTGCCCAAATCGCCCAGGCGTCGGTCACCGCTAAATCAGAACATCAAATATACGATACGGCATTTGCGGCACAGTCTCAGACAACATCGTCTCACCCAGAATGGATCTTCGATACTGGCGCATCGGCTCACATGACGGGATGTAAACGTGATTTTGAAACACTGATACCTCTAAAAAATCACAGTGTCAAAATCGCAGACAATTCCCATGTCCCTGTAACCGGAAAAGGAACTGTTCGTCTTAACCTTAGGAACCGACAAGGAGAGGTCTACTCTACCATCTTAACCGATGTCTTATTAGTACCTTCTTTTGGAAAGACACGACTTTTTTCTTGGGACGCTGTGAGTCGCAAAGGTTACACATTGATAGGCAAAGAAAAAGATATAATACTACGGGACGAAAATGGGCGTGAAGTATTGTGGGCAAAGGCAGGAGTTAAGGCGCACTTAATACAGCTAGAGGAATATAATGCTTGCTTCTCCTCTTACATTGAATTCCATCAGGCGTTGGGACATCCCGGAGTAACCACCATTAAAAACCCTTCAAAGCTGTACTTACAGGCCAACCTTCCCTTACCACCCCCAAACTTCCATTGCCCTACATGCGAGAAAACCAAATCAAAATATGTCTCTCCTAAACAAACTCATGAAAATGCTACAGAACCAAAGACGAAGCAGCCCAACACATGGTTGACTTCGTACACTTTGTACAAACGCAATTCAGCGCTGACGTTAAGCGTTGGAGAACAGACAACGGGGGGGAATTTATCAATCAAACAGTATCAACATTCTTTCGAAAGAAAGGAATTGTTCACGAAAAAACTCCACCATATGAACATGAGAGAAACGGAACTGCAGAGAGGTTTAATCAGACCCTGACAACAATGGCCCGAGCATTAATCATGAACCTTGGACTCTCGCTGTGGGCAGAGGCTATAGCCACTGCCTGCTACCTCAAAAATCGCCTACCTCATACACGGCTACCCGAAAACATTACGCCATATGAGGCACTACACGGCAATAAACCTACAATACACCATCTTCAACCCTTCGATAGGAACTGCTTTGTTCACATTCACGAGGATTCGCGGCCTCCTGGCTCAAAACTCCTACCTAGGGCACTGGATGGCAAGTTTGTAGGATACACAAGTAGCACAAAAATTTTTCGGATATGGATCCCCTCCAAGAACAAGGTTATGGAATCAACCAACGTCAAGTTTGCGCCGCTCGATTCAGGGGAAGTCACAATTAACCTTGAAAACCGAAGCAACCTGCCACAAGCAATAAATGACGAAGCAGAACAACAACCACACCAGGACAACCCATCAATAGCCGAACAGCAGCTTTCCACAGATGACAAACTCGATGACCCCTCGAAGCAAATCCAAAGAGAAATTGAAACAATGCACCAGCTAAAAGAATTATCTATCCCAGATTCACAGCCAGAAACGTCCGATATGCCAGGATCATTCCTCAAATCACCAAAATCTCGACCTAAAAGGACGACCAGACCCATTCAACGCTATGGGTTCCCTGCAAGTTATGGGTCGACCTTTCATACACGAGAAGAGCATGATAACCAGCGAGGACATCTGGTTATTGCTGAGGAAATCCAAGATGAAACTGGATGCATTGCAATGACTCTAGCGGCAAAAACCGCAACGGAAACTAACGAGGATCCGAGAAACATCGACGAGGCTCTCTCAGGGCCTGATGGATACTATTGGCGTGATGCAGTAAATAAGGAGCTACAATCCTTAAGACAAAACCACACCTGGGATGAAACTGCTCGACCATTAAATCGCAACATTGTTGGATCCAAATGGGTATTTAAAATCAAGCGAAAAGCGGATGGATCTATCGACCGGTACAAAGCTCGATTAGTGGCTCAAGGATTCAGTCAACTTCCTGGTCACGATTTCGACGAAACATTTGCTCCCGTAGCTCGTTATGACAGCCTCCGTATCCTTCTACGGATAGCTTCTCAAAACCAATGGATACCCCAACAAATGGACGTAAATTCTGCATACCTTTATGGAAACTTGGAGGAAGAAATTTATATGGAACTACCTCCTGGATTCCGCACATCCGGAAAATGTGTTAAACTTCGTAAGTGTATCTACGGCCTTAAACAATCAGGCCGTGAATGGTATGCTTGTATCTCGAACTCCCTTCGACAAAAAGGATTCGAGATAACCAACTTCGATCCATGCGTCTTCGTTCACCCGACAGAAAATGCCTGTGTCGCGGTATACGTTGACGACATTTTAATCTTCGGTCCAGACAACATGTTCCGCCAAGCCCTGAAATCATCAATCGGAAACAACTTTGATTGCAAAAATTTGGGAAACGCGAGTTATGTCCTGGGCCTAGAGATTAAACTAGAGAAATCTGGCATCCGGCTCTCTCAACAAGGCTACTCACTAAAGATACTCAAACGTTTTGGTTTTGAAAACTCACACAAAGTTAGCACACCTCTTGATCCGAGCGTAACCCTTTTCAAAGGATGTGAAGAGGATCGTCTCGAGAACATGAAGGAATATCAAGCCATCGTCGGATCTTTAATGTACCTTGTCATAGGAAGCCGACCAGACCTAGCCTACACAGTCACACTTTTAAGCCAGTTTGCATCTTGTCCAAACGAAAGTCACTTGCGAGCCGCCAAACGCACCCTTCGATATCTAGCAGGAACCACCCATTTGGATCTAAACTATCCTTTCGGGTCGAACGAGCTTCTCGAAGTTTATGCTGATGCCTCTTACGCTGATGATCCCCATTCTAGGAAATCAACATCAGGATACGTAATCAGACTTGGTGATGCGGCAATCGCCTGGAGCAGCAAACAACAGCGATCTGTAGCACTGTCAACTACAGAAGCCGAATACATGGCCATGTCGCAAGCTGCACGCCAACTCACCTGGACGAAATTTGGACTTGACCAACTGCGCCAAAACTACGACACTATGCTCTACACAGACAACAATGGAGCACAAGAACTGGCAAGAAATCCACGGATTCATAATCGCTCAAAGCACATTGACGTACACTACCACTACGTCCGCGATAAATATAACGAAGGAGATTTTGAACTTCTCCACGTAAAATCCACGAACAATCTTGCCGACATTTTAACCAAAGCCCTAGCAAAGGCAACTCACCATCGACTATCTAACCACATCAGATGTGCAAAGCGAGGGGAAGTGTTGTAATCTAACGCTTTTCATCCTCGGACTTCATGGTGAGCAGTAGTTGTATAGCACGTGATGCCATGCGGGGGAGAAGGAAAGGAACGGCGAAAGCCGCTAGCTAGACCTAAGCGATCTAGCCCACTTGTAGATGTAGACATCCCTCTTGTACATAGAACACAAGAAAAACCAACCCTAACTAGTATAACAACAATAGTAAGGAACTTTAACATCCAAACTCAGTAACCTCATACATCGTGACCCATAAACCTCTATCTCATCTCTATCACTCAACGATAAAGCTTCAACAGAATCCTTTTTGGTTAGAGCAGTAAGTGGTGCCGCAATCTCTGAAAGCCCATCCACGAAACACCGATAAAAATTTGCGAACCCTAGGAACGACCGAACACCTTTTACAGTGGATGGTGGGTCCCATTCCAGAATAGCTTTGACTTTGACTGGATCCACCTTTATTCCATCACCTGCACGAATTATGAACCCTAGGTATTTGACCTCTTTACACAGAAACTCGCATTTGCTAATGTCTAAGTATAGTCCTGCCTTACTCAACTTGCGAAGAATACTTCGTACCGTGTTCCAATGTTCATCTTCACTACCGCTAGTGTAAGCAAGTATGTCATCCATATATGCTGTCGCATCAAGATCCAAGTGTTCATGAAGTTGCTCGTTGATGTACCTCTGAAAGGTAGCGGGCGCGTTAATTAAGCCGAAGGGTGTCACAAGCCATTCAAAAAGTCCTAGCCTGCATCGAAATGCTGTCAGCCATTCGTCTCCTTCCCTTATTCGAAGTCGATGAAATGCCAACTTGACATCCAGCTTCGTAAACCATCTTGCCTTTGATAGTTGCCGGAGAGTTTCCTTGAACAAGGGTAGAGGATATCGATCTGGCGTAGTTATTGCGTTTAACCCTCTATAGTCAACACACAATCTCAAACCTCCATTTGGCTTTTTTGCGAAGAGTACTGGTGCTGCTGCCGCTGAGTTACTTGGACGAATCCATCCCTTCTGTAACAATTCCGTCAACGTTTTCCGTAGAACGAGTAGTTCCTCCCGAGACATTCCATATAATGGCCCCCAAGGCGGGGATAGCGGCTTGCCATCTTGCTGTTGGAGATTGATGGCGTGGTCAAGGGTACCTCGTAGCGGTGGTAATTCGTCGGCCCCACCACCGTCAGCAAAAAGGTGTGCAAACTCCCTTACCTGCTGTGGCAATTTGTCTCGCGCATTTTCAATGGTGATATTTGGCTTCGTGCGTAGAGCTTTATTAATGTCGTCTAGGGAAGCTTTGCATACTGGCACCTCTTTAATCATGGATACCATCTTATCGACAGGTATCATCCTCGGTCGCGCGACGTCGCGCAGAGCATTTCTCCAGCGCTTCGCACTATGGATCGAGGTGCCAATCTTACGTATTTCTAACCGCTGTTCTTTTGCATGAATTACGGCATCTTGATCCTCGAGCCATTTCTTCCCAAGTATCATCTGATTGGTACAGTGTGGGACAACATACAACCATAACTTCGGCATCACATATCTGTCTAGATCAAGAGAAATGTAAGTGATGCTATCGACTACTGGCTTATTAGTCGTTGAATCTTCGGCTGTTTCCAAAGA
Source organism: Blumeria hordei DH14 (assembly GCA_900239735.1). Classification (NCBI taxonomy): domain Eukaryota; kingdom Fungi; phylum Ascomycota; class Leotiomycetes; order Helotiales; family Erysiphaceae; genus Blumeria; species Blumeria hordei. Next base: position 1,387,858 of record OENG01000025.1, on the reverse strand, counting down.
TCGAGGGCTAATACTTATGCGCGGCAGTTGTAGTTTAGATGCCAGGTTATCATTAATAATCCCAGAGCACAAACAACCGTTATCCACCAATGCTTGCAACATAGTGGAATCGTTGATAAGTGCATTAACTAAAAATGGAGATGTATTCATTATTAATTCCTGACTAACAACTGCTTTAGGCTCCTGAGTGCGACTTTGCTCAGGAGCATCTAGTTTTCCGAGAAATGTTGACTTACACCCTCAGTCTCTTCATCCTCCATCAACAGCCTCAAATCGATTGCCGGGAGAGAGGCTAGTGAAGCTGATATACCCATGGCGCCTGGTTTTCGTGCAGGCAAGACCGGACAGATTCTCGTGTTACAGCCTTGGCGCTCGCATCGAAAACACTTACCCTCCCTTTGGAGTCTCTGAATTTGCTCTGGTGACTTCCATCTTGCACGAAGCGGCTTCCCATTTGCACTGCGTGCAATGTTAGCAGAATTAATACCTCCCATAAAAGAGTCACCGGCAGTATCAATTTCACCAACAACTCCGTACGTTCTATTAGGAGGCCTCCATCCTCCTCCGTTAGGTCTCCCTCCTCGGTTGTTATGACCTCCCTCATGGCGGGCCCAGCTGCTGACGCCACGATTGTTCCTTGAGTGTCCCAATCCCTCGGGTGTGACCCAGCCTCCACTTCGATCTTGTTGGACATTTAGTTCTTCATGTTGGTGTGATATCTGACCAAAAATCTTAGTCCAAGCAAAAAAGTCGTTCTGCGGTAGGAGATGATTACTGGCTAGGGCTTTTCGAAGAGTTTTATTTAATGCGCCTTGGAGCATAGTGATTTTGGTCTCGTCAGGCCACATATCTCCTCTCCCTTCTGTCAGCTTGTTTGACCAGGCGGGAAAAAAGGTATTCCACTCCTGGTTCTCTCCCATCTTCAATTTCCCCAATTCAGTCCTAGCACGGGTGATTCGGGTGAGGTCCCAGTTACTACGGTCCAGGAACCCGATAAAATCCTCTGGGCTTTCCATTCCGTTCTTCCCTCCAGTTTCAAAATATGAGCCGGCTTCCTCTTGGGCCATTCCCTCCAAAGAATTGTAAATCATCAGGAACACCTGTTGATCACTATATTCGAAGGTATTCCAGTCGAGACGTAGTGCAGATAGCACGGCTTTTCTCCAAGCGGGATATTTCTTCCTACTTCCATCGTAAGAAGGAAGTTGGCTGGGTTTTAATTTAACATTTTTCCTTGCTGGATCTTTGATTATTTCAACCTCTGAAGTTTCATCAGGGGTCCTGCTAGGAAGTGCTGAGATTCCCAGTTGCATTCGAAGGCTAAGATTTTCCTCCTTCAAGGAATCGTTTTCAGACAAGGCTGACTTCAACTCGGTGGACATTTCCTTCGACTTCCGTGAAATTTATATCGTCGTGCGTATGTCGTCGTGCGTGTGTCGTCGTGCGTGTGTCGTCGTGCGTGTATCGTCGTGTGTGAATCGTCGTTTGTCTGGAGTGGTGAGTTCTTTTTTGAGATTGAAAATATGTCACAGTCTGAGCATAGGCACTGAGGCAACCTTATGGTCAGAGGTATTCTATTTTCAATCTATGGTGAACTACAGATTGAAGAGGATAATAACAGTTACTTTATACATGATTATTATCCCGGCCAATGACACAGTTTTCTATCCGTATATCCGTATCTCTTCTCGTATCCCTTCTCGTATCCCTTCTCGTATCCCTTTGTCGTGCCCTATTCTTGGAGGTGTTTGCCAAGTTGTAAGACCCTGCTTCCAAGAATAGTCCCTGCCTGGTTTCATGCTAAGCCTGCGTTAGACAGCGCAGGCTACAGGCAATTACCGGCTTACAAGCCGTCACAACAGTCCTCTTATTATGTCACTCCCCGTGCTCGAGGCAATCCTCCCCGCGACTGTCCGAGTGTTTGCTAGTCGGTCGAGCAGTGGAGTGAAATTTCCATTACCTGAAGTCCTAGCAGGTGGAAAGGGTGCCTGCGTTGGCTAACGCAGGTTACAGGGTTTACTGTCGATTCCCCAGCCATTACATCTAAAGAGAGAAGACTCTCATTGCTACATAGAAATTACAAAGAGTACGGAATCCCGGATTAACCTTATGCTGAGTTTAGCCCAATTAGAGTGCATCATTGGGAAGAGACGAGCGCCTAGATATCTACAGGCTACAGCTGTCACACTCTCCTCCCATTCATGACCAACATTTATTCCTACAAAGCGGGCAGATGTACCTGTAGGAAGTTTAGAGTTCTACGATGGTTTTCACTTCGAAAAGGCAATCTGTAACTCGGCTACTTTCCACATTGTGCCCCTCTTGCCCGAAACAATCCTCCATGCGCCCGTCTGAGTGCCGGTAACTTTCCGAGTGGATGTTTGGCCACACAGTCCTTTCCTTATGTGGCACACTGTGCCCAAGGGAACTATCTCCGTGAACGTCGAAGTGCCGTAAGTAGTCCGAGCCGCGAAGTGAGCTTCCTATTAGCTAGGACCTACCGGCGGGTGGAAATGGTGCCTGCATTGACCAGTGTAGGCTACAGGGTTTACTATCGATTCACCAGCCGTTACACCGCATGACCATTGTAGCTTGAGCTGCGCATTGTAGCTACGTGGGTCCTGTTGAAATTGGTGCTATATGGTAATTAAGGGTACCATTAACATGGACCAAAGAATTAAAAAAAAAAATGAACGTAGAAAGGTATAAGTTCTCTAGCCAGGTTCATGATGACTCATACATTGAGCAGCCTCTCAATTATCCACAATAAGCAAGTAGTTATGTCCTTTGCTTAGTTATCATAATTAGTTTAAGTAGCACTCTGATACTAAGTAGGTTTAATCCATAACTCTCCACTATAGTTTTCAGACTCTTCAATCTCCCAGCTCGCTTCACTAGGTTTCATGGATAAACGTAGTAGAAGCTAGGATGGTGTCTCATGGGGAGTTCCATGCCAAAACATAACGCGGTGTTAGATTGAGTTCCTAAACAATTAGGACATACTCAGGAACATAGGGTTGTTTCATAGGAATTACGTAGTATAACTGTTCGAGACAGTGCCTAGGGCTGTCCTATTATCTGATGTACATATATACCCAGCGTGAAGAAGTATTCTTCTTCACGCAACGTTTTCCGGTTACACTTATACCGTATACTCATAAATACATCTCTTCTTTAGGAAGACCGCTGTCCTCGTACCAACCTCGCTCTTACTCAATATTCATTGACATACATAGTGCACATTGTACCTCACGTTTTCACCATATTTCATCACCACAGACTTAGTCATTCTTCCAAAGACCCCACAACTCGTACCTTACGGAACATTGATAACACAACTCCGTGAGACTAGGTGATATTAAATACAAGCCTAACAGCTTAAGCTTCTCTTCACAATTTTCTATTATAACAGATTATGACCCGGTGTCCAAAGAAAAACATGAATATCCTATAATTTCCCTTTTCCTTATTGTCCAATCAATCATCTAACAGTTAAATAGTGTTGAAATTGGTGCTTCCAATTATGGTAAAGACAGGGATGTGTAGAATACATGTCACTAATCTCCCATTCATTGTGAGGTTAGTATTAATGTGCTTTGATGCAAATACCAGCCACTAGATTTTATTATTACAAAATATGTTGAAAGTCATGTGATAGCTCTGTAATTATATCAACTGTCTTGCTTATTATTCCACACTTTCTGTAATTGTAAAGTGTTTAGATTGTAGAATTATCAACAGTACAAGAGTTGTAGTTATAATACATACATTAAATTCTATATTAAATTATATTATCAGGAATCTGATTTCGAGATCAAGTATCCACACACAGCTGAATTAATAGCTGGTATGCAGTATACTTTTAACTCCACTGTCGCATAAATTACAACAAAATATAGTTTATATAGCACCCTGTGTCCTAGTGGGAGTAATTAACAACTATCCACAACAGATTTACAGACTCCTCTATTTTCCCACTCGCTACATTAATGTAACGGCTGGTGAACCGATAGTAAGCTCTGTAGCCTAAATTTGCCAATGCAGGCACCATTTCCACCCGCCGGTAGGTCCTAGCTAATAGGAAGCTCACTTCGCGGCTCGGACTACTTACGGCACTTCGACGTTCACGGAGATAGTTCCCTTGGGCACAGTGTGCCACATAAGGAAAGGACTGTGTGGCCAAACATCCACTCGGAAAGTTACCGGCACTCAGACGGGCGCATGGAGGATTGTTTCGGGCAAGAGGGGCACAATGTGGAAAGTAGCCGAGTTACAGATTGCCTTTTCGAAGTGAAAACCATCGTAGAACTCTAAACTTCCTACAGGTACATCTGCCCGCTTTGTAGGAATAAATGTTGGTCATGAATGGGAGGAGAGCGCGGGTATAAATAAGGCTTTCTTGTACATACAAATTCTCTCCTTAGAAGAATCGTAAACTATTGATCGTGCATCTCAAGCCAACTTGAGAACTTTCCCGACTGTCACATGCTGCTACATGCATTTGCTCTGTTTGCTTCTGCTGTATTGTGTTGGTATCATTAGTAAGGAATAGTCTAGGGACTATGAGTAGAGAGCTATCCTCCAATGTAGATAGATTAAGTAACTCAGTGTAAGGATTCCCTGTTTCATTCTTAATTTAGTATATATATTTAGTCTTCTTCCAAGCGGCTATGACAATACCGTAGCTCTTGGCACTGGGTACTCTATTATTAAGATAAGACTTATGTCATGTTGGAACAATGGAAGGAATTCATGTAAATAAATAAGGGCTTGGACTACTAAAGCTGAGCTTCCACGCTTAGTTTTCTGTCACAATCACCACCTTCGGAACACCTTCGGATTACCTCTTGTACCTTTAGTTACCACTAGTACCCACTCAAACCTTTAGACCTCTTTAGCTATTTATATTACCCATCTTTCAAACCTTTAGTTCCTCCTATTTATCTCCAGTAGACCTTCAGTCATCTCTTGCGACCCATTCCGACCTCTTCTCACCCTCCAATTCTGCTTCAGGTCAAACGCCTACGCTCCAATCTGACACTCAGTCTTTCTTCACACAAAAAAGATCCTTCCTCGCATCATTATTTTGTTGAAATATGATTGTCAGATTGGAGCGTAGGCGTTTGACTTGAAGCGGAAATGGAGGGTGAGAAGAGGTAGGAATGGGTCGCAAGAGATGACTGAAGGTCTACTGGAGATAAATAGGAGGAACTAAAGGTTTGAAAGATGGGTAATATAAATAGCTAAATAGGTCTAAAGGTTTGAGTGGGTACTAGTGGTAACTAAAGGTACAAGAGGTAATCCGAAGGTGTTCCGAAGGTGTTCCGAAGGTGGTGGTTGTGACAGAAAACTAAGCGTGAAGAACTCTGAAGCTACAGACTAAGCCATCATATATACCTGCTTTCCTTCCCCTAGCTCATCATAACATAGACATTAACCTAATATCAAAATGATCCCATATGTAAAGGATTATACTGTTGTCATAACAACATGAGAAGAAGGGTAAAATTATATGGCGAAGGAAGAATCGGAAGGATCGGGAAAATCGGGAGAGGAATCCTTACAATGATATATCTAGGAATGCCACATCTAACTCATTTGTAAGTCTGGCTAGTTAGATTATCAAATTCTCCATCCTATATCATTGTCATCAGCACATCCCTCACGGAAAGTTTAACGCACATTGGCACTTATTTCACACTAGCATCCCAGCGGGTGACTATGTCTCAAATGCAGGTTATAGTTTCTCCGGATCTATTACAGACACACATGTATTTAGCTTTATATTTCTGTCACATATATCTATATGTATATAGATCTACATCTACAGGGGTCATAACTTATGATCCATGGAGATTGATAAATACTGGTCAAAAACCACAGTTGATAAGATATGTGCATACACAATCTCACTCTTATCATCTAAGTTTACTCAGAAACATACATCTCAATACAGTTGTATTCACTCAATTCTTCTTTCTACAACTTCATACAATACTCACTGTATCGGTCTAACCGCTGACACTGATTTCGCTCTAACCTCCATATTTGCTTAAGCTCATAACTCTAACATATTTGACCCATTTGGCCGAACAGTTCATCTGTGATTACAAGCAGCTAACTCCCATGAATTGTATATACACCCAAATCATACACCTATCATAACAATTGATATGTGGATGAAAGGCTGTTGAGAGGCAGTGCTTAATTTGAGAGATTTTACAGAGCCATTTCCAGAATTGGGATGTGAATTGAGGCCCTCGATCAGATACAATAGTATCTGGAAAGCTATGAAGCAAAAAAATCTCTTTATAAAATAAATAGGCTATATTCCGCGACAAGAGGTCACTTGACAGAATCAAATGAGTCTGCTTAGTCATCCTATCAACCATAACTAAAATATTCGAAAACTCGTTGTCATTCCAATCTTTGCTTAATGGCAAATCTACTATGAAGTCCATTGACACATGATGCCATCTTTCAGTTGCTACAGGTTGTGGAAAGAGAAGACCTTGATTACCTTCCCTAATTTTTTTTTCTAGAGCAAGTATGACAATTTCAAACATATTTCTTGAATTTTTGCAACATCTCTTGCCAGAAGAAGGTTCAAATAATTACGGTACAAGTTGAAGTTATTGTGACGGCTGGTAAGCCAATTGGTCCCTGTAGCGCATGTTGGCCAACATGAGCCTTGCCTGACATTGGTAGTGCACGATTGATTGACATGAATGCGCGGATGTAACAGTTCCGATATATAAAGCTTGGGCGTTTGTATGTCAAAAGGTAAGTTTATTTATTAATTGAAGAACAAATGTAATGCTATATCTAATGCCTTGTATAAACATGATTCCAATATTCCAAACACTAGTAGCTGTCCTCCAGTCGTACTCCCATTATTCAGGAGCGGGTTAGTTTCTAATGTCTCAAACATAGGCAGTTCCAGACTTTCAATACAAGCGTCAGTTAGCGCTGACACTAAGGATATGTCTGTTCTGAATAGCACAGGCTACAGGGATCCTATCGGCTTACTAGCTGTCACTGCGGATATATGATGCCACTCAACAGAATATCAAGGCATTGGCATCTAGTTTAGCAGGGCAGCAGTATTGGACCATACAGCTACAACACATTGAGATGTTACAACAAGTAGGGTCAACACATGTGAAGAATCCCATTGGAACCGAGACGGAGGGACTGTGCCTTAAACACATAGACAATGTATATATATGTATAGATAGAGACTGAAGTAGTTTTCTCTTCAGAATAATAATTTACATACTATCAACCACATAGTTGCACCAGCGCGTGTTCCTTTATCCGTGACAGTTATTCCTAGATAACCTGAAGCTAGTAATCCATGAAGTCAGGGTTTCAGTACAAAATGCATTGTGACACCCCGACATTTTAGTGGCCACGTGGTCTTCGGTCCAATAGTTGGTAAGCCGACACAGGGTCAATCCAGGAATTCCAACAACTAGTTTCACACACACGAGTCTTGTGTGTGACAGATTACGATACAAAAGGTTTGTCATGGATATTGGTTTTCATGCGGAACCCTTGGGTTGTAGGCAATGAGGGACAGGAGGTTTCGTGTTGGCAACTTTATTTGAACAGTTGAACCTCCTATGTACATATACAGATTCATATCCTCCTAGATACTTTTCTCTTTAGTTTTGAATCTTATGATTTGAGTCCAAGCCAGCTTTTGACCACTCGCCAATCGTCTTTTGTCCCTCGAGTTTCCACATGCATAGGCATTCTTGTAAGTACAGTGTGTTAATTATAATTCTCTGGGAAGAGAATTTCTATAGCTGGACTACAAATATTTATACAATTTAAGATAATCCCTGTGTTGAAATACAGGGTTAATCCTGGTAATAAGGATTAACATGTGTCCTTTATGATTAGACCCACTACTGTAGTATTTAGATAGCTAAGCTCCCCGAGCCCTTAATAGAAATCAGTTGAACCAGTATATTCTTTTTACAGGTTATAGAGTCCGGTGATTACGCTGCTAGCGCAATTTCGAAGATATACTTTATTAAACTCACAACGAAATTCCACCATGTCTACAAAGTCATCGAAGTATGGTGGTACGAAGCTCACTGGAGAAGACAGTTTTGACAACTGGAAGAACGATTTGGAAGACAGTCTAGTTGTTGACGGCCAAATCGACCTGATCGAAACGAAACGTGTACCTGATGAGAACCTTGAGAGGGAGATTGATGCAGCGGCTCGATCTGCAACAAGGTTATTACATGCGCAGGTATCCCTCAAAATTAGTCAGAGTGTCGATGAGAACCATCGATCGATAATTGGTGCTTTTAAGCATCCACAAGATAAGTACAACGCCTTAATATCGAAATACGAAGGAAACAATGAGACAAGATATCATCGTCTGGTTACAAGATTTACAGATATCACAGAGGGGAAATCAATGGGTATCCACGAAAAGGTCGAACTGATGAGAAAACTGCGAGCATAAGTTTTGAAGATTAAACCGAAAAACGATATTCCTGAGTGGCTCATGATACATACCTTGAAGCTGAGCGTTGACGCAGAGCAATATGAGACAACGCTCCAAGTAATCAACCAAAGCACTGTGGAGCTAGAATTCGAGGACATAATCTCCCGATTGGCGTCCAGGGAGACTGAGCTGACTTCTGATTTTGCAACAGCTAACTGGGCAGGGAGAAGACAAGGGGGCTACTGTTACGGGGCGAGAGAGTATTCAAGATAGAAGTCACGGGTCAAGATATGAACAAGATACGTAAGATGGAACGTAGACAAGATATGATGCAAACAAGATACGGAAATCTAACAAAACGTCGCACGCCCTCTACAGACGTGAACGAGGACTACTTAAGGGTCTCCTCGGACTAGCTCGACGCTAGTGTCAATAACAACACCAGTCCTTTCCATTCCTGTACAATTGGGTTACTATGACAACTAGACCCCCCACCGCTGCTTAGGCACATTTTCACCCTTTTATGGAGAGTCATGATAAGAACCATGACAGCAGCTCCCCCTTCTACGACTGTTGTCTCAACAGTTATCCTAAATTTGCGTCTGCAATGGCTTCGGCGTATTCTTTTTCCGTAGGTTTGGTTCTCCGAGGATTTGCTTTGTGGAAAGCTTGGACAAGTTTATCGGAATCTCCTGAAACAATATCAGATAAGGGTTGCCATGAAGTTTCGTATTGTCCCGTGTATTTCACTCGATATTGAAATCCTTTGTCTTTTAGGCGCCTAGATCCTACAATAGCGTCAACTTCGTATAAGTCTTCTCCAGATTTATCGACTTCAATGGGCGGATTGGGCTCGTTTACTTGTCCTGAAATAGGGTTGTTTGGATCTGGTCTAAGAAGACTTGTGTGAAAGATTGGGTGAATTGATCTCAAGTCATCAGGTAAGTGCAACTGATAACTATGACTACCTATTTTTTTTGAGATTGCGAATGGTCCTAAATTTTTCCAATCTAGCTTTTTGCATGGTCTTTTGGTCTTTATATTTTGAGCACTAACAAATACCTTATCCCCAACCTGATAACCTGGAGCTGAAGAGCGGTGACGATTTGCAAATTTTTCGTAGAAGGCCTGGGCAGCTCTCATATTTACTCGAAGAAAATCGTTTAATTGATTCATCTGATCAACAAACTTGTTTCCTAAATTTACTTGAATTTTTGAGTATTCGGACGCGGTAGGACTCAACTGGTGATATGGAGTTATTGCTGACCTGGGGTGCTGAGCTGAATTAGCGAAAAATGGGGTTACCTTAGTCGTCTCTGATTCGGTGTTATTCGCGTTGTACTCTGCAGATGGAAGCCAATCAACCCAGTCATCCTGTTGATAGTTGCAATATGCTCGTAAGTAGCATTCTAGGATGGCATTAAATCGTTCTGTTTGGCCATCAGTTTCCGGGTGCCATGCAGTTGAAAAGAGAAGTTTCGTTCCTGTACGCTCACAAACAGCGTGCCAAAACTTTGCTACAAACTGCGGACCTCTATCTGATACAATTGATTCCGGAAACCCATGATGTTTCCAGATATGCCGATAAAATAGTTTTGCAGTACCCATTGCATCAATATTTGTATTACAAGGAATGAAATGGCGTGCCTTCGTGAGTCGACATCCAACAACCATGATACAATCATAACCTTCCGACTCAGGTAAGGGCCCAATAAAATCCACAGATATATCCCGCCAGCGTCGTTCGGGTATGGGAAGCTGTTTCAGCAGTCCTTGGTATTTAAGTCTTGATGGGTTTATTCGCTTGCAGATATGACAATTATTTGTGTATTGAGAGATGATTTGAAGCATGTTGGGCCACCAGTAATATCTAGAAATTTCTGCGAAAACCTTATTTCTACCATGATGGCCCCACTAGGATGATCGTGACAACTCTTTATTAAAAGGAGTTTAAGGTCTGGAATATCTGGAATATAAATCAAATTGTCATAATACAGCCGTTTATTTTTGATACTACATCGGGAGAGGTCAAGATGTTTAGACCGGTGAGGGCCTGGGCCTTGCAGGATCTGGATATATTTCTGGAGAGATTTATCTACTTTGTACCCGTCCGTAATGAGACTTTCAATCTGTTCGGAAGTAGTGAGTGAATGAATAGGAGTTTGAAGTGAAATTTGAGAGAGTTCTAGATTATTTTTGAGGTTGTGGACTATTATGGGATCGAGGTTATGAGGCTTGAGCACAACCTGGAGTTGTTGAGAGAGACGCTCATCCTCCTTATCTGACGGGCGGTCCTCAGATCGCCTGGTTAGTGCATCCGGTTTACCTCCTAGTTTACCAGGTCGATAGGTTATAACAAAGTTGAACCTGGATAGAAATTCTGACCATCGGGCTTGACGTCTATTAAGTGTTTTTGTGGACATAAAATACTCCAAATTTTTGTGATCAGAGATAACTATTACGGGATGTATTGTGCTTTGAAGCTCTGGGCGCCAGTGTTCAAAAGCGGTGACTACTGCTAGGAGTTCTTTGTCGTAAATTTCATAGTTAATTTGGGATGGCTGTAAGCGACCTGAGAAGAAAGCTACCGGATGAAGAATTTCCTCATCGTCGTACTGGGACAAGATACCACCGTGAGCCCAGTCGCTTGAGTCGACTTCAACAATGCACTGGCGATCAGGATCAAAGTGTCTCAGAATAGGTGACTTGGTGAAAGCTCCCTTTAAAGAAACAAATGCTTTCTCGCATTCTGTGGACCACTGCCATAATGTACTTTTCTTGGTTAGTTCAGTTAGTGGAAGTGCTACACGAGAGAATTCCTTGATGAAGCGACGGTAAAAGTTAGCGAACCCGAGGAAAGCCTGAACATCTTTGACACATGACGGGGTCTTCCAGAGTTTGACACACTCAATTTTGACTGGGTCCATTTCAATGCCTCGACAGGAAATAATTAGTCCTAAATATTTTACCTCTGTAGCTTCAAATTTGCATTTCTTGATATCCAATTGAAGCCCTGCAGTTTGAAGCTTGTCTAGAACCAAGTTAACGTGGCTTCGATGTTCCTCTAGCGTGTTACTGTATATTAGGACATCGTCCAAATATGCTGTACAGAATACGTCAAGATGTTCCTGGAGCGTGCTATTAATATAATTCTGAAAAGTACTTGGGGCATTAGTTAGACCAAACGGCATTACTAGTGACTCAAATAACCCATAGCGGGTGCGAAACGCGGTTTTCCACTCATCCCCCTTCGCTATTCTAATCCTATTAAATGCCGAGATCACATCAAGTTTAGTGAAATAGCGGGCTTTAGATAATCGATCGAGAGTTTCTGTGATGAGAGGAATAGGGTATCTATTTTTGACAGTAATAGCGTTTAACGCGCGATAATCCATGCAGAGTCGCAGTCCCCCATCAGACTTTTTTACGAATAATATTGGGGAGGCTGCAGGAGAAGAGCTTGCTTGAATAAAACCTTTCGAAAGATTATCGTGTAACCATTCACGAAGGGCTCCAAGTTCTTCGCGGGACATACCATAGAGTTTTCCAAAAGGGGGCTGAGAACCATCCTTAAGCATTATTTTATGGTCGATCGGGCGATGTGGAGGTAGCTCACGGGATTCCAGTTTAGAGAAAGCCGTAGTTTGGTGATGGAGCCACTGAGGTAATCCGACTTGAATTTCTTTGGCCTCATCTTCGATTAGAGCTTGATCTATAGCGTAGAGAGATAAAGTGAAAACTTCGGTAGAATCCTGATTTACTAGATGATTGAAAGGGGTAGCACCTATCATTTTAATGTCAAGGTGGTCGATATGTGTCTCTCGATCGGGTGTATTGAGAGATGAGACAAGGTTGACAGCGTTCAATCCTTTTATCGTTTGATAATTACACGGCCCGAATGACTGGGCTTGAGTGGCATGATACAAGATTTTGAGCAATAAGGTGACGAAAAATACATAGAGTTGGTCGACCAATTGATGCTAGGGTTGTGTCGAGATAGCCATCCATGACCCAATATAATAGGGAATAGGCCTAACTTAGTGACAAATAGGCGGGAAACTTCGGTATGGTTGGATATAGATAGTTTGACCATCACGAAATGAGTCACCATACCTGCTGACGAGCTTCTGCCGTCCACAACTCGTAGGGTGCGTGGATTTTCCAGTTTAATTAATTTTAAAGAGTGTAATTGCACGAATGAGATGTCAATGAAACCATAACCATTACCACCGGAATCAATAAATGCACATGAGTTTACTATCTTATTATCAGATATAAGTTGACAAGAAAATACAAGTGAGTTTAATTTTTTCAAGGATGGTTCGGATAATGATGATATAATTAATTCTGATTTCATTATCATACATTCAGAGCGACCAGGATCGTGACAATGATCCTGATCTAATCTTTTAACTGTTGTTCTGGATCTCTTGGAATATTTGGCTCCATGTAGAGCTGGTTGACCATACCTCTATTCCTAGTGTTGCAGCCAATTGCCTGATGACCTGATTTCCCACATCTCATGCATAATCCCAGTTCAAATCTCCTGAAACGTTCCTCTCGTGTGAGTCGGCCATCCGGACCCAAATGTGACATATTAAATTTGTCCAGTATCATGGGATCACCTCCAGAAGATGTATTGCTAGCCTCAAAGGCTATAGGGGGTCGGGGAGCTGGCTTTCGAATGAAGGCCGGACTAGGCCCTCGAAATTCTGAGCCTTGGTCTCGGTAATTAGGTCTAGGTACACTATGATTCGTACCACGATCTAGGTAGTGAGCCGGGCGTTCAAGATCAAGTCGAACCACGCAATCTCTGCACAGGTTAACATATTCATCAAAGTCATAATTCTTGTGAATGTCCTGGTGTTGTCCGATACATATTCGCAATTCGCTCGACACTCCATTGCGCATATATGAGATTAAAGTCTTAGGATCTGTTATGCCGGAAAGATTGTGAAGGCGTTGAAATTCCGACAAGAAAGTACCGAAAGATTGACTAGATTGGCGTAAACAACTCAGAGAGTCCCGGGCTTCTTCCTCTTCGTTTGGGTTCCGGTAGGAAACATCTAGAACATCCCATACCGAGCGGAGAGACTCAAAAATAAACAAGCCATCCTCGGACAAATATCGATCCAGGAAAGATTTTGGCCCTGGTCCCAAATTTTGGTAGATCAATGATATCTGAGACTGAAGTGAATTATACCTGTCTTTATTTTGGGCCAGAGCTATCTTAATCTGTCGCTGGAATGAAGGATATTGAGCCTTATCTCGGCCGGTAAACTTCTCATCGATACGGAAAAGTTCAGATTGTGGGGTTCCCACTGGCCCAATCCTTTGATTGTCCAAGATTTGTGATTGAAGGGTCTCCACCAGACCTTCAGATTCCTTCAGTTTGTAATTATTCACTGCCGAAGCCTGCAATAACTTTGTGTGCGTGGCTCTCAGTTCCAAGAGTTCTTGCCTTAGTTCGGAGTTTATAGCAAGGATTTCGGTTCTCTGTTGCTCTATATGAGATATATTTTTCTTTAAGCTCTGGGTTTCGACCTGAAGATTAGAGCCTGTTTCGAAAATTTCTGTCATTAATTTTTTTCGAGTAGCTTCATCCACTTTTGGGAGATGTGAGAGAAAGTCTGATGCGCAGGTGAATGTGATGGGAGAGTCGGTCATGGTGAGTCAAGGTTTTTAGAGGTGCGACGTGATGTTACGGGGCGAGAGAGTATTCAAGATAGAAGTCACGGGTCAAGATATGAACAAGATACGTAAGATGGAACGTAGACAAGATATGATGCAAACAAGATACGGAAATCTAACAAAACGTCGCACGCCCTCTACAGACGTGAACGAGGACTACTTAAGGGTCTCCTCGGACTAGCTCGACGCTAGTGTCAATAACAACACCAGTCCTTTCCATTCCTGTACAATTGGGTTACTATGACAACTAGACCCCCCACCGCTGCTTAGGCACATTTTCACCCTTTTATGGAGAGTCATGATAAGAACCATGACAGCTACCAAGTGAGAGGCAAGAGGGAATCCCGCGGCATTGACACTACTAACACCGCTGGCTTCGGCTTAACTCCAAAAATCTCTACGAATGCTAATCTGCTAGCTGGAGGAGGTTGTTTCTCTTGTGGAGGGCCGCACTTCCAGAATCAATGCCCAGTATGGTTGAAAACGTCGGCAGGAAAAGCTTGGGTGGTTGCCCAAGCGCCTAGAAAGGAGAACGCGAAAGTAGCAAGGGCCATGGATAGTGATTCGGAATCTAATGCTTCCCTCTGCTTTATGGTCCAAAATAGTGATGTGAAACGTGTGATTTGGTGGCTTGATACGTGTGCTTCCACTCACATTGCAAATCGTAAAGATGTTTTCGTAGAAGAGATCTTAAGCCCTTCGAATACCTGCGTTGCCGCCGCAAATGGAGGAAGCATTTATTCTAAAGGATCAGGAACTGTCAGGATCCATTGGCAGAATAGGGAAGGAAAAGAAAGAATGACAACGGTGAAAAATGTTGAGTACATACCAGAATGTACAAACAATCTGATTTCCGTTGGAAAACTCGAAGATGAAGGTGTTTCCTTGACGGTAGACTCACCTAACAAGAGTATCAGTTTGATAAAGAAGAACAAAGTGGCTTTAGAAGGAAAACGAAAAGGCAGAATGTGGAGAGTGCGCCCATTACCTAGAGACATATCAAATAAAGTATATAAAGCATCACCGCCAACTCCAACCCTGATAAGAAAGAATGTCACATTCGCACCTAATTTGGAGGTTACTTTGGATGAAGCCAATTCGAAAATCAAACCAAGCATGGCTCAAGTGGAGCTGCTGCATGCCCGTTTAGGCCACCCAGGAAAGCAACAGGAGGCAGGGTTAAGAAAAATCATGACAGATTTACCTGAACATTCCTTTTGCCCACCCTTCTGCAACGCTTGCACACAGGGAAAAATGACGAGGAATCCGTCAAAAGAGAAAATGAGATCAGTATCAGCACCGCTTGAAAGGGTCCATATGGATCTATGGGGGCCGATCAGTCAACATTCATTACAAGGGAATCGATACATGCTATCAATCACAGATCAACATACCGGTATGATCTGGGTGTATTTTCTGATAAACAAATCACAAGCTAAGGGCAAAGTTCGTGAATGGATTGACACCGTAGAATCTCAAAGACGCCGTTGGGGTATTAGCGAAAGAGTTAAAGCCATTCGTTTTGATCGTGGAAGAGAATTCTTGAATACGGAGCTGATGAAGTGGTGTGATGGCCGTGATGTTGCAATAGAGCCAACAGTCGGATATCATCCAAAAGGTGATGGGTTCGCGGAGCGCAGTATGCGCACAATAATGGAAAAGGCAAATACAATGAGATTTGGGATGAAAATGGAGCCGGATTTCTGGCAACTTGCCGCCAAACACTCAGTTTATGTTCACAACCGTCAGCAGGTCAAGGATATGGAGCTTTCGCCTTGGGAACAATGGAGTGGGAAGAAGCCAAGTGAGTCGCAATGGAAGGTATTTGGATGCCCAGCGTGGGTATATATTCCAAGAGAAAAGAGAAAGAAATTCGATCCAAGGGCCTGGGAAGGTGTTTTTGTTGGTTTGAAGGAAGAGTCGGAAAAGATCTTTCTAATTTGGAGTTCAAAGGATAAAAGAGTGATGGAAGCGCGTTTCGTAAAATTCGATCAGACTGGCAATGGCGTAACTGATGGCGATCTTATTCCTTGGGAGCAGCTAGATGAGGAATCGAAAATGGGGGATAACGAGGCTAATGATGATGAAGATGAGTCTGGCAATGATTTGGATGAAGATTGCGAAAATAATGACGTAGTGGGTGATGAGTGCATAATTGAGGATGAGATTGTGGGCTTGCCCGAAGATCAAAATGCTTCAGCCAATGATAGCGACGATTCTATATTAAGCGAGCTCACAGACCTCGTCAGCCCGACGATAATCTCAAACGAGGAAGAGTGTACAAATTCCATGCCCCAAACCTCAATACGTCAACCAACGCAACAACAAACAGCCGCGGAAAAAAGGGAGATCAAAGCACAATTGAAACGGCTACGACAAGATGAAATCGCTAAAGAATCCGCGGCGCGCAAGCAGCAAACGAGAGGTGATGGTAGTAGACGACGTGATCAGGTCAACATGATGAAAAACGAGCCAGGTATTCACGAAGGGGTGATTTACAAAGAACTTACATTTAAACAGGCAATGGAGCTTCCAGACAATGAAGAATGGCTTAAGGCTTTTGAAATTGAGATCGATAACATCATTCGAAACAAGACGCTTTCCAAGCCAATCGATGCATTACCAGATGGGGTAGAAGCAATATCAGCAAGGATAGTATTTGATGCCAAAACTAACGAAGACGGTAAGATTATCAAATATAAAGCTCGATTGGTAGCAAGAGGATTTTCGCAGATCCACGGCATTGATTATGAAGAGACTTTTTCGCCAGCAATTGGTATGGAAGGATTACGAATAATTGTGGCAATTGCAGCGAAACATGGTTGGAGAATCCATCAAATGGACGTTGTTGCAGCGTTTCTAGCAGCAGACTTGACAGAAGATATATTTCTAGAGGTCCCAAGAGAAGCACGACATTACTTCGGAAGATTTGTAAAAGTGTTAAAGAGTCTTTATGGTTTGAAGCAGGCGGCACGATTATGGTACTTGTTATTGTCAGGATTTCTCGAAGGCATAGGATTCACAACATACACAACTGATCCGACAATATTGATTCAAAAGGCTACTGGCGTGGTGGTAGGAGTCCATGTCGACGATATGCTTATAACAGGGGCTAATGAGAAAGCCATTGATACTGTGAAAGCTCAATTTAAAAGCCGATTCGAAATGAAGGATCTTGGTGATGCGGAGAACGTGCTAGGAATTCGCATCAAACGCCAACCAAATGGTGCAATTTCTATTGATCAAGAAAAGTATGCGAGGGGAATAATACAAGAATACCTATACGAGGACTCGCTACTTTATGCTACACCAATGGAGAAAGGAGCTGTCAATAACTTAAAGGATAATCCGGGACGCGAATTGAACGGAGAGGAGAAGAAGAAATACGTTCAACTCTTGGGTAAACTTATGTGGCTTAACAATACACGCTTTGATATTGTATTTGCTGTCACAAGAATGGCATCGTTTGCGACAGAAGCAAGCTAGAACCATTGGAAAGCCCTTCTAAGAATTGTCGGATACATTTCTGGCACAGTCACATTTGGTACCACATATGGGAATAAGGATCGTAGGGGAGATCCTCACATTGACTACTATACTCTTAATCATGGTGTTGAAGTATATTCTGGGTCAGCTCAATTGAATGACGAGATGGGCTATGCTGACGCAGATTATGCCGATGACCAACGGGATAGAAAAAGTATACTTGGGTGTGTTTTGATGCTAAATGGAGGCATAGTCCACTGCTCGAGTAGAAAAATGCATTCCGTAGCCAGATCAACAACTGAGGCTGAGTATATTGGAGGTAGTGAGGCGGCCAAGAAGGTTATCTGGTTAAGAAGACTGGTCGCAGAAATTGAAGGTAAGGGCTCTGCAGGTAGTGCCGCGCCGATGTTGTTAGGAGACAACAAATCAGCGATTCAACTTGCTTCAGGAGTATCAAACACATCGAAAATCAAGCACATTGATATTTCGTTCCATCATATCCTCGACGAAGTAAAAAAAGGTACGATTTTAATACGGTGGGTTCCAGGGGAGCGGCAATTAGTCGACGGAATGACAAAGGCATTGGAGAGGGTTAAATTTGAGGCCAATCGACGAGCAATAGGAATTTCAAGCGTGATCTCAAACCTCTGAATAGCTACACTTTTAGCTATTTGCAAGTTTTAGGGGAGTGTTGAAATACAGGGTTAATCCTGGTAATAAGGATTAACATGTGTCCTTTATGATTAGACCCACTACTGTAGTATTTAGATAGCTAAGCTCCCCGAGCCCTTAATAGAAATCAGTTGAACCAGTATATTCTTTTTACACCCTGTCTATAAGATTTCCTGTGTAGCTAAAATTGATTGGAAACTTCGACAACTATCTAGAAGGTCCTCGGAACTCCTGTCATCATCATGAACTTTTGTACGCTTCCAGAAGGTTCATTGGGAATTCTCTTAGCTCCGGGTATTCCGACATCCTTCCAAAAGATCCCCGATTATTCAATTGGTGTCGTTGCCTGCGCTAGCAAGCATAGTCTAATGGAATCCTTAGGCTTGGTAGCCATTACACATGATGGCTCAGGACGATATCTGTTATTAAGGTCTTATCTTGATCGAGCTAAGGTACCATAATCTTTCCACAATAACAAAGGAAACAATTTCTCTTTTAGCACTCGGAGAGTTTAAATTTCATAAATCTGGGAATTTCATTGCTATCCAGCGCCTTTATTACGGCTTTTAATGATTCATCAGATAGAATTAATTGCCTTATGCGTTCATGGAAGGATGGGGGACTTCCGGATACTAAGAATGATGTGTCTGGCTTTACGAAGCCAAAGGACTCAACACCATTCTCATGTTTATCTATATTCTCCAATTCATTTGCAAGTAATTTTGTTTCTCCCATACCAGGCGATAAATTAACGGGATTCAATAGCTATTGCTCAAGTAACTGTTTAGAAGCTAAGACCTGAGTCCCGGTAGGCCAAGATAATTCATCAGCTAGACCTTTCTGACTACCAAGCCCATAGCATATTTTAAAGTTGGACCTGGAAAGAAATTCACCCCACCAAGCTTGAAGTCTGCTTAACTGTCGAGACTTCATGAAATATTCCAAAGCCTTATGGTCCATAATTACTTCTACAAGGTTCAAAGATCCTTACAACCCAGGACGCTATTCCTCAAAAGCCTATATGATTGCTAACAACTCCTTATCTTAGGACTCGTAATTTGACTCAGCCGGACTCATCTTTCGTGAAAAGAAAGCGATTGGTTTGCAATTCCCTAAATTATCTGGCTGTAAGAGAGCTCCACCTGTTCTACAATCCGACGCATCAGTCTCTAGACGAGCCGGCTGGTCCCAGTTTAAGTGTTGAAGGATAACATCCATTTTGAACTTGGACTTAATACCTTTAAATGCGGTCCCTTGAATTGGTCCACACGTAAAAGGTATATCTTTTCTCATCAAGTCTGTCAAGAGCATCACAGTTGATCCAAACCTATGAATAAATCTTCTATAATAATTTGCGAATCCAATGAACCGGTAGACGTCTTTGGTATTTCTCGGAGTTTCCCAGTTCTCGATAGCTTCTAATTTCGATAGGTCCATTTTTACTCCGGCAGTAGTAATGATGAGACCGAGAAACTTGACTTGATCCAGGAGAAATTCGCATTTCTTGATATCAATCTGAAGTCCTGCCTTCATTAGATGGGCGAGTACTTTTTTCACATGTTCTTGATGTTCTTCTAGAGACTGGCTATAGTCGAATTTCATCTATGTAGGCTGGACATAATTTATCCAAATAACCCCTTAAAGTATCATTGATGTATTCTTGGAAAGAACTTCGTGCATTTGCCAAGCCAAAAGGCATCACTAGATACTCGTATAGCCCAAATCGCGATCGGAAAGCCGTCAAGTATTCATCTCCATCTTTGATGTGTTGGAAAGCTAGACTTCGTATGTATGAAGGTTTGGATTTATAGTTTGTTCATCAAGATCAATTTTGTTGATTCTATTGCATACGATTTAGCTCAGCTAGGGGACACGAGGTTCAGTAGTATCTGAAACGCAGTGGCTAGGAAATGCTACCCTGCGGTAATTGAGTGGCTGGTTGTAGCTAGACCACTGGGAGTTCGGGAATCTGTATTTAGGGAATGGCTTATTTGTATATGTTAAACTAAGTTAACGGAATATTATATATTATTAATTTATATTGAGAAGAGAGTTCGATATCCGATACAACTATCAATAAATTCTTGTCTGAAATTGTACACTTGTTCTTCGAGAAATTTCCTCCGAGAAATTCTTGAAAATTTCTAACATGATGCGCATGCGATTAAAAGCAGATATAACATCCAACTTAGTGAAATACTTTGATTTTCCTAAGAGCGATAAAGTCTCGTTGATTCGTGGTATACAAAACGTATTCTTGATGGTTACATTGTTAAAAGCCCTGTAATCTACAAACAGGCGGAGGCCTCTGTTAAAGTTATGAGCTTGAGCGAGTATGGAGGTTATAGCGGAATCACTGTCGGCGGTTAGACCGATACAGTAAGTCTCGTATGAAATTGTAGAAGGAAGAATTGACTGGAAACAAGTGTATTGAGATGTATGGTTCTGAGTAAAACTGATGTCATAAGAGTGAGATTGTGTGTGCACATATCTTATCAACTGTGGTTTTTGACCAGTATTTATCAATCTCCATGGATCATAAGTTATGATCCCTGTAGATGTAAATCTATATACGTACAGATATATGAGTCAGAAATATAAAGCTAAATACATGTGTGTCGGTAATAGATCCGAGAAACCTTTAACCTGCATTTGATACATAATCATCTGATGGAATGCTAGTGTGAAATAAATGCCAATGTGCGTTAAACTTTCCGTGGGGGATGTGCTGATGACAATGATATAGAATGGTAAATTTGATAATCTAACTAGCCGGACTTACAAATGAGTTATTCTTGGCATTCCAGGATATACGATATTTCAACAGCCTCCACTTGGTTTCTTGGCGAAAAGAACTGGCGAAGATGCTAGGGATGAAGACGATACAGACGGCGAAAGCGATTATAAATCCCCATCGAAGTGAGGACTTTGTTACTCAATCTTGGCTCTGCAGACGCTACAGTGAGAGCTGGAGGTTCGTAGGGGACACCGCTGACAGGTGTTGAGGATAGTCCTTCAATTACATGGTTATCAGTATCTGACATGACTCAACGCTGGCGTGGATGATATGGGTCACGCACATACTTAAACATAAATATTGAACCATGAGAAAAGGAGAGGTAAAAGGAACAATCTAATTCCTTTAATGCCTTACATTTAGTGATGATATTGTTGGAAAATCAGTATGAATTTCATGAGAAGGGCGGCTCAAAGAATATGGGCGCGATTTATGAATAGAGCAATTATGATAACAATCAGGGGAATATGTGATAAAATGTGTCGAAATGAAATAATGGATTTGAATTAATTGATTATCTGTCCTAGGGATCCTTAGATAGCTTATATACATGAATCTCAGTAATAGAGGGGGACTTTTCTCAACACCTCTCAGTGGTGTCCCCTGCGAACCTCCAGCTCTCACTGTAGCATCTGCAGAGCCGAGATTGAGTAACAAAGTCCTCACTTCGATGAGGATTCCCAATCACTTTCGCCGTCTTAATCGTCTTTATCCCTAGCATATTCCCCTACTACCATTATCATGGAGGAAAAGCCATCCGATGAGTTTTCGGAGCGTACCAAGCACCCAAAACGGAGATGGTGGATTGGATCAAGTCGGCCTCGACTGTTACAAAGAAGGGAGATATAGATGAATATGCGCACCTCATTTGGTCTCTATGTCTAGGACTCGCCTGGCTGGGGCTGCAGGATTTTTGAGACTTTTTCCCGCGCACGCAGTTTGCATTGATACCCTTTTTTTTTTTCAAGTACAAAGTTCTGTGGTAAAGGTGGCTGAATTCCACGGGTAATTACTGAGCTGAATGGCTATTCCTCATGGGCAATGTATCGATGATCTCTCAGGAAACACGAGAGGCAAGAAGCGCTGTACAAGGTGTGGCCTGGGCTAGAGAGGAACGTAATGTGTTTTGATCTATGACTCAAGTAGTACGCAAAAATAAACATCACAAAGCACCAATAGTTTAAACTCCATATTTTACTGACAATTTGGTTTCCCACTTTGAAAGAGTAGATAGTAAACGTTCGTTAGTAGTCTCACTGGAATCTTCCCCGTAATACACGCTCGTGGACGTTGCGTGTTAGCCCCCTTGGAAAAGATACAGATGAAGAGAGCATTTTTCAAAGATTGACTCATTATCTTTTTTGCCAGATCTAGTTTATTTTCCAGCCTCTCCTCTCGCTTATATTTCTATATTAGGTTTAGATAGCTACACACTCAAGAATCTTCAATCGTGATTAGAGTCAATATGCCGACAAGTAGTAAACAATTTTCCCCCTCACACGGTAAGTTGAGCTGAGATTCTAACTACTCTTGTTGCCTTTAATAACTGTAACAATGAAAAGTTGTCTCACTACCTCCTCCATTCAGTCTGACTGCTTCCAATTTATGCAGGTTAAATTGGGAGTCATAAACTATTCTGTATTCATAATGTTGACCTATATTCAGGTCAATAAAGTGGAAGCCAAAAACATGCATAGTAGTAGAGACTTACCATTGAATCTTTCTAAATCTTGCGAAACAATGATAGCGCGCCAATACAGTGGATTTCTTCCGCCAGAATACACATCACCCGGATTTTCCAAGCTATAACCAGATTGTCTGTTTCTTGCCTGCACTCTGGCGTGACTTAAGAAATCATTGACGAATTTTGCCGGGACTTCAGCTTCATTATCACATATATAATCCGCACATTGCACTGTAGAAGCCAGAGAGAGAAGCCAGGTACCAACGCATGCGATGAGAGTGGCTGTACGCATCTTTGATGATTCGGGATTTCGGGGGGGGGACAAGGAGATAGTTGATGTGTGCACGAGCTGGATTGGCGATAAGATGAATGGCTCACTGGGCAGTCTTAAGATTGCTAGAAGACGATAAATACTCCATCAAAGACGTGTACACTGTTCCAGTATTTGTATCTGCTCTAGAGTAGATTAGTAGCGACAGTGTAATACGGGGTAATCTCGGGCGGATGAAGGTATTCGCCGGAGAATGGCTTGGCCTCAGTTTGGCATTTGTCTAGAGTATGAAGTCCTGATATCTTGGCTGTTTTCTAATCTCTAATGCCCTTCAAAGTTTGACGAGACTTGGTATTGGGAATCCTGCATCTTGGTGGCAGCGTAAATGTCGCCCATCTTTCCGAACTTCATAGACCACAAGCGTTTCTGGCACTGGAGCCTGGTGGACAGCAGCGGAAATGAGCAATTAGTTGGTCGCTTTTCGGCCTATCGCGCATCCTGGCTATAGGGGCGAGGATCTGGTAAAAAAATCACTGGTGTGGACAGGCACTCTAGCTACAGAGATTATACAAATCAACATTTGACTTTGGTGCATTTATTACAGAGAGGATTGAGTCGATGGCAGTGGGTGTGGTTTATTGCGCTACTTGAGTCATAGATTAAAACACATTACGTTCCTCTCTAGCCCAGGCCACACCTTGTACAGTGCTCCTTGCCTCTCGTGTTTCCTGAGAGATCATTGATATACTGCCCATGAGCAATAGCCATTCAGCTCAGTTTTTACCCGTGGGATTCAGTAACCTTTACCACAGAACTTTGTACTTGAAAAAATGAAAAGGGTATCAATGCAAACTGCGTGCGCGGGAAAAAGTCTCAAAAATCCTGCAGCCCCAGCCAGGCGAGTCCTAGACACAGAGACCAAATGAGGTGCGCATATTCATCTATATCTCCCTTCTTTGTAACAGTCGAGGCCGACTTGATCCAATCCACCATCTCCGTTTTGGGTGCTTGGTACGCTCCGAAAACTCATCGGATGGCTTTTCCTCCATGATAATGGTAGTAGGGGAATATGCTAGGGATAAAGACGATTAAGACGGCGAAAGTGATTGGGAATCCTCATCGAAGTGAGGACTTTGTTACTCAATCTCGGCTCTGCAGACGCTACGGTGAGAGCTGGAGGTTCGCAGGGGACACCACTGAGAGGTGTTGAGAATAGTGCCACAGCGACAAGATGTAAAATACCACAATTTTAGAATTGTGCATAGTGTAAAGATTCTGAATAAATGCCTCAGGCAAGGTTCATGGTTGACTCGTTTAATCCCACTTGGCATTCTTTCTGCCCAAGATTTAAATTGTATATACAGCTATCTAGCTATGACACAATGTCAAAAAAAAGTACATAATAAATAATACAATATACAAGAATAGCACCCATGCCTTGTATTGCATCTGTAAGTACCACTGCAAAGTCATGGCGGCTTTTTCTTCACCCCAAGTCAACCCTCATCCGCGAATACCCACCCAGGGGAACGTCTCAAACCCTGAAATATCCAGACATGCCTTCATCATCCACTGAACTTTATCCGCGCGAAGTGTAGTCTTCGGTGTCTCCTTCCCAAGTGGAGTAGATTCCCAGGCTACTCAAACTATACCGGTGACCACCACCAGGAGGTGGACCTCGGCATCTTCCATCGTTTGCGTGTTTAATTAATTCATTTTATTTTCCTGTCTGAGTCTACGACTATGGAGGACTTGCAGGTCCTCTCTGCCTACAGGCCAAGGATACCTATGCCAATAGTATATCCCCTCCTATGCCTCCCATAAAGCTACCCTCAAACAGTACCGCCCCTCATAAGCCTTCATTTGATCATACACTTAGAGGAGCTCTTTGCCCTTCATGATCTCCCTCTCCAGCCACCGAAACGATGGCCATTTGCGGGTGTATGGCAGCCGGGAAAAATCGCAAAAACCACTGGGTGCGGAGCTCTCCTAATACCGACATTAGGACTAAATCCGAAGACATAGTGCCCCTTCTGAAGCGTTCAAAGAGGCCGGCCAGCTGGGCGCTGCAGACTTGTGAGTACCTCGGGGAATGCACCCTCTGCCTTTCTAGCCTCCTTCCAACTCCTTCCCGAAGGTTGAGCTGAAATTTCAGAAAAGCCTTGACAGAGCGTGATTGCTGTATAGTAGCTTAGCCCAACTTCTTTTGTGCTGTTGACTCATCGACAAAAGAAGCCCTCATGGCTAATTAGCCGAAATCTCGGTCTTGGCGCCCACAAACGTTCCAAAGTTGAAAATCCCTCGAAAATGTCAGTCTCAGCATGGTCTTCAGAGACCTGTTCCCCCTCACGCACCACATCTCAGCTGCCTATACTTCCTCAAGATGTAGAGCCCCATCAGAGCATCAGTCCCCCATAAACCATGACCCCGGCTTTGTATATTATGACTTAATTTCCTCGTTGCGGGTATACGTAACATCGTAAATTTGTAGTGAGTGATGGCCGGTAATTAATAGGGCAAGCTCCTGTTTGCAATTGGAGTAACATCTCTATTTGTTATTGGGGCGAGATGAGGCGTGGTTAAAAAGAGGTTGAGTACTCAGATGAGGATGATAAGAAAGGAATTGTCGAGAGGTCATCAAATGGAGATATGCTTGAGGCTGCTTTCGACTTCGATTCGGATGCGATTGTTCTTGGCTATCCCAGATATGCAGAGCATACTGAGCGATTACACCGGCACCACTAGAAGGTGAAGAATTCGTCCTTACCGGCATCGTTTGCTTGTTTTAATGGTGTCAGCTGCACTCTCGCAAGCGAAGTTTTGGCGCGATCAAAGCTCAATTCGAAAACTCGTTATCAAAGTTCTAAAATTCACGCCCGTAGAGATTGTAGCCATCCTCTACATCATCTTGTAAACCTGCCCTGATCCCTCTCACGCCCATCTCAAAGGACTGTCCCCCAGATTTGTGCGCCATGCTTTGCTTCCTTCGTCGGGTATAAATATCGGTATGGGTAAGTATTTGGTGCCGAGCTAAGGCCTGGCACTAGTCGATGAGAAGTATGGTCATTGAAATAAGGATGTACTAGGTCGTACTTATAAGCTTGTTAGGGGAGGGCAAGACTGAAAACTTGTACATGGTGCCCTCTACGAACCTGGGAGTGAAATATTCTCCCAGAGCCGAGTTCAGTCAGATTTTGCAATACCGAACAAGTTGGCCAATGAGGCAATGGTTCAAGACTCTCCACCTAATCAAATTTTCCCACCTGACGAGATCAACCACCACCAAAACCTCATCAAGTTTGCAGGTACATCTTAGTGCATCCTAATTTCAATGATCATATCTCTCGGCGACTTTTGGGCTCGATTGACCACCACGTACACGCCCACGCCGATATTTATACCCGACGAAGGAAGCAAAGCGTGGCGCACAAACCTGGGAGACAGTTCTTTGGGATGGACGTGAGAGGGATCATGACAATATTGCAAAATGATACGGAGGAAAGTTACAATGACAACAGACGCATGACTATGAATTTGGTCGAGTTTTCGAATTAAGCTTTATGCTTGCGCCAAGACCTCGGTTGTGACAGTGCTGGCAACACTATAAACACCGCCATGGTCGGATGGTGCACTGGTACATCATCTTGGCCGGTTTCTCAAGTAAGATCTAGACAGCTAGGACACGTATCCCACCCGAGACAGGAGACCGCTGGTTCGAATCCAGCAAAACCAAACTACATTTCTCGCGGCACTAGTATGCATGAATGGTGAAGGTATGCTTGGATAATCAAAGGTTTGAAATTCCCTTTGGTGGGTACTTACGGAGGAGGGTCGACTGTTTGTGTAAGCAAACATACCTCATAGTGGTATTTGCGAATGAAATCCAGAGTATGAGTGTCTCCAACGTCAAAAGAATCATCCTACATGTATATACAGTACCGGTCATGTGTCATAGCTAGATAGACGAATACACATTAAATGATTAAAAAAAAGCTTGTTAGGTTTCTGCGGAGATCTATCTCATTGGGGGCAAAAAATTGACGTAGTGGGGTAGAATAGAATAGAATTGAATTTAAGTCCCTACTTAGTCTATGACTATGAAGGACTGACGTAGTGGGGTATTTTTGATCATTGCCTCATGGGTCAGCTCTGATATTGTGAAATTTGACTGCACTTGACTCTGGGAGAATATTTGACCCGTAGGTTTGGAGTGGACAACGCGCACAGCAGTTCAACCGTTGTCCTCCCCATTAGGCTTTATTGTCTAGAGAGGATAATCAGATAATTTTCACTTGCGAGACTGAGGTCTTCACGCTCTATATTCTATCTTTAGGAATCGTTACATAATTCCAATCACATCTCCCTCTCGTCCTCCGCCACCCTCTATTACCTATCGTCACCTGCGGCTGTACTCTCAAGAGCGATCTCCGCGTTCCCCATCACCACTTCTTTTGCAATTCCTCCTCATTCCAACCCTGGCGGGGACTATTCTCAACACCTCTCAGTGGTGTCCCCTGCGAACCTCCAGCTCTCACTGTAGCATCTGCAGAGCCGAGATTGAGTAACAAAGTCCTCACTTCGATGAGGATTCCCAATCGCTTTCGCCGTCTTTATCGTCTTCATCCCTAGCATATTCCCCTACTACCATTATCATGAAGGAAAAGCCATTCGATGAATTTTCGGAGCGTACCCAGCACCCAAAACGGAGATGGTGGATTGGATCAAGTCGGCCTCGACTGTTACAAAGAAGGGAGATATAGATGAATATATGCACCTTATATGATCCCGGTGTCTAGGACTCGCCTGGCTGGGGCTGCAGGGATTTAGAGACCTTTTCCCGCGCACGCAGTTTGTATTGATACCCTTTTCATTTTTTCAAGCAAAAAGTTCTGTGGAAAAGGTGGCTGAATTCCACGGGTAATTACTGAGCTGAATGGCTATTCCTCATGGGCAATGTATCGATGATCTCTCAGGAAACACGAGAGGCAAGGAGCGCTGTACAAGGTGTGGCCTGGGCTAGAGAGGAACGTAATGTGTTTTGATCTATGACTCAAGTAGTACGCAAAAATAAACATCACAAAGCACCAATAGTTTAAACTCCATCTTTTACTGACAATTTGGTTTCCCACTTTGAAAGAGTAGATAGTAAACGTTGTTTGAAATCTAGACTTCGTATGTATGAAGGTTTAGATTTCTAGTTTGATCATCAAGATCAATTTACTTGTTTCTATTGCATACGATTAAGCTCAATTGGGAGAAACGAGGTTCAATAGTATCTGAAATGCAGTGGCTAGGAAATGCCACCATGCGGTAATTGAGTGGCTGGTTGTAGCTAGATCACTGGGAGTTCGGGATCACCAAAGCCTCGGGTATCTGTATTTAAGGATTGGCTTATTTGTATATGTTTAACTAAGTTAAACGAAACATTATATTTTATTAATACATATTGACAAGAGAATTCGATATCCTATACAACTATCAATATATTCTTGTCCGAAATTGTACACTTGTTCTTCGAGATATTTCCTCCTAGAAATCCTTGACAATTTCTAAGAAACGTTTGTTGGTAGTCTCACTGAAATCGTCCCCGTAATACACGCTCGTGGACGTTGCGTGATAGCCCCCTTGGAAAAGATACAGATGAAGAGAGCATTTTTCAAAGATTGACTCATTATCTTTTTTGCCAGATCTAGTTTATTTTCCAGCCTCTCCTCTCGCTTATATTTCTATATTAGGTTTAGATAGCTACACACTCAAGAATCTTCAATCGTGATTAGAGTCAATATGCCGACAAGTAGTAAACAATTTTCCCCATCACACGGTAAGTTTAGCTCGGATTCTAACTAGTCTTGGTACCTTGGGTCATATTCACATTTAAGAACTTTTCTTTCCTTTGATCCTCTCAGTCTGACAGCTTCGAATTTTTGCAGCTTAAAGTCGATGTCATAAACTATTATGTATTCATACCAATGATCTATATTCAGGTCAATAAAGTCGAAGCCAAAAGCGTGCATGGCGGTAGAAACTTATTATCGATTAATTCTAAACCTTCCGGAACATTGATAGGGCGCCAATACAGTTGACCGGATGCCCTATTCTTGGGTTTGCCATCATACAGATAACCCGGACTTCCTATGTTAAAACCTTGTTGGCAGTTTATTGCCTGTTCTTGGAATAGATTTAAGGAATTATTGACGTCTGATACCGGAATATGAACGTCATTACCACAAAGATATTCAGGTTCAAATCGCACTATACCAGCAAGAGAGCCAAGCCATGTACCAACGAATGCGAGGAGAGTGGCTGTACGCATCTTTGATGATTCGGGATGTCAAGGGGGACAAGGGGACGGTTGATGCGCGCTCAAGCTAGATTGGCGATGGGATGAATGTCTCACTGGATAGTCTTAAGATTGCTAGAAGACGATAAATACGCCATCAAAGACTTGTACGCGGTTCCAGTTTTTGTTGTTGTAATTCTAACAGTCCTGCACATGTTACACTAGTCATGCACTTTCTCGTTTTCGTTTCCGTTATTCGTATTATTGAATTCAGCGCCACATTTATTTTCTGTAATATTAATTATTCTTGGCGCTTATCACAAGACATGTTGGATATTATGGTATATGCATGACTCTATCTTAAACTCAACTAGCTTGGGGGTCTACTGGTAATCAAGACATACTTACACCATGATAATGTCGCCATACTGGGACGTAGGTGCATATCTTGGTTTATTTCTAAATCTGTCCCACTAGTACAAGTTCCTGTCTAGATATGTTGTAAGGGTTTAATGAATTCAGATGTACTTGAAAGACAATAACTCGTGAGGAATTAATAACTTCTTCCTTGGGAAGACAATCTGCCACGTACTCTCCCATCCGTTATAAGCTCTGCGTAGACTAGTCTTAACTTCCTCCATTGGCCCCCTTTGAATTACCCTTTCTCCCGGACTTTATTCCTTGTCCACTTGAGAATCATCCTTTCTCCCAGGCTCGAATCTTCTCCTGTATCATACTCCCCATCTGGTATGTACCCACTCGGAGACGGAGTGGACCTAGTGACCAGTCCCAATCCAGGCAAAGCCCGTCACATTACCCCCCTTCCCCTTCTGACTGTCCTTTTATTTCTTCTTCCTTTTCTGGCTCCTTTGTTCTCTCCGACGATGTCTCATTTGCCGTATAAGGCTTCGAGATGGTCCATGGCTTCCACATCCTCTAGATCAGCCTGATCTTCCCATGCCGGTTCGGCAAAACCCTTCCATTTGACCAACACTCGACGTACCCATCCTCTCCCGCGTCGGACCTTCTCTGCCTTTAAAATCCGTTCGACAACCTGCTCAGGAGTCGTGTTATCTCAATTTTTTATCATCAATGGTGGAGGTTGCGCGGTATCTTGGATCTGAGATGGTAGCGGGTCATCGTTAGCCTTTCGTAACAGTTCCACGTGAAATCTTGGCCATATCCTAGACGGAACATCCAGCTCTACCACATGTGGTGATATTACCTTTACTACCGTGTATTTTACGTTGAGCCACGCCAACGTCTTCTTTTTCTGAGGCGTGGAAATGTTCTCAAGGCTGAGCCACACCTTATTGCCCACCTTAAACTGCGGCGGAGGATCCCTCTTCCTGATTGTCTGTTCCTACATTATCTGCTGCGCGGCCGCCATCGCTGCTGCCGCGAATTCTTGCGCCTCTCGTATCCTATTCACGAATTTCTCAGCTCGTTTGGCTCGAGTTGATAGAGGCTCCCTTGGCTCGGTCGAGTTTAGCTGTACCGGCTCTGCATGATAACCATATTGTAACAGTTGTGAACTGTACTAAGCATGCGCTCGCCTAATCATACTCATCTTGATCTGGTTAGGCTCGGCTGATAATTTTCCGGCCTCGGCACACAGTTGTATGATAATTTCGTGTACATAGAACTTTCTCTCTTTAGATTAAATATAGCTCATAATTCAGACCCAACAATATCATTCTTAGCTTTCCTCTGGCACATATTCTAGAAAAAATGGGCTTAGAGTTGTGGATGCACTATCCCTATTATTAATCGCCAGTTGCGCGGTAGGTAGCATTGATGCCCATTCGACTTGTGAGAATGATATGAACGCCCGTAGGTACGCCAAAACCTCCTGGTTCATCCTCTCTGTCGACCCATCGGTTTCCGGGTGGAACGCTGTAGACAAGCGTTGTTTGATCCTTGTCATCTTACATAAGTGCCTCCAGAAATCTCCTACCCAGTTTGACCCTCTATCCGACGTTAAAGCATGTGGGAATCCATGGAATCTGTAATGACAAACTACAAAACGCTCCGCACATTCCTCAGCATTCATAGTTTGAATGGCTTCCAACGTGACGCTTTTCAGTAATCGATCCGTGATTACCATGAGGTACTGAGGTTCCCCCTTGCTCTTCACTGGAAGGTCTGTCATGAAATCGATCGAAAATTCGCTGTGAAAACATTCCGGCACTGGTAAGGGCAACAGCAATCCTTGCCTTCTAGAGCGCCACACTCTCGTTCTGCCACACACATCACAATTCTTGCAGAACCTCCTCACCATTTGGCTCATCCCCGGCCAGAAAAAGGATCGCAATAAGATAGCGATCGTGTTATTTCGTCCTGGATGTCCTGTTGCATGCGAGTCATGCGTTTTCTGGATAAGGGCCGTATGCAAAGGTTCCCAGTTTGGTACCCACAGCCTTTTTCTAAAGCACAATGCTCCCCGCATGTCCAGCTCACATTCCGCACGCGCAACTTTCAATTGTAGATGGGATGCAAACTGTGGCTCGTTATTCCATATTCTTGTATACAGCTCCTCACTCATTGACTTGTCCTTTGCCATCCCAACATCCAATAACGCCTGAAGTTCTTCATCCTCGAACAACTGGTCACCATGCGGGATTTGATTTTTACCCATGCTCTTCGCCGCCTGTATGTGCTGTACTAGTATCGTTTCTTTGTCCAGCATGACATCCTTTAGTAACGTGAACTCCCTTTCCTTTATTCTTGGATCATCTTCTGATTTAGGCACATCCTATGCCCTTCGTGATAGAGCGTCCGGCCGACCACTTAGCTTACCTGCCCTGAAATCTAACCTAAAATTGAACTGAGATAACAGTTGGGACCAACTCACCTGCCGTTACGACAACTTTTTCGATGACATGAAGTATTTTAGGTTTTTATGATCCGTCAATATGACAAACGGCTCTTTTAGTCCCAGCAGTTCACTTCTCCACTCATTCAGGCATCTGATAATTGCTAGGAGCTCCTTATTGTGGATGTCATAATTGCATTCTGCCGGTGCCAGCTTCTTCGAATAGTAGGCTAACGGTTTGAATTGGCCATCTGGTTGGTGTTGTAGCAATCACCCCCCCGTTGCTCAGCCTGAAGCATCTGTCTCCAGAATGGTTTTTCGTTCACCATCCCATAAAGCTAACACAGGAGCCGTGATGAAGAGGGCCTTCATTTTCTCGAATGATTCTTGTTGATCCCCTGCCAATTGAAAAGGCGTTCTCTTGGTGAGATCTTGGAGCGGAGCTGAAATCTTCGCGAAGTTCTCTATGAATCCCCGGTAAAAGTTGGCAAATCCTAAAAAGCTACGAACACCTTTCACATTTGTCGGAGATTCCCATGCTGCAATGGCCCGTATTTTTTCTGGATCAACCTTGATGCCTTCTTCCACGCTGATAATAAATCCCAAGTACTTGATCTCCTTTTTGGCAAATTCACATTTTAGGGGGTCAAGTTTGAGCCCCGCCTTGTTTAATCGATCCAGCACTTGGTTCACCCTTTTCCAATGATCTTCCAGATCCCGGTTGAGAAAATTACTACATCATCGACATACGCCGAACATGTGTCGCCTAGCAGGTCTCCCAGCACTTGATTTATCCACCTTTGGAATGCCGATGGTGCTCCTGCTAAACCAAACGGAGTAACCAGCCACTCAAAAGACCCGAACCTCGTTCTGAAAGCCGTTTTCCATTCATCTCCCTCAGCTCCTCTCAGCCTATGGAAAGCTGATCTTACGTCTACCTTGGTTAGTGTTTGGAATGATAGCTATGATGACAACCTGTTGGGATATTGAGAGGGGATTATCACGAGAGTAAGATAATATAGACGGTAATATGGGATATGCAGAGGAATGTATATCATAAGTACTATAAGTGTGGAGTATTCAAGATGTGTTATGTACCAAGGATGTGGACACCTTACACTTGACTAACTAGATGACTAAGCAGCATTTCCTGACACGCCCCCATGCTGCGATATCATAGAGCCTCATTAACTCCCACAACACTTAAGAAGTGTGACCCCTACATCTCTTCTTGAAGAGTTCAGTAATCCTACAGAATATAATAGAATGAAACTGCATTGTGGTACAAGAGTACTCTCATCCTGGCCCCATCGTAACCTGCTGTGTGTACTTCTATAACATGAACGTCGCCCACACAATTAGTTGCTTAATGAGATAAGCCTAGCTCAGACAATAACTTTACAAAATGGTCCCTGGGTAACTGCTTTGTTAATATATCTGCAATCTGTTCAGTACCTGGTGTAAATGTAACTATCAACCTATTTCTCATCACCATGTCATCTCGTATGTAGAAGTGTCTAATTTCGTTGTGTTTAGCTCTTCGATGAAATTTGGTGGTTTTGGCAAGCTCTATTGCAGCCTGATTGTCGAGATATAGAAGCGGAGGTTTCGTTATTTTAACTTCTATATCTTGAGCAAATTTCTCCATCCAGGCGATTTCTTCGGCTCCTTCACTAGCAGACATGATCTCTGCTTCCATTAAGCTCTGAGCTGTGCTTTTCTGACGGTTAGAAGACCAAGTAACTGCGCCCCAATTCCAAATGATCGTTTGCCCTTGGAAGGATTTCTTCTCATTTTCGGTCCCCCATGTTGCATCTATCCATGCTGCCCAGATATTTGTCGTATCGGAAGGTCTGTATCTAATTCCGAGCGATCTTGTACCGTTGAGATATCTGAGTAGATGCTTTGCCATGCTCAAATGGTTTGAATCGGGATAAGACATAAATCGTGCAAGTTTCCCGACGGCATACAATTGAATTGAATTGAATTGTTTTAGGGTCCTAAGCTATGCTCTATATCTCCTAGGAGTCAAAGACCGGTGTACACGGCCGAGATCATGCTTTCCGCATGCCCACCTCGGTTTCAGCGCGTGAACCACTACACAACCAGTAGCTAGTTAAAAGAAAGAAAAATAGAAACTCCTGTAAACTCCTAAAACTAAAGTTCCAAGCCCAGTAATCCAGTTTGTGGTTAGCAAAACGACACTTCTCGTCTCATTTTTCTACCTGCCATGCTTCGTGCTATGACCTAATTTATGTCCTCTCCGCTGAGAGCTGGAGACGGATCCGTAGGTGGGCCCCCGAAGCAGCCGGTTTCCTGCGCAAATTTTGTAAAGTTCTCGAGGCACTTAGGCCCGAGAAGCTTGTGGACAAAGTCGTGATGTGACATTGTCCCTCGTAGTCGACGCGTCTGGCGTGCGTGCTGTCGACAGTGAATGAAATGGAGAGGTGATGTTTCCTCCCCACACGCACACTCCATTGAAGCTGCGAAGTTGTTAAAGCGGCGGTGACATGCCGCGAAGTTTCCGTGGCCCGTACGGGCTGAGATCAGTTCACGGAGTAGCCGCCGGGAAAGTGCCTGCTCGCGTGGCTTGCGTCGTCGCATGAGAAGACCCAGATTTCGATACCTAGGTGGACATACTTCTTCCCACCAGTCGTCGAGAAGCGCTTGACGTTTCCGGTTCATGAGCCGACGAACGTACGCCATTGTGACGGAGCCAGGCTGGCTGTCTTTGCTTGGCAGTTGTCGGAGGCCGGAGCGTGCAGCTCTGTCTGCATCTTCGTTTCCCTGTATCCCGGAGTGGGCCGGTATCCACTTCACCGAGACTAGAGCCTTTGTTGATAGCGCCCTAAATTGGCGTACATCATCTAGGCTTGTTGTGGCAATTCCCGTCAACAGTGCCTTCACTGCAGACTGACTATCCGTGAATACATTGATTTGCTGCCTGCCGTCCCTTCCCCCGTTCTCCATCTCTAACAATCCCAGCGCAGCTTCCAGGGCCTTCCTAGCCCCTATAATTTCCGCATCAAGCACTTCACCACCATGCTTGATGCCACATCCCTTCAACTGAGTTTTTCCATCCCTCTTCAAGACAAACCCCCATGCTGAGCGACCATGCCCCTCCGACGATCCATCCGGGTAGGCGCAAATATCTGATGCTGGTAAACTATTGATGAACCGAGTTGCCTTCTCTTCCTCTTCTAACCTTGAGCCGAAACCCGAAAGATAGCATGGCGGCGGTAAAGGCTCGGAATTTTCCGCGTCGGGGAGTTGTTGGTAAGCCCGCTGGACTCGTGTCATCTGGAACTCTGGATTTTTATAGATCCGATAATATTTCTTGTACTTCCGTGTTCCATCCCTTGGACACACGGCAGCACGGGTCCGGAGCGGGTGGCGATTGTCTAGTGAGTGTAGCCGAGCCGAAAGCCGTAGTCGGTTCCCTTCCAGAATGATCTTCCCTGTTGGGATACCTCCTTCTCGGTGGAGAACAAGATTCGGTGTCGTTCTCATTACTGGGAGGGCAGCGCGCAGTCCCGTCAAGATTGCCTTGTCGATCATCTCACAGAAAATGCTGGTACGAGGGGTGCTGATCCCCTTTTGGGTCAGACGTTTGAGGCCGGGCCACCAAACATCTGCTCCGAAGGTTGCTATGGGGACAATGCACGTGTCCACCGCTCGAACCAGTGCTGCAGGGGCGGCTCCTCGATACGCTGAGTTGAAGCGTCGCATTTGCTGAGCAACCTTCAGAGCTTTGCCGCACCACGTTGTGACGTGGTGTTTGAAGTCCAGTCGCGGGTCTAGGTGTTCTCCCAGCCAGCGTATTTGGTCTGATGGCTCGATAACCACGCCGTTCACACAAATGCCCACTGGCTTCTCGCGTTTTCGTCCGGGAAACTGGACTACCTCCGATTTGTTAGTATCGAAGGAGACTGCGTTAGTACTTGCCCAATCCAGAAGATGGTCCACTTCCTTCTGTACCGAAGCGGCTGACTCGGCAATGCTGCGCCCGAACCTAGGATCCCGACGTCGTCTGCGTAGCTGAACCTCATTCCTACATTGCCACTTCGCATGGGCTCTGCCATGTAGAGAAGGAAGAGCAGCGGCGATATCGGCGATCCCTGCGGAACCCCACACACCAGCTCTCTTTGTCCGGTTACCCCTCCTGAGTATCGTACTTGCACCTTCGTTGTGCAAGAAATGACGTTGTCCATCTGAGAATTGAGTCCGGCCACCCCTGCTCTTGCATCCTCCTCACCAAACGATTGTGAAGTACTGCATCGAACGCGCCTTGGACATCCAGAGTCGTGAATGTGGCCGCCATCCCTGGGTACTTGCTTCTTCAATGTCGTGGACTACGCAGCTGACGAGGTCGTTTGCCGATCTTTTAGGAAGCGCCCCAAATTGTTGGTATCCGACAACGTCGAACGTAACCGCGAGGTGGGCCATCCGCTTTGCCAAGAGTCGTTCCAGTCCCTTACCCAGACATGACAAAAGGGCAATCGGTCTCCACCCTTAACTGTCGTTGGATCCCGGTTTGTCTTGCGTAGGAGCACCACTTCAGCCAGCTTGAAGCAGGATGGGTGGGTGCCAAGCCTGATGCAGGCGCGGAAGAGAGTGCCAACAAATGGTCCAATCGTCTTCCAACAACTTCGCAGAAGCTCTACAGAAATCCCATCAGCTCCAGGCGCTGTATTGGCGCAGCCTATGGTGCACATGCGGATCTCCTCGTCCGAGACATGGTCGTTCCACGGAATTCGGTTGGTACTTGGCGCATCGAGTGGCGGTAGGTCGTCCGTCGCTTGGTGCCGTGCCAAAAGAGCATCTCGGAGTATTTCTGCCCGCTCAGCCGGATCGGAGTACACCTTCCCTTCGTGGTTGAGTGGAGGGGGGATCTTGCTTGCCTTGGCTCGGCCGAGCGCATCAGCTTGAACACATCAGTTGGTGTCGTGATCGCTTCGACTTGACGCGTCTGGTACTCTTTCCTTGCCGCTCTGAGGGTTGAGCGCAGCTTCTTCGAATGTATCCATCGCTGTTCCGGAGTCATTGCTACACGATATTCAGTGTGAGCTAGCTTGCATTCTGGAGTCCACCAAGGCGCACATTTGCCGTGTCTTTGTTCCTTCGTTTTCCTGTTGCTTTGATAGCGTTAGTATGGCCGGAACAGAGATCGTTGGCGTATTCGTTCGCCTTGCAAACCGTGTCCAGGGCTGTTGGCGGGTGTGTAAACTGCGTTACAGCAAGGGCGAATCTCGGCAAATTGCTACGCGTTACCCTGATTTGTGAAGGCTCCTGGTCCCTTTTTCCGGATCCGGTGGGGACTCGTCCTCGAATCGGAAGATGGTCGCTGGTTACGCACTCGTTGCGATCCACCCATGCTTGAGCTCCATTGATGTTGGTCCAAGCAAGATCGAGCGTGTTCCCGGCTCGATGCGTTGGCTCGCCCACAATCAGACAAGTGAGATTGTGACGTTCTGCCCATCTCTCAATTTCAATTCCTTGTCCGCGTGGGCGGGTAACCTCTGGTTGCCACGCGCAGTATACCGCGTTGAAGTCACCAGCTGCGACAGATCGTGGTGGTGGGTCCCAGTTGAGGAGAGGTCTAATCGCTGTTGGGTTATTTGGGTCTTTATACACGTTGAGAAACGTGACTCCGTTTACCACGACCCAGCAGTAGTCCGCCGTCTGGGGATCACAAGGAAAGATTTGAGTTGCCGAGTCGATTCTACTGTTTATTAGTGTATAAGTCACTGCCCTGGGTCGAACGTTTACGCCGCCATATGGTGTATGGCAGTCGTAACCAGGGTGTGACTTTGTCTCCTTTGTGGCTTTATTCCACGAAGGCTCTTGTATTAGCACCACATCCACGCCTAGCTCATAAGCTCGGGAAAGCGCGATGTCGTGTGACTGGCCTCCCCTACCTAC
The DNA here is from genome assembly GCA_900239735.1 of Blumeria hordei DH14. Taxonomy (NCBI): domain Eukaryota; kingdom Fungi; phylum Ascomycota; class Leotiomycetes; order Helotiales; family Erysiphaceae; genus Blumeria; species Blumeria hordei. The sequence goes on along the minus strand of OENG01000025.1, from coordinate 1,349,773 downwards.
GTTGATCGACATGAAACTTATCGTAGGTGGGAGGCTAGAAGGGACCCGTGAGGGGCCCTTCAGGAGGACTCAACAGGATTCGTCGTTCCTGTGGCCGTGGCGTCGGGAGTGACGTCGGTCATCAGAACTTCGAACCTGTTGTTTGGTTTCACTGCTCAGGTGCGGCTTCCGTCTGCTTGGCGGCCGCTTGAGCTGCTGCCTCAGCGCGACGGACAGCGGCTTTTGCCCTCACTACTGCCGCTAGCTCGCGTTGGCTAGCCATGCGGATGGTGGCCAGTTGCTCTCTGCTTACTGGCCCGGACTTTGTGGGGCGCGCCAGGCAAGCTCGACTGTCGGATCTGTGCGGTCCTCCGCAGTTGCGGCATTTGGTGTGCGCATGACACTCGTCCGTCGAGTGCATTGTGGAGGTGCAGTTCCAGCAAGCTGGGGCGCGGGAGCAACCACGCGTTCCGTGGAACTGCAGGCAGCGTTTGCATTGCTGCACAGTCTGTCGCGGTTGATGTCGTACCGCGACGCCCGAGTCATCGAATAGGCGGAATCCTAGTCTTGGTTCCGCTCCCCTCTTGAAATGAGCGAGCCATGACTGGTATGGCGCGCCGGGGTGATTTTTCCGTGAGGCCGAACTTTGACTGGAACGGCCTTTGTAACCCTGGTGATCTCCTCGATCACCATCTCCTCCGTCACTGGCACCCTTCCAAGAAGAGTGTGGATGGCGACGGGGACCGTCGAGATCCGGAGCGCCACAATGTCGGAGGCCTCTTCCAGTTTTCCATCGATAGAGAGGAAACATTCCGCCGCGTTCAGTAGGAACTGGCGAGATTCCTGATTCTTCGCTCGAAGTGCGAAACCAGTTGGGACTCGGTAGACATGTTCAATGTCTACTTTTGGCGCGTTGGTGAGCTGCGCCACAGCATCTCTGATACCAGCTGGGGACATCTTTCGCCACTGATGCTTTGAATTCAGCCGGAGGAACAATCGGTTGTCCGACATGGACGAAGGGACCGTCTTGTCCAATTTCTTGGTCGGCGGGGTCAGCTTTTGTGAAGCGCGGCTAACCATCACTGGCGCCGGCTGATTGGGTAGTCTTTTCCCGGCTACAGTTGCCCAGGTTGAAGTTACCTTGGGCACTGCAACGACAGGCCTGGCTAGCCTGGCCGTTGAATTTGGAGGAGGCCCGCTGCTGCTGGCCTGCTGGCCGACGGGGCGGGAGGGGAGGCTTGTCGGCACTGGTGTAGTTCCAGTGCGTAGGAAGTGGGCGAGAGCGCCCCTTAGACATGCATTCATCTCGTCCAAGTATTCCTTGTTATCCGTCGTTTTTAATGACAGTATAACGCTTTCCAATGTATTTATAACTGTTGAACCGATTTCGAGTCTGGCAGAGGCATTTGCAGCCCGCTTTCTTTCGTCTTCCAACAAAGCTTCGATTTCTGGCGGATATTCTTGTGCCACACTGGTGGGAGCACCACCAGCAGGTTGGTTGTCGCGCACAGTCGTCCCAGGAATCGAGGCCGGGGCTGGCGGAAGTTGTGGGGCATTTGCTGCCTTTGCGTTGTGGGGGTCTTCCGTTCCCCTCGGTGTGCTAGCGGTTGGTGTCCGCTTTGCTATCGGGACCGCAATTTTTCGTGCCGCAACGCGTGCGGGTTCTGGCGTTGCTTTCGCCGAGACTACTTTCTCGACGGCAATCGTTGGTGCTGTTGTCGCCTTCTGGGAGCTCTCCGCTCCTGCAGTTGCCCAACGCGAGTCCTTTAGGCCCTTTCGGATCCAAGCATCAATTATGGGAGTGGCATCCTCCATCTCAATGTCGGTTTTGCCGCTTTCTTCCATCTGCGCAATTATTTCGGCTTCCATCCCTTCGAGATCGATGTCGTTCTGCGTCAGTCCATTTGTTTTCGCTTTTTGCATTGCAATGCTTTTTGCTTTGCTCAGTATTTGCTTTTGTGATTCCAGACGCATCTGGTGGTTGTGCTTTACTATTTTAGTGGTTAACACAATTTTCGCGGGTTTCGCGGATTTTGGGGGTACCGGTGCCATTTTAAGGCTGAGTGGCACGGTACCACGGGAGATTGATGAGTAGGTAGTCGAGAGGTGAAATTAAAGGGTGAAACGGGCTGATAGGGCAAATTTTCATCAAATTCTCTCAAAAATTGATTGATTGATTTATTTTACGGTCCCAGGCACCAGCCCAGCGCCTTATGGCACGGGACTGGTGGGCTCGGTAAGGATCATCCTAAATAGCTATGCCCTACTCGTTCCCACCACACAGTCACCATATGACTCTGATTACAAGCAACCAAAACCAAAAAGAAAAAACAAACGAAATCAACTGAAATAAAGCAAATTAACATGTAGGAGCGGTGCTAGTATTTCTCATCCTATGCCCCCCTCAGTCAATTCTCTCGTCCTGACTAAATAATCACTCCGGCCCTCGCATCCAGCTGAGGGCGGGTCTACATCCATGCTCCAAAAGCAGCGGGTTATCCTTGCAAATTCTATGAACCTCTCGAGACCTTCCGTTCCAAGGAGTTGGTTGGTATAGTCCTCCACGGTCATGGATCTTCTCAACCTGCGCATTATAGCAGCATTCTTCCGGCACCGGACAAAATGGGTTGGCGATGTCCTTTGTCCACAGACGCATTCCAGTTTCGCGTTTTTGTAGTTCAGGCGGCGATGATAGTCCGCAAAGTCTCCATGGCCTGATGTTGCTGCCAGGAGCCTATGGAGTAATCTTCGAGGGAGCCCTAGTTCTGGTGGTTTCCGACGTCGCATCTGTAAGTCCAGGTCTTGATATCTGTCCGGACCCGACTTATTCCACCAGTCATCCACCAGTTTCTGTCGGCGGTTGTGCATCAAACGACGTATGTATGCCTGCGTTGTCTGCACTGGCTGCGTCTGTCTATCCGGTAGCCGCTGAAGACCGGCTCGGGCTTCTGCGTCCGCTTCTTCGTTGCCACTAATCTTGGAGTGTTCAGGCACCCACCTCACTGTCGCGTTTGCTTCTGAAGCGAACTTGTGAAAGACGTGGGTTATCTGCAGTGACGGTGATGACTTACCCGTCCGAAGCGCAAGTACAGCTGCCTGATTGTCAAGTAGAACGAAGATTCTCTCACCGCTCTTTCCAGGGATTCATTACGGGCGGCATTGGATGGGGCCATGATGGTTTTTAACAGTTTCCGGCAGCCTTGTGGGCAAGGCTGCGATCTTTCTCGATGAAGTCGTTGGCGACTTTGGAGTAGTTGGCGGCGGGATCAATTTCTCTGTCTGCTGAGTCGGCTCAGGGCTGCCTGAAATAGGTGGGGCAGCCCACATGGAGTCGGACAGGCCTTTGGTGACGAGTTCGTCGACGGCCCTGTCAATCATCTCGATTTCCGGGGCATTCATCACTTTGGTGGTGATGGTAGCTTCGGCATTTTCAAAATCCATCTCATCAATGGTGATGCCGTACTCGAATAAGCACGACCGTAGTCGAAGCTTGGCGTAATCCACCAGCGAGTACTGGCGTTTCGTAACTCGTAAAAATGGCATGGTCGCCAACGGTACGATGGGTCCACGGGTTTGAATCTCTCGGGGATGGTGAGTTAGAAAGGATTGATAAGGTGTTGGAGTGAGGTAAGGGTGTTAGATCGCTGTGGAGGCAATTGGAATGACAATATGATATGCCGACGGCATATGATATATCCGGCCTTGAACCATTAGAAATATATAGGACAGATCCAATAATTTGTTGATAGAGGCAGACATCATCATCTTTGAGCATTTGCTGGATATCATCTTTGGAAGTTGGCTTTAGGACTGTTCCTGCTGGAAGTGGGAGATCCTTTGGTATACTTTTATCCATTCCCAATTGCTGAATGAGTTTTGTTGTTGTCGCCGGATCAATTGGTGTTGGTATACAGCAGAGCAAGTCCAGAATAAATCAGTTAATTAATGAAATCTAGAGAAAGAAGATTTCCTACTTCTCGCTGTATACATAAGGAATTGCAATTGTCAGCGCCGATCATAACAATCTATGTTGCTAAGCAACCATATCCAGACCGCAACATTGGTAGCCCCCGTAGCTGGCTAGGCCCCATATTCCATCCCTACCGTACTGGCGCAGACAGTACAAACACAAGGGATTAATCCCGTAACATTACCCCCCTATTTAGAATGTCTTCGCACTCCAGTATACATACCAATATTTTTTTCTCCAACGTTATCGGTGGCTCCATATCTTTTCTCGAAAATTTCGAGAGCGACGGTATTCTCAACTTCTGAACGTGGTTCCCAGGTTGGCTCCAACTGTCCTTTCCACTTTACAAGTACTACGCGTCGTTTTCCCCTTCCACGACGTACATTCTCGGCCTTGAGGATCCTCTCAATTTCAAACTCTTGTTCATTCCGTGGTACTGAAGTATCAGCCGGTGCTGGTTGATTGTCGTCTTGCTGTTGCGAAGGTAATGGATCATTGGCAGCCTTCTTTAGCATATCGACATGGAAGCGAGGATGAATACCTATTGGGACATCTAACTCGATCACATGGGGAGAGATTATCTTCAGGACCCTATATTTTGCGTGCAACCAAGCGAGTTTCTTCGAAGGTCTTGGCGTTGAGATGTTTTTTAAGTTAAGCCATACACAGTCGCCTTCTCTAAAGATTTCTGCCTGTTGTCGACCTCTATTTGCAGTATCTTCCATTATCTGCTGACGCCACGCCATGGAAGCTTGAGCTAAAGCTTGGCCTTCCTCGAGTTTTTTAACTAGGCTATCTGCTTTACGGGCTTTTGGGAGGTGCACTGAGTAAGATTTGTCTCGCTAGTTTGAAGAGCTGGAACATGAATCCATGTATTAGAAAAAATGGGCTATATCCAAGCGAAGAATCTCTATTATTTAGTGCCAACTGAGCTGCAGGAAGTAGTTCTGACCAGTCAGTCTGAGAATAAGTGACAAATGCACGGAGGTAAGCCTGAACTTCCTGGTTAGCCCTTTCAGTCGCTCCATCGGTTTGCGGATGGAAGGCTGTGGAGAGTCGCTGTTGTATGCCAGTCCGTTCACAAAGTCGCCTCCAAAAGTCTCCAACCCAGTTGCTTCCGCGATCAGAAGTTATGGCTTTGGGGAAACCATGAAATCGGTAGAAGCAATTTAAGAATATATTTGCGCAGGATTCGGCAGCCATTGTGTCCATAGCCTCGAGGATAATCTCTTTACTCAATCTATCTGTTATCACCATTAAGTAGCGTGGTTGGTTATTATTAGCAGGTAGATCTGTCATGAAATCAATAGACAATTCTTGATGGAAACGCTCTGGAATGGGCAATGGTTTGAGAAATCCGCGTTTTTTATCCCGCCATACGTGCGTTCGACCACAAGTGTCGCAGTTACGTACGAATTGTCGTACCATATTGCTCATATGAGGCCAGTAGAAGTCTCTATTCAGAATACTCAACGTTACTTCTCGTCCAGGATGTCCTGTTACTGGTAGTCGTGTGCTTTATGTATTAACGCTGTCTGCAGAGGCTCATATTCGGGAATTAGAAGTCGATTTCTCCATCTGATGTGATTATTTTGGTCTATCAAGCATTCTGAAATGGAAATTTTGGACTTTACCGAAGGGGGAAGCATCTCTTGTCCTCTTTCAGAGCTTTTGTAATATCTCTAAATTGACCATCCACCTGGACACCTATCTCCCAGAGACGAACGAGCTCCATATCTTCAAACGGCGCATTATAATTCACAATTGAGGTACGAATATTATTGATTGGTACCTGAAATTTAGGTTCTATCCAATTATTTGGAATTAGCTGCATGTGGCGGTGAAGGAGTCGGGAGTCGTTGGCATCTTTTGGGGTATCTTGTTCAAGTCTTGATAGAGCGTCCGGCCTGACGGCGTCTTTACCTGGTCTATAGTTCAGCTTAATCCCTGGCAGATCATCAAGCAATGATTTCCATCTTATTTGTCTCTCTGAAAGGGTCCTTTTATTCATGAAGTACTGCAAGTTTTTATGATCAGTCAGTATTTCAATGTCGTGTTTTAGCGACATTAATTCTGATCTCCAAAACTCTACTGCCCGAACAATAGCCAATAATTCCTTGTCATGGATATCATAGTTGCATTCACAGGGCGACAATTTTTTTGAAAAGTATCCAATGGGCCGTAATCTTCCAGATGAATCCCATTGAGACAGGCAAGCACCCATCGCCCATCCTGAACAGTCAGTCTCGAGTACTGTTTTGCGTTCTGGGTCAAATAGCGCAAGTATTGGTGCGATATAAAGTAATTCTTCAGTTTCTCGAAAGATTGGCGAGCTTGATGATCTAATTGAATTTTTCCTTTCCCAGAGAACTCCTTTTTGGTGTAACGCTGGAGGGAGCGCTCAAGCTTGCGAACTCATCTATAAAATCTCGGTAAAAATTTGCAAAGCCTAAGAAGCTACGCACTCCAGTTTGGGTTCGAGGTAGATCCCATCTCTTGATAGCCTCGATTTTTTCTGGATCGACTGAAATACCTTTTCCTGCGGTAACAATGAATCCGAGATACTTTACCTCTTTTACAGCAAAGTCACACTTTTTTAAATCTAATTTTAATCCCACGCTCGCCAGGCGCTCAAGGATTTTGTTTACTTTTTCTAGATGATCATTTTCTGATCTATCGCTCCAGATAAGCACATCGTCGAGATAGGCGGTGCAGAACTCATCAAGATACCCGTGCAACAGGCTATTTATCCATCTTTGCCATGCTGCAGGGGCACCTGTTAAGCCAAAAGGCATTACTAACCATTCGAACTTGCCCAGCCTAGTTTGAAATGCTGTTTTCCATTCATCTCCCTCTTTAATTCTGAGTCGATGGAAGGCTGCGCTGACATCAACTTTCGAGAACCAGCGTGCCGTAGAGATAGATTGAAAAGTTTCTTTGATTAGAGGAAGGGGGTACCTGTCTTTTTTGGTAATTGCGTTCAAGGACCGATAGTCAACACAGAATCGTAATCCTCCGCCGGGTTTCTTTACAAACAGGACGGGAGCTCCTCCTGGCGAGCTACTAGCTCTGATCCAGTTACGATTGAGAAGCTGAGTAATTCCTTTCTGAGACATAGCAGCTCATCCCGTGACATACCATATACTGGACCTCGCGGAAGATCCTTAGTCCGCCCCTGCTCATCCTTTTCGATTTCAATAGCCAGATCTACGCCTTTTCGAAGGGGTGGTAGATCAGTTTCATCATTTTTGTCAGCTTCAAATATTGAAAAATGGTGGCGTAGCTGTTCAGGGAGTTTGGCTTTTATTTCTTGTCGAGAAAATTGTCTTTTAGGTGCCAGCATTTTATTGATATCATTGACTGATGCTGCGTACACCGATATAGTTTTCCTGTCTTCTCCAAGACCCTGCTGTTTCTCTGCTCTTCTTAAGAAAGCTGACATTGCTGTATGTCGGATCATTTCAACCTTAACTGTAGGAGATGTCGAACCATGGGTGCGAATGATGTGCTTTTCTCTTTCTAGGAATAACACTCTATCTCGAGCTCTGTATACAACGTCGTTGTACCTCATCCATGGCTCTCCGAGAATTATATCATGTGCTAGTCCAGGAATGACATACCCACAAATGGTACTGCACTTCTCATCAAAGTCGATATCTGCCCAGCAGATCTCGTCTACTATCAATTTCGTATCTTTATCAGAATCTTTTGCTAGTTTGAGCTCTCTAGGGGGAACTTTTTGGCGCGGGAGGTTGAGACGTGTTGCAATAGAATCACTTAAAACTGAATGAATTGTGCAACCTAAATCGACTAACGCAGGAATACATGTAGAATTAATTATTGCATCAATTAAAACTGGTTTGCCGTGTAATTTGCCAATTATATCGTGTATTTTATTTTTATCCATTTTACTATCTGTCTTCATACAAATTGCGATCTCTGTGACTAGAAATGGTGCGTATACCTCGCATTGGACCTGAAGAAGCTGATGATGAGTAGGCCATGTAAGAGCCGCTCCATCCCACCTGCCAAAATTCACGTCCCTCATCATTTGGTTGCTTGAGGATTCATGGGTGGAACGGAACTGAGATGAGTCGTTCATTAGGCTGTTGGGTGGTAAGTTATCAAGAATTTCTACGGTATTGTAAAATTCGTCTTCAGAGGATTCGCTGGAGTGAGCTGGAGATGATTCTATATCAGACGGAACACGTATCTTCATGCGCTGATAAAGGGTTAGTTTAGAGAGAGAGATTTCATTAATTTGTTGCCGGATCAATTGGTGTTGGTATACAGCAGAGCAAGTCCAGAATAAATCAGTTAATTAATGAAATCTAGAGAAAGAAGATTTCCTACTTCTCGCTGTATACATAAGGAATTGTAATTGTCAGCGCCGATCATAACAATCTATGTTGCTAAGCAACCATATCCAGACCGCAACATTGGTAGCCCCCGTAGCTGGCTAGGCCCTATATTCCATCCCTACCGTACTGGCGCAGACAGTACAAACACAAGGGATTAATCCCGTAACAGTTGTATAGGCAGTTTGATGAATGCGAATTGTACGCTCTTGTCTTTTTCTTTCCACTTGAATTCCGACGAAAGTGTCAACTGGTCCTAGCGCTTTGCAACTCCTTTTATTCATAATATCTAATTTGACGGGATTTAAATTTCCGCGTTTCCCAATAATTAGCATATCATCTACCTAAAGAAGTACGAAGACACCTCTACCTATAAACAAATTTGGATCAGAATCTCCGCTCCTTAAGGAAATTCGATTGAAGTGATCTTTGACTTCCTTGAACCAAATATGTGGAGCTTGCTTCAAACTGTATGGAAATTTGTTTAGCTTGAGGTAATTTTGCTTTCGATTGATTCCAGGGTGTTGTAAGGAAAAGAAGTCAGGTATCTCCATGTATGTTGGAAATATAGCTTCCTGCATTTATTTCTATCGACCAATGTGTCTCAAGGAGTCTAATATAGCGATAGTTACACAGGGTACGAAATGAGATCATAATTGGAATGGGGATTATACGACAATAACTTAGGCTGAGGTGTCACTGAGAGGAGTGAAGGAGACAAAAGAAGTGAGGCAGTGTAATGGTCTTCCCAAAGAAGAGATGAAGTTAGAAGAAGAAGCGTACATATTTTTCAGAAGACGTTGCGTGAGGTCTGAATATTCTAATACTAACTCTCTTATATACATAGCCCAATCCAGTTAACTATCACACTTTCCATAATATCATGAGTTTCATGATGTCATACTTTCGGTGATATCATACTCTCAGTGACTTAAGAATATCGCTTGCTATTGATTAATTGACGTCATAAACACCCAAGTAAGATTATTCCGATCTAGATGATGTCATGACAGGGAGAATTCTAGAGTATTAATCGACGAAGATATGACTTACAAAGATAGTACATCTTCGCTCCTACCTTCAATACTTCACCATGATGGTTTAGTCTGTGAAAATGTGGTTGCGTGCATCTTTGTGACGGGCTTTGCCCGGATTGGGACTGGTCACTAGGACCACTCCGTCTACAAGGTAGGGTAGGGGCAGAGCAACGCTCCTGGATAGACGAAAGGGGACTCTAGGGGGGTATTAAAGGGAGTACGATATAAGGAAGAGAGCCAGGGAGAAAGGATGATTCTCAGGGGCCGAGGAAGAGAGCCAGGGAGAAAGGATGATTCTCAGGGGCCAAGGAATATAGCCAGGGAGAAAGGATGATTCTCGGGGGCCAAGGAATATAGCCGGGAGAAAGGATTAATTCTTATATGGCTAAAGGGGGGAATTAATACTAGCGTACGCGGAAGACATAAAGGACAGGATACGATACGGTAGTTTAGCTTTCCCCAAGGAAAAATTATTCATTTCCATTGCGTTATTGACTTCAAGTACTTCTGAATTCCTTAAACCTTTTACATATAATTTTTCCTTCTTTGTCTAACCCCACTTCTCCCACGCACCCGCCAAAAGTGTATGACATTCAGAGTCCCAGACTGTGACAGAAACCGAGTTGGTGATGAGTAAATCGATTTATTAAACTATATAAGGAGAAAAGAGAACTCTAGCTACTACTAACAGGTACTTATAAGAGTTGATCTTTGTGGGTCTATAGACTGATGACTTATCCATAGGCATTATACTTGCTACCCAGCCACGCAATGCCAGGTATCACTTATTGTGCTAACGCTCCAACCTCCTGATTAGTAGTGCTGTTTCGTTCAGCTTCATCTACCCCCCCCCATACAGCCTTTTCGTAAACATCCTTAATATTACGCTTAGGTTATTCGCCTAAGCTCAAATAACGGTCAAACCGTAACATTACCCCCCTATTCACCCTCTCTTCTTTTCTTTCCTTGACGCTGGTCCATTGTTTGTCTCTGCTGAACCCCACTTCTTCTCCCACACGTCGAGCGCTGCGGCATCCTGCAAGTTTGTGAGCGATGTCCACTCCGGTAACGCCAATCCAGTCCACTTGACTAAAGCCTGTCTTTCTCCCTTCTTTGTTCTACATCTAAGGACCTTGTCAATCTGATATTCTTCTTCGCCATCAACATCAATTATAGGACCTGGATTTTCGTCTTCTAATTTTTGCGACCGCAACGGATTTTCATCTGCTGGTAAGAGTAAGTCTACATGAAACCGATTATGTATCTTTCCAGGGATATTAAGTTGCACTACTTCTGGCAAAATAACTTTAGTGACTGTGTACTTTGCATGTTGCCATCCCAATTTCTTGGAAGGTTGATCTTCTAGCCTTATGTTTCGCAGAAGTAGCCAAACTTTATCACCGACTTCATATCTTGGTGCGGGATGTCTTTTTTTGTCTGTGAGATCTTTGTAGCGTTCCTGAATAGCTGCCATTGCAGATTGCATAAAAATCGTAACCTTTTGTAATCTGTCGACAAAGTTCTCGGCCCTTTCTTTTCCTGTTAATACTGGTATCATCGACTGCTTGTTAACGATTTGAATGGGGTTGACATGGTAGCCGTGTATTGCGTAAAATGGACTTATACCGCCTAAGGATACCACATCTCGATTATTAATCGCAAGTTGGGCCGCAGCAAGGCAATCAGACCAGTCGTGCTGAGTATAGGAAACATAAGCTCGTAGGTAGGTTTGAACTTCCGGGTTCATTCTTTCCGTCGCTCCATCGGTTTGAGGATGATAGGCTGTGCTTAACCTCTGTTCAATTCCGACTAACTCGCAAAGTCGTCTCCAGAATTTACTAGTCCAGTTAGTGCCTCTATCGCTGGTTAAGGCCATTGACAATCCGTGATAGCGCCAGTGACATTCTACAAATTGTTTAGCACAAGATTCCGCATCCATTTTATCCATAGCCTCCAGTGTCACTGATTTCAACAGTCTATTGGTAATTACCATTATGTTTGTCGCGCCATTCGATTTGGGAAGGTCCACCATAAAGTCAATGGAAAGTTCTTGATGGAATCTTTCAGATACTGGTAGCGGTTTAAGAAGCCCTTGTTTCTGGTGTCGCCAGATCGATGACCTCCCGCATACATGACAGTTTTTGCAGAACCGTTTTACTGACTTACTTATTCCAGGCCAAAAATATTCACGAGCGACCTGGGCAAGGGTTGCATCTCTCCCTGGATGACCCGAGACAGCTGAGTCATGGATATTCTGGATAAGCGCTGTTGTTAGAGGTTCATATAGAGGTACCCAAATCCGTCCTTGGTAGCGAGCTACACCAATATCATTGTCAAATGCACAAGCGGCGATCGTTGCTTTAATTGGGCTAGGCTCATCCGAACCTTCTATTTGCAATTTAATGTCCTTAGGCCATGTACGCTCCCCACTTAGAATTGCATTCACCACCTGTATATATCCCTTGTCGTTTTTTAATGCTTGGTCCCAGAGATTTTGCAAATCTTCGTTGATAAATAACTCGTGCCCTTCTGCTAGGTTGCTATTACCAACACGTAACTTTGATGCATAAATTGGTGTTAAGACCTGGCGCTCGCGACTTATAAGTCGTGGGTGCCTTCGCGTTCCGTAGGTCTATCTTGATCCCTTCTCGATAGTGCATCTGGTCGTTCATTATCTACTCCTTCCTATACACAAGTGTATACCTGAATCGAGATAGAAATTCTGCCCACCGAGTTTGCCGTTCTGTCAGCCTTCTTGTGGTCAGGAAATATTTCAGGTTCATGTGGTCACTTAGGATAGTGAAAGCATGTGCTAGACCCGTAGCTCCGCATCCCATTCTTTCATACTTGCTACAATGGCTAGGAGTTCTTTATCATGAATCTCATAGTTCATTTCTGCTCCAGTCAGCTTCCGAGAGTAATATGCCACAGGTTTCCATGTGCCATTTTCTTGCTTTTGTAACAAACATCCACCGAGCGCATAACCGGAGCAATCTGCCTCCAACATTGTTTCACGGTCGGGATCCCATTGGCTAGAGCGGGCTCTGCAACGAATTTTTCCTTGAGCAATTCAAATGCAGCGTTTTGTTCAGAGCCCCATTTCCAAGGTGTACCCTTGCCTGTCAGACAAGTTAGAGGTGCACAGATTCTTGAAAACCCCTTGATAAAACCACGATAAAAATTGGCGAACCCTAAAATCCTCTTAGCCCTTTTGTTGTTGTGGGTGCCTTCCATTCCGATATTGCCTGGACCTTTGCAGGATCCATCTTGACTGCAGAATTTTCACCATCGGAAGATATGATGAAGCCTAAGTATTTAGTCTCCTTGACACCAAACTCGCACTTGTCAATATCCAACCCTAGTCCTGCCTTTTGAAGCTTTTCAAGTACCAATCGCACGTGCCTCTCGTGTTCCTCTTTGTCTCCGTTGGTGAATACAAGCACGTCATCTACATAAGCCGAACAGAAATCATCGAGGTGCTCACGTAAGGCTTCGTTGATATACCTTTGAAAAGATGCCGGAGCTCCATTTAGTCCAAACGGCATGACAAGCCACTCAAACAATCCAAATCGTGTTCGAAAAGCTGTTTTCCATTCGTCACCTTCCTTAATACGCAACTTGTGAAACGCAGATCGCACGTCTAGCTTAGTAAACCACTTAGCTCTGCTCAGTTTAGCAAGCGTCTCTTTAATCAACGGTAAGGGATATCGATCGGCTTTCGAAATGGCATTCAAGGCGCGATAGTCTACACAAAATCTCAAGCCTCCACCTGGTTTCCGAACGAACAATACAGGGGCCCCTGCTGGTGAACTACTCGCTCGAATGTAATTCTTATCAAGAAGATCTGTCAGTGTCTTCCTTAACACCAGTAACTCATCCCTTGACATTCCATATAGGGGTCCCCATGGGATACTTTTGTCAGACTCGAGCCTAATCTCGTGATCGCATCCTTGCTGATGTGGTGGAAGCTTATCTGTGAGTTCTTTTTCGAAATAGGTCTGAAAATTCCTTATACTCATCAGGAAGCTTATCCAGACACGTTGACGATTTCTTTGATGGCGCAAGCGCTTTCTGAATATCTGCCAACGTTACAGAAAATGCTGAGTTATGCCAGCGCTTGACTTCCTGGCTTTCCTGACCGTTGCAAGAAATACTCCTGCAGATAAACTTTTGATATTCGTTGTTCGATAAGACGAATTCATCATTGCCTGATGGCCCTTTTCCCATACTCTCAATGGTCGATTGTTCACAATTGCTTCTCCAATATCTATGAAATGTTCTCTTGCATTGTAGATAACGTCTTCTCGCTCCATCCATGGTTTTCCCAATATGAGATCATGAGACAACATTGGTATAACGTACGCATTAAAGTTCTTTGGTACCCATCTATATCTAGCTCCATTTTAACCATTTCTGTGATAAAATCTTTATGGTGGCGATTTTCTGTTGCCTCTGTAAGCTTGCGTGGAGTTATTTTTATCCGAGTTAGGTTAGCTCTATCTACCAATAAATTACTGACAGCGGCTAGGCATTCGCATCCATTGTCAATCAAAGTGATACTGAATAAATTCCGTTAATTACCGTATCTATAATGAAAGAAGATCCATTCATAGTGCCCTCAGCTTCTTTATCTCCAATTGATTTTGAGTTGATAATCAATTCCATTGCTCCATTTGCTTGCAACTGAGGACAATTTGATTTTAGAGCTAATCCTTTTTCTACCACGCTCTTCGTAACTTTGGCCTTAACTGTATCTGAAATTTTTCTGGTAAATGGTGCTGCTTGGATAGGTGTATCAGGACGCTTAGCTGGAGCAGTCGACAATCAAGTATAATGTGTCTTTATTCCCACATCGCAAGCATGACCCGTTTATTTTGCGCTCGTTCAACTCAACAAGTGATACCACTTCGCACGGACTTTATCGATACCAATCTTCCTTGTCCTACTGTTCAACATCCTTACTGTATGAGCTTGCTTTGGCTGAAGGGTTGTGCATAATTTTCGTGAGATTCCCTCCAGTAATTTGCCCCAGCAACGCCTCGTGTTCCATCGTCGAAGTAGCCAGTCTGACCTAGCAGGTATTCCCTTGTAATTTCCATACCAAACTTTGTCAATTTCAGAACCTAGGATCGACAGGTAGTCGATCAATTCACGAAGTGTTAGGATGCACACTAGGATGCACACTGCCGATCATGTAATTCCTTGTCGTCTTGTTTAACGAATTCCGCAATAAGTAGATCTTGCACTTCTCATTTCCTTTCGAACTGGGACTTCGGGAGCAACTGTTGGAAGCGCGGTAAATATGACGATAGGTTCTCATCCCGGAATTGTCTGCATGCATGGAGTAGCGCGGCTGCCAGTTGTTCTTCGTTCCTATTGCGAAAAGTATCATCCATGGCCTGTAATAGTCCTAGCGCATCCCATTCCATGCCATTTGCAAGCATATTTTGGAACTGACCTGTGATCATATCTTTCGCTGTTCCTGTTACCGCATGACTGAATAGTTGCACTGAGAAGTCTGACGGTTGAAGTATGGATCGCTCTTCTACATCACGTCTGTATATGTAGCGAAGTATTCCATGTGTAATAGCCCACTTACTTCTATCCTTGTGGTCGTATGCTTCTGGCCATCTAAGTGGTTCATCTTCAATGAAGCAATTTCTGCGTTCTGATTGGCCCTCCATATTAGCTTTTGAGTTTTGCAGGGATAATTTCTTATCCTTCTGCGATCGTTCCTGCATCCTTTTCATCATTTCGTTCATCTGAGATTGTAGCATCCCAAGCTCTCTCTCTGTGTTCTATTCCCCTTAATCTCATTTCCTCGACCATTCGCTCTACTTCCGATTGTATTTCTCCGTGTGGCGTCGATTCCTGATTCGATAACCCAAATGCCATGAAGTCCATTCCGTTGTAAAAATTGTTCATTTCTGAACCCATTGTTGATTTATTTTAAAATCCCTGTGCGATGTAACCAATAATTAAAGATACCCTAGGTCACAGTAATCTAAGACTGCGATATACCTAATGACGGGCAAGAGTATGAGTGATATAGTTTAAATTGTGACAGAAACCGAGTTGGTGATGAGTAAATCGATTTATTAAACTATATAAGGAGAAAAGAGAACTCTAGCTACTACTAACAGGTACTTATAAGAGTTGATCTTTGTGGGTCTATAGACTGATGACTTATCCATAGGCATTATACTTGCTACCCAGCCACGCAATGCCAGGTATCACTTATTGTGCTAACGCTCCAACCTCCTGATTAGTAGTGCCGTTTCGTTCAGCTTCATCTACCCCCCCCATACAGCCTTTTCGTAAACATCCTTAATATTACGCTTAGGTTATTCGCCTAAGCTCAAATAACGGTCAAACCGTAACACAGACGAAGAGTCAGAGCCACGAACGTCAACTTCATCTTTTTATAGTTTCTCAACTCGATTGGATTCATCGCTGGGAATATTTGAGATGGATCGAACAAACCTCGGCTCATCAAGTTTCAGGATGGGAAACGAAGCGGACAACAGCAATCGGCTGCAGAACTGTCCTCGCAGGATATAGAGGGGCTGTTATCACTACTCGAACAAAGGAGAGCACAGGAAACCGTGCCTAGGTCGACGGAGCCGACAAGGTCAATGAGAAGGGATGCAGTCTTACCAAAGTGGAACGGGGTGCAAGTAGACTTCGGGTTTTTTGTGGGGAGACTGGAAACGAGAATTGAGGCGGATTTTGCCCCTTTCCTAGACGACAGAACGATTTGCCTGGACGTGATCGAGACCCTGCCGGAGACAGCTAAACCAAGGGTGTCAGCATGGTTCGAGAGAAGGAGAGCTCATGGACAATTCAGCTGGAGGAGCTTGTCCAGCACTTAAAAGACACGTTCTCAGACAGACAGGCACGGCAAGTAGCCTTGGAGCACGTCAACAGAATGGAGCAGGGGGAAACCAGATCCTCGCGGACTTTTTGCTGGATTTTGAGTACCGAGTGGCTCAGATTGGAGGGGACGAAGCCTTTACTCAACTGGGCAGAACGATGAACTTAAAGGCAGCTCTTAACAACAAGCTGCGGACGGCTTTGGTGGGAGTAAAGCTTCCTCCGCCAGAACGGTATGACGACTGGGTGGAGGGGGTAAAGGAAGTGGCGCTGGAACTGGAAGGGCTGGCAAATTACAGGCCAAAAGGAGCAACCCAGACAACGACGAGGTTAGGTGCGCCAAAGAGCGGAGTTGGGCACATGTTTCCAAGCCGACAGACAGTGGATGCGGAAGGGATATTAGAATGAGCGGTACAAACGCAATCATAGCGGCCGTGGGAGGTTCTGCCCGAAATCCAGAGAGAGCGACAGTAAAGTCGAGAAACGAGCCAATTTCAGGTTTGGGCGCGGACCGCGAGAAAGCCAGGATGAGAGGCTCTTACCGAGGGCACCGTGGCGATCGCAGGACGAAATGCGCCGATTGATGAGGGAAGGGGTCTGCCTTCGTTGTGCCAGGGGGACATAGGGCGACGAACTGCCCAAAATTTCGAAGAGCACAGGCACCAAGGTCGGGGGTGAATGCTGTGACGGAAGTGGAGGAACAGTCGGAAGAAAGAGATCCGGAAAACGATTACCCCTGAGAAGAGTCGCTCTCAGGGGGGGAACGGGGCTTCACCAAAGGAGCAGGGTATTTACAAGAATCTGTCTCTCAGCCGTTATTAGTTGACAGTTTAATAAATTCTTCCTTTTTCATTAAAGCCATGATTGATACTGGATGTTTGTGTCTTATCAGTGATTGAATGAAGCCCTCGTGCGCAGAGAAAACATTTTCGTTGAGCAGGTCTCAACGAGCTTGCGGTTAGCCGACGGATCTAAGTTAAAGATCAGTAAAATAGCTTGATATAAATTGGATATCGACGGACGTCAAGAAACTGTGGGATATGTGATGCCCAACTTGGCGTACCAATTATTCTAGGCAAGCCTGGATGGAACGCAATNAGAGTTGATCTTTTGTGGGTCTATAGACTGATGACTTATCCATAGGCATTATACTTGCTACCCCAGCCACGCAATGCAGGTATCACTTATTGTGCTAACGCTCCAACCTCCTGATTATAGTAGTGCGTTTCGTTCAGCTTCATCTACCCCCCCCCCAATACAGCCTTTTCGTAAAACATCCTTAATATTACGCTTAGGTTATTCGCCTAAGCTCAAATATACGGTCAAACCGTAACATTACCCCTATTCACCCTCTCTTCTTTTCTTTCTTGACGCTGGTCCATTGTTTGTCTCTGCTGAACCCACTTCTTCTCCCACACGTCGAGCGCTGCGGCATCCTGCAAGTTTGTGAGCGATGTCCACTCCGGTAACGCCAATCCAGTCCACTTGACTAAAGCCTGTCTTTCTCCCTTCTTTGTTCTACATCTAAGGACCTTGTCAATCTGATATTCTTCTTCGCCATCAACATCAATTATTGGACCTGGATTTTCGTCTTCTAATTTTTGCGACCGCAACGGATTTTCATCTGCTGGTAAGAGTAAGTCTACATGAAACCGATTATGTATCTTTCCAGGGATATTAAGTTGCACTACTTCTGGCGAAATAACTTTAGTGACTGTGTACTTTGCATGTTGCCATCCCAATTTCTTGGAAGGTTGATCTTCTAGCCTTATGTTTCGCAGAAGTAGCCAAACTTTATCACCGACTTCATATCTTGGTGCGGGATGTCTTTTTTTGTCTGTGAGATCTTTGTAGCGTTCCTGAATAGCTGCCATTGCAGATTGCATAAAAATCGTAACCTTTTGTAATCTGTCGACAAAGTTCTCGGCCCTTTCTTTTCCTGTTGATACTGGTATCATCGACTGCTTGTTAACGATTTGAATGGGGTTGACATGGTAGCCGTGTATTGCGTAAAATGGACTTATACCGCCTAAGGATACCACACATCTCGATTATTAATCGCAAGTTGGGCCGCAGCAAGGCAATCAGACCAGTCGTGCTGAGTATAGGAAACATAAGCTCGCAGGTAGGTTTGAACTTCCTGGTTCATTCTTTCCGTCGCTCCATCGGTTTGAGGATGATAGGCTGTGCTTAACCTCTGTTCAATTCCGACTAACTCGCAAAGTCGTCTCCAGAATTTACTAGTCCAGTTAGTGCCTCTATCGCTGGTTAAGGCCATTGAAATCCGTGATAGCGCCAGTGACATTCTACAAATCGTTTAGCACAAGATTCCGCATCCATTTTATCCATAGCCTCCAGTGTCACTGATTTCAACAGTCTATTGGTGATTACCATTATGTTTGTCGCGCCATTCGATTTGGGAAGGTCCACCATAAAGTCAATGGAAGCTCTTGATGGAATCTTTCAGGTACTGGTAGCGGTTTAAGAAGCCCTTGTTTCTGGTGTCGCCAGATCGATGACCTCTCCCGCATACATACAGTTTTTGCAGAACCGTTTTACTGACTTACTTATTCCAGGCCAAAAATATTCACGAGCGACCTGGGCAAGGGTTGCATCTCTCCCTGGATGACCCGAGACAGCTGAGTCATGGATATTCTGGATAAGCGCTGTTGTTAGAGGTTCATATAGAGGTACCCAAATCCGTCCTTGGTAGCGAGCTACACCAATATCATTGTCAAATGCACAAGCGGCGATCGTTGCTTTAATTGGCTAGGCTCATCCGAACCTTCTATTTGCAATTTAATGTCCTTAGGCCATGTACGCTCCCCACTTAGAATTGCATTCACACCTGTATATATCCCTTGTCGTTTTTTAATGCTTGGTCCAGAGATTTTGCAAATCTTCGTTGATAAATAACTCGTGCCCTTCTGCTAGGTTGCTATTACCAACACGTAACTTTGATGCATAAATTGTGTTAAGACCTGGCGCTCGCGACTTATAAGTCGTGGGTCGCCTTCCGTAGGTCTATCTTGATCCCTTCTCGATAGTGCATCTGGTCGTTCATTATCTACTCCCTTCCTATACACAAGTGTATACCTGAATCGAGATAGAAATTCTGCCCACCGAGTTTGCCGTTCTGTCAGCCTTCTTGTGGTCAGGAAATATTTCAGGTTCATGTGGTCACTTAGGATAGTGAAAGCATGTGCTAGACCCCGTAGCTCCGCATCCCATTCTTTCATACTTGCTACAATGGCTAGGAGTTCTTTATCATGAATCTCATAGTTCATTTCTGCTCCAGTCAGCTTCCGAGAGTAATATGCCACAGGTTTCCATGTGCCATTTTCTTGCTTTTGTAACAAACATCCACCGAGCGCATAACCGGAGCAATCTGCCTCCAACATTGTTTCACGGTCGGGATCCCATTGGGCTAGAGCGGGCTCTGCAACGAATTTTTCCTTGAGCAATTCAAATGCAGCGTTTTGTTCAGAGCCCCATTTCCAAGGTGTACCCTTGCCTGTCAGACAAGTTAGAGGTGCACAGATTCTTGAAAACCCCTTGATAAAACCACGATAAAAATTGGCGAACCCTAAAAATCCTCTTAGCCCTTTTGTTGTTGTGGGTGCCTTCCATTCCGATATTGCCTGGACCTTTGCAGGATCCATCTTGACTGCAGAATTTTCACCATCGGAAGATATGATGAAGCCTAAGTATTTAGTCTCCTTGACACCAAACTCGCACTTGTCAATATCCAACCCTAGTCCTGCCTTTTGAAGCTTTTCAAGTACCAATCGCACGTGCCTCTCGTGTTCCTCTTTGTCTCCGTTGGTGAATACAAGCACGTCATCTACATAAGCCGAACAGAAATCATCGAGGTGCTCACGTAAGGCTTCGTTGATATACCTTTGAAAAGATGCCGGAGCTCCATTTAGTCCAAACGGCATGACAAGCCACTCAAACAATCCAAATCGTGTTCGAAAAGCTGTTTTCCATTCGTCACCTTCCTTAATACGCAACTTGTGAAACGCAGATCGCACGTCTAGCTTAGTAAACCACTTAGCTCTGCTCAGTTTAGCAAGCGTCTCTTTAATCAACGGTAAGGGATATCGATCGGCTTTCGAAATGGCATTCAAGGCGCGATAGTCTACACAAAATCTCAAGCCTCCACCTGGTTTCCGAACGAACAATACAGGGGCCCCTGCTGGTGAACTACTCGCTCGAATGTAATTCTTATCAAGAAGATCTGTCAGTGTCTTCTTAACACCAGTAACTCATCCCTTGACATTCCATATAGGGGTCCCCATGGGATACTTTTGTCAGACTCGAGCCTAATCTCGTGATCGCATCCTTGCCGATGTGGTGGAAGCTTATCTGTGAGTTCTTTTCGAAATAGGTCTGAAAATTCCTTATACTCATCAGGAAGCTTATCCAGACACGTTGACGATTTCTTTGATGGCGCAAGCGCTTTCTGAATATCTGCCAACGTTACAGAAAATAGCTGAGTTATGCCAGCGCTTGACTTCCTGGCTTTCCTGACCGTTGCAAGAAATACTCCTGCAGATAAACTTTTGATATTCGTTGTTCGATAAGACGAATTCATCATTGCCTGATGGCCCTTTTCCCATACTCTCAATGGTCGATTGTTCACAATTGCTTCTCCAATATCTATGAAATGTTCTCTTGCATTGTAGATAACGTCTTCTCGCTCCATCCATGGTTTCCCAATATGAGATCATGAGACAACATTGGTATAACGTACGCATTAAAGTTCTTTGGTACCCATCTATATCTAGCTCCATTTTAACCATTTCTGTGATAAAATCTTTATGGTGGCGATTTTCTGTTGCCTCTGTAAGCTTGCGTGGAGTTATTTTTATCCGAGTTAGGTTAGCTCTATCTACCAATAAATTACTGACAGCGGCTAGGCATTCGCATCCATTGTCAATCAAAGTGGATACTGAATAAATTCCGTTAATTACCGTATCTATAATGAAAGAAGATCCATTCATAGTGCCCTCAGCTTCTTTATCTCCAATTGATTTTGAGTTGATAATCAATTCCATTGCTCCATTTGCTTGCAACTGAGGACAATTTGATTTTAGATCTAATCCTTTTTCTACCACGCTCTTCGTAACTTTGGCCTTAACTGTATCTGAAATTTTTCTGGTAAATGGTGCTGCTTGGATAGGTGTATCAGGACGCTTAGCTGGAAGCAGTCGACAATCAGCTATAATGTGTCTTTATTCCCACATCGCAAGCATGACCCGTTTATTTTGCGCTCGTTCAACTCAACAAGTGATACCCACTTCGCACGGACTTTATCGATACCAATCTTCCTTGTCCTACTGTCAACATCCTTACTGTATGAGCTGCTTTGGCTGAAGGGTTGTGCATAATTTCTCGTGAGATTCCCTCCAGTAATTTGCCCCCAGCAACGCCTCGTGTTCCATCGTCGAAGTAGCCAGTCTGACCTAGCAGGTATTCCCTTGTAATTTCCATACCAACTTCGTCAATTTCAGAACCTAGGATCGACAGGTAGTCGATCAATTCACGAAGTGTATTAGGATGCACACTGCCGATCATGTAATTCCTTGTCGTCTTGTTTAACGAATTCCGCAATTAGTAGATCTTGCACTTCTCATTTCCTTTCGAACTGGGACTTCGGGAGAGCAACTGTTGGAAGCGCGGTAAATATGACGATAGGTTCTCATCCCGGAATTGTCTGCATGCATGGAGTAGCGCGGCTGCCAGTTGTTCTTCGTTCCTATTGCGAAAAGTATCATCCATGGCCTGTAATAGTCCTAGCGCATCCCATTCCATGCCATTTGCAAGCATATTTTGGAACTGACCTGTGATCATATCTTTCGCTGTTCCTGTTACCGCATGACTGAATAGTTGCACTGAGAAGTCTGACGGTTGAAGTATGGATCGCTCTTCTACATCACGTCTATATATGTAGCGAAGTATTCCATGTGTAATAGCCCACTTACTTCTATCCTTGTGGTCGTATGCTTCTGGCCATCTAAGTGGTTCATCTTCAATGAAGCAATTTCTGCGTTCTGATTGGCCCTCCATATTAGCTTTTGAGTTTTGCAGGGATAATTTCTTATCCTTCTGCGATCGTTCCTGCATCCTTTTCATCATTTCGTTCGTCTGAGATTGTAGCATCCCAAGCTCTCTCCTGTGTTCTATTCCCCTTAATCTCATTTCCTCGACCATTCGCTCTACTTCCGATTGTATTTCTCCGTGTGGCGTCGATTCCTGTTTCGATAACCCAAATGCCATGAAGTCCATTCCGTTGTAAAAATTGTTCATTTCTGAACCCATTGTTGATTTATTTTAAAATCCCTGTGCGATGTAACCAATAATTAAAGATACCCTAGGTCACAGTAATCTAAGACTGCGATATACCTAATGACGGGCAAGAGTATGAGTGATATAGTTTAAATTGTGACAGAAACCGAGTTGGTGATGAGTAAATCGATTTATTAAACTATATAAGGAGAAAAGAGAACTCTAGCTACTACTAACAGGTACTTATAAGAGTTGATCTTTGTGGGTCTATAGACTGATGACTTATCCATAGGCATTATACTTGCTACCCAGCCACGCAATGCCAGGTATCACTTATTGTGCTAACGCTCCAACCTCCTGATTAGTAGTGCCGTTTCGTTCAGCTTCATCTACCCCCCCCCATACAGCCTTTTCGTAAACATCCTTAATATTACGCTTAGGTTATTCGCCTAAGCTCAAATAACGGTCAAACCGTAACACAGACGAAGAGTCAGAGCCACGAACGTCAACTTCATCTTTTTATAGTTTCTCAACTCGATTGGATTCATCGCTGGGAATATTTGAGATGGATCGAACAAACCTCGGCTCATCAAGTTTCAGGATGGGAAACGAAGCGGACAACAGCAATCGGCTGGCAGAACTGTCCTCGCAGGATATAGAGGGGCTGTTATCACTACTCGAACAAAGGAGAGCACAGGAAACCGTGCCTAGGTCGACGGAGCCGACAAGGTCAATGAGAAGGGATGCAGTCTTACCAAAGTGGAACGGGGTGCAAGTAGACTTCGGGTTTTTTGTGGGGAGACTGGAAACGAGAATTGAGGCGGATTTTGCCCCTTTCCTAGACGACAGAACGATTTGCCTGGACGTGATCGAGACCCTGCCGGAGACAGCTAAACCAAGGGTGTCAGCATGGTTCGAGAGAAGGAGAGCTCATGGACAATTCAGCTGGAGGGAGCTTGTCCAGCACTTAAAAGACACGTTCTCAGACAGACAGGCACGGCAAGTAGCCTTGGAGCACGTCAACAGAATGGAGCAGGGGGAAAACCAGATCCTCGCGGACTTTTTGCTGGATTTTGAGTACCGAGTGGCTCAGATTGGAGGGGACGAAGCCTTTACTCAACTGGGCAGAACGATGAACTTAAAGGCAGCTCTTAACAACAAGCTGCGGACGGCTTTGGTGGGAGTAAAGCTTCCTCCGCCAGAACGGTATGACGACTGGGTGGAGGGGGTAAAGGAAGTGGCGCTGGAACTGGAAGGGCTGGCAAATTACAGGCCAAAAGGAGCAACCCAGACAACGACGAGGTTAGGTGCGCCAAAGAGCGGAGTTGGGCACATGTTTCCAAGCCGACAGACAGTGGATGCGGAAGGGGATATTAGAATGAGCGGTACAAACGCAATCATAGCGGCCGTGGGAGGTTCTGCCCGAAATCCAGAGAGAGCGACAGTAAAGTCGAGAAACGAGCCCAATTTCAGGTTTGGGCGCGGACCGCGAGAAAGCCAGGATGAGAGGCTCTTACCGAGGGCACCGTGGCGATCGCAGGACGAAATGCGCCGATTGATGAGGGAAGGGGTCTGCCTTCGTTGTGCCCAGGGGGGACATAGGGCGACGAACTGCCCAAAATTTCGAAGAGCACAGGCACCAAGGTCGGGGGTGAATGCTGTGACGGAAGTGGAGGAACAGTCGGAAGAAAGAGATCCGGAAAACGATTACCCCTGAGAAGAGTCGCTCTCAGGGGGGGAACGGGGCTTCACCAAAGGAGCAGGGTATTTACAAGAATCTGTCTCTCAGCCGTTATTAGTTGACAGTTTAATAAATTCTTCCTTTTTCATTAAAGCCATGATTGATACTGGATGTTTGTGTCTATCAGTGATTGATGAAGCCCTCGTGCGCAGAGAAAACATTTTCGTTGAGCAGGTCTCAACGAGCTTGCGGTTAGCCGACGGATCTAAGTTAAAGATCAGTAAAATAGCTTGATATAAATTGGATATCGACGGACGTCAAGAACAACTGTGGGGATATGTGATGCCCAACTTGGCGTACCCAATTATTCTAGGCAAGCCCTGGATGGAACGCAATAAGGTAACCTACGTGGCAGGAAAGCAATACCTACATGTAGGCCACGGAGACAATCGGATTATGGTAAAGTCAAGTGGCTGGGTCGACGAGTCTGCAACGCGGGAGGTACGGGATGGGCTAAGGAATGCAAGGTTAAGCAACAAAGCGGAGATATTGTACCTGGAGTTAGCGAGATTTTGCGATCAAAAGTCGAAGGAAGCGCCAGACACCATATGTAAACTAGTCGGAGCTATTTCAATGCACGATATTACGAAGGCCTTGGAGCCAAAAAGGGAGACGTCGAGGAATACAGTCAGGGATGGTTTGCCTAAGGAAGTCAGGCATTTCACGGACCTGTTTGTGGAAGATGGTGTTGACGGCAGGAGCTCACTACCGCCATTGCGACCAGGGGTAGACACAAGGGTACGAATGCTCAAGGATCAGCAGGGCCATGAAATGGGAGTGCCCTGGGGACCACTGTACGGGATGTCGAGGGATGAATTACTGGTCCTGCGAAAGACACTAACCGAGTTATTGGATAAGAATTGGATAAGGGCAAGTAGCTCGCCTGGAGGGGCACCAGTTCTGTTCATTAAGAAGCCAGGAGGAGGCCTAAGGTTCTGCGTCGATTATAGGGCCCTGAATGCCGTGTCAGAACGCGACCGCTACCCTCTACCCCTCATTCGAGAGACTATGCAAATGCTATCTGGAGCAAAATGGCTAACAAAGGTAGACGTCAGGTCAGCTTTCCATAGATTGAGAGTCGCCGAGGGAGACGAGTGGAAAACGGCTTTCAGAACAAGGTCCGGATCGTTTGAGTGGCTGGTTACTCCGTGTCAGAGCAGCATGTAGACAGATAATTAAAATTAAAACACCTCTCGTCGTGAAACTAGACCTACCGGCCCAATGGAAAATTCATAGCAACTTTCACGTAAATCTTTTAAAACCAGCATTTGTTGGGTTCAAGAGCCAGCAGCAAAGTCAACCCCCTGCAGTCGACATATCAGATGAAAATTTAGATACATATGAAGTAGAGGCTATTTTAGACTCGAGAACTCGTCGGAAAAAAGTTCAATACTTAGTTAGATGGACAGGATATGATGATACTACATGGGAGCCTCTTAGCAATCTAACAGGCTGCGCAGATCTCTTAAAAGAATTTCACGGCTTTTACCCTAGCGCGGCTGGCTCGACGGAGCTCGCAAACTGAAAAACGGGAGGGGTAATGTAAGGATTCCCTGTTTCATTCTTAATTTAGTATATATTTTTAGTCTTCTTCCAAGCGGCTATGACAATACCGTAGCTCTTGGCACTGGGTACTCTATTATTAGGATAAGACTTATGTCATGATGGAACAATGGAAGGAAATCATGTAAATAAATAAGGGCTTGGTCTACTGAAGCTGAGCTCTCCACGCTTAGTTTTCTGTCACAACCACCACCTTCGGATTACCTCGGATTACCTCTTGTACCTTTAGTTACCACTAGTACCCACTCAAACCTTTAGACCTCTTTAGCTATTTATATTACCCATCTTTCAAACCTTTAGTTCCTCCTAGTTATCTCCACTAGACCTTCAGTCATCTCTTGCGACCCATCCGACCTCTTCTCACCTTCCAATTCTGCTTCAGGTCAAACGCCTACGCTCCAATCTGACAAGAAGGAAGATAATGGAAGATATACCGAGGGGATTATACAAATCCTCAATGACGACAACATCCCAACTGTACAATATGAAAGTGCAAGGCTAGAGCAACGATAAGATATTGGACGGCAATTATATTTCGGAGTCAATGAGGATGTCAAGGGTTCGGGCGCGTGGTGGCCGAGGCTGAGGAGGAATTTGCGCTTCGGCGCGTCAAAAGAGGGTTCTCTGGACGGTTGGGATTGACATGATTCAACACATGGGTGAAGTCTGAGGTGGTCCGGTCATTTAGGTGGGACGAGGTAGATATACTCAATGGAGTGCGACAGGTATCATTTTACCTGGCACGTTAATGAACTATCAATCAATCATGTCAACCTGGGAGAGTGTAGAGCAGGAGCGCATTACACTGAATACACACGAGTGGATGAACACGTGCCAGAGCTAGACCAATGTGTCGTTCTATGATTATGTCAGAGCAGCATGTAGACAGCAGGGCGGAGACAAGGGTCAAAGAGGTGGTAATTTTTGCCTTCAGGAGCAGCATAGAGGGTTTTACGGTCACTCCATGTCGCGCCGCCATCTGCCGAAGAGACGGTCTCGAGACGAAACAGTCCGCTATTGTCGTTGGTTTCAAAGACACCGAGCAAATTATTTCCACCCATCTCAGCAACGCCGATCATACCATCGCGCGAGGCTTGCTCTCGCGCTCCCGACATGGCCATCCAGTTCTCCAGCCGACACCATTCCTCTCTCACCTGCTAGGAAAGTCAGCTCATCAGATTGCTCACAACTCCCACGTTCGTCCCCACTGCCAATCCTCGACGACGAGACCAGTATCAACATGTTCGCCAACTACCACTACACCCTCGCCTACTTGCTAAGCTTCACCTCTATTTCCGTCATGGCTGTTCCCGCCCCACCTACTGCCGCTGTCGCACCAATGGGTGCTGCCGTGACTATTGCCGTCTCTGATGGAGGCTCCGCTTACCCTCGTGCTAATTACCTGAACAACGGCAAGATTATTGGATCATATACTGCCTTTCCGGCCGGCGGTCAACAGGTACTCACTCTCGTCACCTCGAGCGATAATGGTGCCTCCTGGCAGTTCCTTGGCACTGCCGCGCAAAAACCCCTCTCCAGCGGAACCCTCGACAATGCCTTTCCCCTCCAACTGCCCTCTGGACGCATCATAGTCGCCTATCGCAATCACTCTCAGGATGCAGCGGGTGCCGCCACTATATACCGCATCACCATGTCCAGCAGCGATGATGAAGGAGTCTCGTGGCAGTTTCTTTGCAACGCCGTGGTGGTTGATGCTACGCCCACGAACAACGGAGTCTGGGAGCCATTTCTCCGCAACGCTGGCGATGGCTCGCTTCAACTCTCCTTTTCTCATGAACAATCGGCCGTCGACCAAGACTCGGTCATCCTCTCGTCCCGCGACGGTGGTATTACCTGGGGTCCCGAAATGGCCATGTCGGGAGCGCGAGAGCATGCCTCGCGCGATGGTATGATCGGCGTTGCTGAGATGGGTGGAAATAATTTGCTCGGTGTCTTTGAAACCAACGACAATAGCGGACCGTTTCGTCTCGAGACTGTCTCTTCGGCAGATGGCGGCGCGACGTGGAGTGACCGTAAAACCCTCTATGCTGCTCCTGAAGGCAAAAATTCTGGGGCCCCACAGATTGCCCGAGTCGGCCAGATGTTGGTGGTAAGCTTTATGACAAACGAAGACGACCCAAGCGCCAAATTAGGCACCAATTGGGTAGACTTTGCCGATGCAAAATTACTCACTAGCACCGACAACGGCGCCAATTGGGTGAAATCAACCGTATTCAAAGCTCCCGCCTTTTGGCCCGGCCTAACCGTTCTGCGGGACGAAAAGACCTTACGGATTCTTGAAACCCTTACCAGCACCCTCAGCCGCATTTCGCCACTTAACTCTTGATTTTGTAGGACCCTTACCAACTTGTATCATTAGAAACTTTTATTATCGATATATCTTGCAAGTTGTTGATCGACTGACAAAACGGGTATGGATTATAGCCTTGGAGCGACCTACAGCGCAAGAAACTGCTCAAGCATTCCTAAATAACGTCGTTCGATTTGCGGGTTTGCCTGACTCGTTAGTGTCTGACCAAGGAAAGGCATTCATTGATAGTACCTGGAAGGAGATTTGCGCAAGGCTGACAATAAATCACAAACTCTCCACCTCCTATCATCCAGAGACAGATGGCCAGACAGAAAGGGCAAACAAAACATTAGAAGTATATTTAAGGCACTTTGTAAATTATCATCAAGATGATTGGGCCAATCACCTGGCCTTGGCTGAATTTTGTTGCAATAACCACGTTAATGCATCTACAGGAATCTCACCGTTCTTCGCTTCTTTTGGTCACCATCCTCGGCTTAACTTTCTTCCGGAATCAGAGATTACGGTAGCACGTGATACCCCCGAATTTATTTCACGAATGCAGAACATTTCGCAAAAATGCCATGAAAATATCACATTAGCTCAAGAATTTCAAGCTACATACGCAAATGAAAAACGCCTACCTGCACCAAGATATAAGGTCGGAGACCGGGTATATTTATCTCTAAAAAACATTTGTTTATCTAGACCAACAAAAAAATTGGATTATGTCAGAGCAGCATGTGGACAGCAAGGCGGAGACAAGGGTCAAAGAGGTGGTATTCAGGCTAAAGGGCGACATCCTACATTATGCATGAGATAGTTGCATAACCACTCGGCCAAAAGGCCAGACCAGAATCATAGAACACTTGATAGTGGTTATCTCCACATATATAGATTATACAGAAGGCAATCCTGACACTCCGTTTGGTTTAGCAGGAGCACCATCGGCATTCCAAAGGTGGATAAATCAAGTGCTAGGGGAGTCATTATGTGACACGTGCTCGGCGTATGTCGATGATGTCGTCATTTTCTCTACCGGGGATCTGGAAGACCATTGGAAGAAAGTGAACCAAGTGCTGGATCGACTAAATTAGGCGGGGCTCAAGCTTGACCCCCAAAAATGTGAATTTGCCAGAAAAGGGATCAAGTACTTGGGCTTTATAATCAGCGTAGCAGAAGGCGTCAAGGTAGATCCAGAGAAAATACGGGCCATCGCAGCATGGGAAGCTCCAACAAATGTGAAAGGTGTTCGCAGCTTTTTGGGATTTGCTAACTTCTACTGGGGATTCATAGAGAACTTCGCGCAAATTTCAGCTCCACTACAAGACCTCACTAAAAAGGGGACGCCTTTCCAGTGGACAAGGGATCAACAAGAAGCATTCGAGAAGCTAAAGGCTCTTTTCATCACGGCCCCTGTGTTAGGGTTGTGGGATGGGGAACGAAAAACCATAGTAGAGACAGATGCATCCGGCTGAGCAAGGGGGGGGTGCTTGCTACAACACCAACCAGATGGACAATTCAAACCGTTAGCCTACTACTCGAAGAAGCTGGCACCGGCAGAATGCAATTATGACATCCACAATAAGGAGCTCCTAGCAATTATCAGATGCCTGAATGAGTGGAGAAGTGAACTGCTAGGACTAAAAGAGCCGTTTGTCATATTGACGGATCATAAAAACCTAAAATACTTCATGTCCTCAAAAAAGTTGTCAGAACGGCAGGTGAGATGGTCCCAACTGTTATCTCAGTTCAATTTTAGGCTAGACTTTAGGGCAGGTAAGCTAAGTGGCAGGCCGGACGCCCTATCACAAAGGGCATAGGATGTGCCTAAATCAGAAGATGACCGGAGAATAAAGGAGAGAGAATTCACATTACTAAGTGAAGACCTGCTGGACAAAGGGGTAGCACAAGTACAGCACATACAGGTTGCAGATAGTATGGATAAAACCAAAATCCCACATGGTGACCAGTTGTTCGAGGAAGAAGAACTTCAGGCGTTATGGGATGTGGGGATGGCAAAGGATAAGGCTATGAGGGAGGAGCTATATAAAGCTATATGGAATAACGAACCACAGTTTGCATCCCACCTACAGTTAAAGGTTGCTCGAGCGGAATGCGAGCTGGACATGCGGGGAGCATTGTGCTTTAGAAAAAGGCTGTGGGTACCAAACTGGGAACCTTTGCATACGGCCCTTATCCAGAAAACGCACGACTCGCATGCAACAGGACATCCAGGACGAAACAACACGATCGCTATCCTATCGCGATCCTTTTTCTGGCCGGGGATGAGCCAAATGGTGAGAAGGTTTTGCAAGAATTGTGACGTTTGTGGCAGAACAAGAGTGTGGCGATCCAGAAGGCAGGGATTGCTGTTGCCCTTACCAGTGCCGGAACGTTTCCACAGCGAGTTGTCAATTGATTTCATGACGGACCTTCCAGTGAAGAGCAAGGTGGATCCTCAGTACCTCATGGTAATCACGGATCGCTTACTGAAGAGCGTCACGTTGGAAGCCATGCATACTATGAATGCTGAGGAATGTGCGGAGCGTTTCGTATCGTGTCATTACAGATTCCATGGATTCCCACATGCTTTAACGTCGGATAGAGGGTCAAACTGGGTCGGAGATTTCTGGAGGCACTTATGCAAGATGACAAGGATCGAACAACGTTTGTCTACAGCGTTCCACCCGGAAACCGATGGGGCGACAGAGAGGATGAACCAGGAGGTTTTGGCG
Organism: Blumeria hordei DH14; assembly: GCA_900239735.1. Lineage (NCBI taxonomy): Eukaryota > Fungi > Ascomycota > Leotiomycetes > Helotiales > Erysiphaceae > Blumeria > Blumeria hordei. The sequence goes on along the minus strand of OENG01000025.1, from coordinate 1,318,912 downwards.
TACCTTCGGGCGTTCATATCATTCTCACAAGTCGAATGGGCATCAATGCTACCTACCGCGCAACTGGCGATTAATAATAGGGATAGTGCATCCACAATTCTAAGCCCGTTTTTCCTGGAACATGGTTACCACGCAGAACCGGTTCAGCTCAAGTCGTCCGAGCCAGGGGAGCCTCTATCAACACGAGCCAAACGAGCTGAGAAGTTCGTGGATAGGATACGAGAGGCACAGGAATTCGCGGCAGCAGCGATGGCAGCCGCTCAGCAAATAATGGAGGTGCAGGCAAACAGGAAGAGGGATCCTCCGCCGCAGTTTAAGGTGGGCAATAAGGTGTGGCTCAGTCTTAAAAACATTTCCACGCCTCAACCAAAGAAGAAGTTAGCGTGGGTCAACGCAAAATACACGGTAGTGAAGGTAATATCACCACATGTGGTAGAGTTGGATGTTCCTTCTAGGATATGGCCAAGATTTCACGTGGAACTGTTACGAAAGGCCAACGATGACCCTCTACCCTCCTAGATCCAAGATGACGCGCAACCTTCACCTTTAATGATAAAAAATGGAGATAACACGACTCCGGAACAGGTGGTCGAACGGATTTTAAGGGCAGAAAAGGTCCGACGCGGGAGAGGATGGGTACGTCGTGTACTGGTCAAATGGCAGGGCTTTGCCGAACCGGCATGGGAAGATCGAACTGATCTCGAGGACGTGGAGGCCATGGACCATTTCGAAGCCTTGTACGGTAAAGGAGACAACGTCAGAGAGAGCGAAGGTGCCAGGCAGGGAAGAAAAAAGAAATCGGTCTCTCATAAGAGGAAGGGGGGGAATGTGACGGGCTTTGCCCGGATTGGGACTGGTCACTAGGACCACTCCGTCTACAAGGTAGGGTAGGGGCAGAGCAACGCTCCTGGATAGACGAAAGGGGACTCTAAGGGGGTATTAAAGGGAGTACGATACAAGGAAGAGAGCCAGGGAGAAAGGATGATTCTCAGGGGCCAAGGAATATAGCCAGGGAGAAAGGACTATTCTCAGGGGCCAAGGAATATAGCCAGGGAGAAAGGACTATTCTCAGGGGCCAAGGAAGAGAGCCGGAAGAAAGGATTAATTCTTATATGGCTAAAGGGGGGAATTAATACTAGCGTACGCGGAAGACATAAAGGACAGGATACAATACGGTAGTTTAGCTTTCTCCAAGGAAAAATTATTCATTTCCATTGCGTTATCGACTTCAAGTACTTCTGAATTCCTTAAACCTTTTACAATCTTGCCTGAACTATATTTCTGAGTTCAGGCAGGAGCCCATACTTCTGATCCAATCAGACTCAACGTTTGAGTCTGTTTGAATCCAATTCTTCCCGAACAAATCCAGTCATTGGTTTGTTCGTATCTTCTATTGCATGACCCAGTATTCTGAGTCAGTGGATAATTCTTTTCTGGTCTGGGATTTCACATTTCTGCAGTCAAGTTGGTTCCGGGTAACCTTTCTTCCTTGTAAATCCACAGTATATATCGTAATACCTGTAGTCTATTAGTCAATAAAGCAAACTGAACTTCTCCGTTCTCTGGCAATTCTTACTCCGAAGTTCTCTCCATACTCTAACAATGTAAATCTCTTCTTCTAACTTTGGATTTAGAAAGGCTGTATCCACATCAAGCGCTTCAATTTCAAGATCGTCTACTGCAGCCTTGGATAGAAGTATCCGGAGTGTGTTGTACTGTATGACCGACGCGAAAGTCTCGAAGTAATCAATACCGTAATTCTGTTTAAATCCACGGACAACGATTCGTGCTTTTCGTCTGTCTAAGCTGCCGTCACTTCTGAACTTCTTTCTGAGAACTATTTTGCTGGATATTATTTTCTTTCCAGGCGGTGGAGATCCAGTCAAAATGGTATAAGTATTGGTGGCTTGCAGAGAGCGCAATTCCGATTTGATTGCTACTTTCCATAACTTGGGATCTTTATGCATGGCCTGTTCAACAGTAATAGATTCAAATGGAGGAGTGGGCACTTGAATTGATGACGACTCACCGGCATTAATATGAACTGCTTGTGCAGATATTGTATTTGCTGTAGCAACATGGTTGAACACAGCCTTCGCCACTCTTCTCAGCGGTCCGCCAAATCTTGATTTTGGTAGGGAGCAAGGAGTCTGCCCAATCGATTGTTCGATGGCTTCTCCGATAATCTGAGGAGCACTTTCGTCAAAGTTCATTCGCTCTCCTAGATTTTCTTGCTCTACTACCCTCATGGTGACCTCTTCCACTACTGCAGTAGGACGACTAGCCTCAACCATGAGTTCGCGTGAGAGCTTCCTCCACGCGTTCTAGTGGCAGCTTCCTTCACGTCTTATTGCGGGAGCCTGTAGCTCTACCGAGCCTGTGTAGGTTTCTTGCTCGACCATTCTAATGGGAGCCTTCTGTATATAGCGTTGATCAGACGCATCTCGAGCCTCTCGCAGGCGAGTTACAGGATTTTGCAATTCATAGTTATTTTCGGTCGAACTCATTGCCCCAATTGGGTGAATTGCAGCGTACTTCTTACGCGCTTGCTTAACACCTTTCTGTCTAGCTTCTATCAGCTGCGACTGGTACATATTTGTTCGCTCTAATGGTACTTGTCTTGGTGTTAGCACATCTATTCTATTAGGTAGAGTGAAGAGTGATATGTCAATCTTAGGAAACTCATATTCATTAAACTCAACATCAGCAGAGATTGTATCTCTTAGAGTAAGCGTATCAAGTAGCTTCCAAATTTTCGTTGAAGTCATTCCTATCATGATGAATTTTCCCTCCCTAATGTGAGGTTGCCATTTCTGAGGATTTAACTCGGCAGGGTAAAGCACATCTGCTTTGCACCCGAAAACTCTGATATTTGCTAGATCTGCAGGCTTTCCATAATAAGCACTGTAGGGAGTGAATCTTTCTGGGGCGTCATTATCAGCAAAAGGTAGCGCAGATGTGGGAGCCCTGTTCTTGATCCAGGCTGCATGCTCGACAGCGTAATCCCAGAGCTGGTGAGGTAACTGTGCCTCATATAGTATAGACCTTGCTATGACGGCTATAATGCCCATCCATCTTTCAGCTACTCCGTTCATTGAGTGTTTATATGGTGGACTTGGTTCAAACGTTACACCTACTTCTTTCAAGTAGTGTTGAAGGGCAGTACCAAATTCACTCCTACCATTGTCAGCTCTCATGTAGACAATCTTATTGCCAGATTGCAGCTCAGCTTCGGCCTTTATTTGCTTGAATGTGACTAGGACCTCGTTAATTCCCTTGTCCTTAGTAATCTGACCCAGCACATCCTTGTTGCATCGTCTACCATGAGGAAGAAGAACCGATATCCTCTGACTGAGATAGATTGGATTCCTGAGATATCGCAGTGAACTCGACGAAGAATGGTGTTTGAACGATTGTCAGATTTCTTGTTGAAGTTTTCTTTCATCTTTCCTGCTAAGCATGCTTCACAAGAATTTGATCCAATCGGAATTGATCTTTTCTCACTAGGGACTTTCAGTCCGGTGTATCCTGTTTTCAAAATCTTATCAATATCTTTGATGTTAATATGGCCCATTCTTCTGTGCAAAATGTCCCACTCAGTCTCTGTTTGGTGCGGCATTCGTTGCTGAACTTTTGTGGCTGATGTTGCTTGAGGTATTGATTTGGTTTTAACTTTGAAGACACCATCCTCTCCTTCTGCCTCAAACAAGATTGAGCCGTTCCGTGTTATTTGACAATGGCCATCAGCAAACTTTACATTTATACCTCTCTTGTTGAAGGCCTAGACTGACAGAAGCCGCATTTGACCAAACTCAGGAATAAACCATACTTCTCTTAGTTCAATTTCCTTGTCACTTGTCCTAAAAGATATATTGCCATAGCCTTCGCATTGAATAACTTTTCCATCTGCAATTTTGACAGACTTTGGACTGCTCCATCTTTTAAGCGTAGAGAAGTCGTCCCTCATACCACTAAAATGTTCAGACGCGCCAGAGTCAATTATTGTGAGAATTTCTCTGGGCTTGGTAAGTAAGGCGTGTTTTGTGACAGTTGGGAAAGCTGTTGCATAAGGGTTCAAAAGCCGTGTAGATTTTAGGCGTTTATAAATCCCGCTGGTGATCAAGCTCTGTATATTTTCGGAAATTCTTTTATTTTGTGGGCTTTTACTTTTACTTGATATTTTGGATAGAGGTAAACTTTCATCCAGGTTCTGCTCTGAGCAAGCGGTGTGACTATGTTCAAGATGATAAGACAGATATGGTGAATCATTTTCATTTATGTTTCTAACTTGAACATATTGAGCATTAGCATCACTCCTTGCTTTATTCATATTCTTGGCCTCTCTGCTTTTAGATTGCTTAATGCGACAATCTCGTTCTACATTTCCTTTTCTGCCACAAAAGTAACACTCCTTTTTGTCAGTTGCCATTCCTCTATATTTTCCTTTTCGGTTAGGCTCTCTGCGGGCTTGATCACGGCGATCAAACTGCGTTAAATTGCATCCCTTCGATATGTACCACGTCCTCTTTTTCTATTGCTGCTGCATGCAAGATTTGGAGCTTGTGGTTGGGGCGGCTGAGCATGAGAGATGTTGGACTCGCAAGATTGGAGATAGGTTATCGTTTCTGCAAGACTTCAACCCATGTTTAGAGCGTGTGATCGAGCCGTTGACCAAATGAAGTTATCTTTAGGGAGAGATGCAACTAGCTGCTCCTTTACATCCTCCTCAGTGATTGATCTAGAAATCATTGATAGTTTGACCCTAAGACTGTTGAGACGTAGGACAATGAACTGGATTGTGTCTACTCTCGGATCAAACTTCATGGAGGCAAACTTGGACCTCAACTCTGCGATTGTTGTTGGATCTTTATTTGGGTCCATTTGAAGGAGGAAATTCCATAATTCGGCAGGATTGATGTTTCTCAGGAACCCGAGCAACTGCTCCATCAATTGTGTCTCGATAGAGTTAGATATAATGACTTGAGTGTCGCGGGCTTTAGACAACCATTTCTCTTCCTGTACTTGAAATTTGTTGTCGTTGGTATTGACATCATGGTGTGGTGCGCTTGAAGAGGCTGATCGAGTATTTTGATGTGAAGCATGTACATAGTTGTTAGCAATGGGTCTCTTCCATGTACCATCAGCGATACTTCAAACACCTCTGTTTATCAAGGCGATCTCGCAAGTAATCCGCCACTCTGTATAGGTTCCAAGGCCTAGGATCACAATGTTTCCCCAATTAGATTTGTATAATGGAAGACCATCTTGATTGCGGGTGCCTCTTAGTTCTGCGGTGAGTGAAGACATTGTTGATGATTGTTCTGAAACGGAAGCCGATGAATTGTTAAACACCGGGCTCATAACCTGTTGGGATATTAAGAAGGGATTATCACGAGAGTAAGATAATATAGACGGTAATATGGGATATGCAGAAGAATGTATATCGTGAGTACTATATGTATAGAGTGATCAAGATGTGTTATGTACCAAGGATGTGGACACCTTGCACTTGACCAACTAGATGACTTAGCAACATTTCCTGACACCAAGATACCTTTTTATCCCAAAATAGGTAAACGTTTCCCCGTCACAATAACCGCTAGCTTGCGCCGGCATATTTGCCACTTCAAAAAAGCCGCCATCGAATCAGACAGTGACAACTCAGAAGAAGAGAATTTTACAGCCCCAGTAAAATGGGAAGAGCCATACCACTTTCTTGAACTAAACCGAATAATAAAAGAACAAGAGCCAGACACTACACCAGATATTCCTGATACCTACAAGTACTACGCCGATGTGTTCTCTCAACCCCATGCCGAAAAACTTGCTCCTCGACGCCCAGGATTGGATCACAAGATCGAACTCAAAGATAAAAATAAACACCAAAGATTGCGTGTGTATAAAATGTCCGAGGCCGAGGACGAACTTCTGAAAAACTATCTAAAAGATGGCACCAAACGAGGATAGATTAGGAAAAATAAATCACCTTGCGAATTGCCAGTAATGTACAGACCAAAACCCAACTCCAAAGTGCTACCTCTTTGCGTTGATTACCATCAACTAAACGCAAATACGGTCAAAAACGCATACCCGCTGCCACTATTTGACAACTTCGTTGCAAAACTACACGGTCGACCCATCTCGCGTCGCACTCATCACTAAATGGCCCACCCCAGTCTCGTTCAAACAGGTACAGTCATTCCTCGGTTTTATCAATTTTTACCCCGGTTTATTCCTGTCACGGACGAGGACAAAGACTATGACGATAACGAAGACTATGACGTAGACGAGGACGAGGACGTAGACGAGGACGAGGACGTAGACGAGGACGAGGACGTAGACGAGGACGAAGACAGAGGCTGATAATGAAGACGAGATATTCAGCTTAATGATTAGATTCTAAAACATAGGTAATTTACAAGACAAAAAGCTACAGTCTAAATCCAGTCCAAGAGTTTCCTTAAGTACATGAGCATCAATGCTATAATCAAGGGTGTCATAGTCCACAGTTCTCACGTAGCAACTAACTAGTACTCCGAGTGGCAACTGTTGCTATCACAACACTGTAACCATTACAATTCCTAAATTATGTTATTGTATATACGTCATGACTCGGTTGACTGGGTGCGACGTGACATCCCAGAGATGGTTTGTGACAATTCCCAAGTTTTCGGAGATTGCCTATGGCCTCACTACACTCACTCGCAAAGATCACGCCCAACGAAGATTTGTGCTGGGTGAGGAAGGATTACAGAGTTTTCTTGCACTCCAAGACGCCTTTCGCGACTGTAAAGTACTTCATCAATGGAATCCAGACCTACCCGCCATCCTTGAAACTGACGCTTCGGACTATGCCATTACAGGAATACTTTCCCAGATTGTAAACAGAATCAAAGTCCCTATTGAGTTTTACTCTAAGAAACACTCTCCCGAAGAAAGTCGCTACACAACACCCGACCAAGAACTGATGGCTATTGTATTTAGTCTGCTGCACTGGCACCACTACCTCGAAGGAGCAAGATACCAAATCACCGTATACTCGGATCACAAAAATCTCCAAACTTTTAATACTACGGCGAATCTAAGCCGCCGCTAGGCAGGCTGGTACTCCAAGGTCAGCCATTTCGACTTTGTCATCAAACATGTCGCAGGTAAGAAGAACCCCGCCGACCTGCCTTCACGCCGGGAAGATTACAAACCATTTCCAAATGACCCACTTCCAGAGGTTCACCCGTTTCTTCGGGTAGCTGTAATGGCACAAGTTCCATCAGATTTATTCAACGCCCTTCTATCAGCCTCACAAATCGACGACTTTGCCAAAACGATCGACCAAAACTCCGACGAATACAAGAGGGTTAATGTCTTATTGATCTACAATAACTCCCAAGTCTATGTTCCCCCGCAGCTTCGTAACTCCATTCTCAACATATGCCACGACGCACCTCTTGCGGGTCACCAAGGTAGACACCGTACACAAGAAAAGTGCACCCGAGATTGGTTTTGGCCAAATATGACATCAGATGTTTAACATTACGTTCAAGGTTGCCAAATTTGTAATGAAACTAAAGACCCACGTCACTGTAAATATGGGAATTTATCACCACTGCCAGTCCCAGAGTCACGTTGGTCACGTATCCATATGGACTTCGTAATTGACCTCCCAACAACCACTAACAGAAATAATGCAATTCTCACCATTGTTGACGCATTAAAAAAATGGCTCATTTTATTCCCGTAAAACTCAAAGGAAATGAAACAGTTAACGCACGTACAGCCGCAGAAATTCTTCGTCGTGAATGTATATGGCTGCACAGTATCCCTGGAATGATCGTTTCAGATCGAGATACTCGATTCCTAAATAACTTCTGGGCTGCAATAACGGCTCGACTTGGCATCATACAAGCACCCACGACAGCATATCACTCTCTCGCAAACGGGCAAGCAGAGCGACCAAATCAAGTAATCGAGGCCTTACTCCGAGCATATTGCAATGCTGACCAGTCAGATTGGGATCTCTGGATAGACACCTGTGAATTTGCCTATAACGGCTCAAAGTCCTCCGCTACAAAAATGACACCCTTCTTTGCAAAGTACGGCTACCACCCACGACGTCAATCACATCCTGAGTCACCAAACAACGACAGCGACACTCCACGTGTGGAGGGAGACAATTGGGCATTCAAGCAGGAACAAATCATCCGAGAATGCAAGAAAGCCCTAAAAAAAACACGCGAAAAGATGTCCACGACTTACAACAAAAACCACGACAAACTGAAACTTCAACCAGGCGATCTCGTACAACTTAGCACAAAGAATCTCGCTCTAGAAAGAGATCATTCTCGAAAACTTGCACAACGTTTTGTTGGACCTTTTTGCATTATCAGCATCGAATCTCCAGACACCTATAAAGTTGATATTCCTAGCGCTATGGGCATTAACTATCCCGTCTACCATGTTTCAAAATTGGAGAAATACAAAGAACCAAACTAGGACCTAAGCCAACCTCAAAATGAGTGTCCAACACTCTGGAGAACGCGTGTCAACAAGCCGATTTTAAATTCGGAAACTCCGTATCGAATCTTAGCTAGCAGAGACATACAAAAGGGCAAAAAATTCCATTACAAGATTGAATACATTGATACTGGCCTCCAGAAATGGGTACCACGCACAACCCTTGGATATACCCACTCCAATGATGCACTCATAGATCGCTTTCACATAGATAATCCAAACCCCGCAGTCCCCCACAGATACATTCCTGAAGCCGAACAAATGTGGCAAGATCTACCAAATACTATCGATGAAACCCCCCGACGCGGGCGTCCTGCCCTGCAATTCACTGCGGAGGGGATATATGGTGTTGCTAACACGCAGCTGTATGGTGCAAGAAGCATGAAATATCACATACACAGCAACTCGCAGCCAAATATTAGGAAGTGGATGTCACAGTCTGAGCATAGGCACTGAGGCAACCTTATGGTCAGAGGTATTCTATTTTCAATCTATGGTGAACTACAGATTGAAGAGGATAATAACAGTTACTTTATACATGATTATTATCCCGGCCAATGACACAGTTTTCTATCCGTATATCCGTATCTCTTCTCGTATCCCTTCTCGTATCCCTTCTCGTATCCCTTTGTCGTGCCCTATTCTTGGAGGTGTTTGCCAAGTTGTAAGACCCTGCTTCCAAGAATAGTCCTTGCCTAGTTTCATGCTAAGCCTGCGTTAGACAGCGCAGGCTACAGGCAATTACCGGCTTACAAGCCGTCACAAGCTCCCCTCCAAAAATTTTTTTAGGAAATAGATTGGGAGGCTCTTCTAATTTTTTTTTGTTTTTTGTTTTAAATTTTTAAAATCTTTTTAGTTGATTTGTTCTTGCCATGGCGTTTTTGACGCCTTTTATCCAATATATGGCCCTCTGCAGGGCCTACGAATCCTCCGGAGCTATCGTTTTCAGGACCATTGTTTATCTCTATATCACCGTAAGTAGCCTCGAACTTGTCGAGTGCCTGCGTTTCCCTAATGCTTTCAATCGGCTCCCAAGTTGGCTCGGCCCAGCCTGTCCACTTAACCAAAGCCTGACGAAAGTTTCCTCTACCGCGACGGATAGATCGTGCTCGTAGGATAGATTCTACTTCATATTCTGGACCTTCGAGGTCATCGATTAATGGTGGGTTTTGGGCGTCGTCTCTTACCTGGCTGGGCAGTGGATCATTACCTGCGCGCTTAACTAATTCGACATGGAAGCGCTTGTGTATCTTTCCAGGGACGTTCAATTCGACCGTCAGTGGGTCAGGTACTGCTGTGACTTCATATTTGGCATGAACCCAGGCCAACTTTTTTGATAGTTGAGGTGTTTTAATATTCCGCAGGTCTAGCCACACTTTATCGCCCACCTTGAGCTGTTCTGGCTGCCGTCGATGTTGATTCGCGTTTTCCTCGTTCCGTTGTTGCGCTGACGCCATTGCAGCTTGAGCAAAGTCCTGGGCATCCCGTAGTCTCTGCACATATTCGCCTGCCGCTCGGCGTCCAGGGTGTTTTGACAGTTCTTCCGTCGATGGAGTTGGTTCAGATATTGGGTCCAGATTGTAACCATGTCGTAAAAAGAATGGACTCATCCCTCCAATTGCTGAGTTTGGCCTCGAATTTAACGCCAATTGTGCCAGTGGGAGGAGATCCACCCAATTATTCTGAGCGTAACACGTAAACACTCGAAGATACTTGTACATCTCTTGATTTGCCCGCTCGCTTGCATTGGTCTGCGGGTGATAGGCCGTAGATAATCGTTGTGAAATGCCAGTTAGCTTGCAGAAGGTACCCCAGAAATGGCCAACCCAATCACTACCCCGGTCGCTAGTCAGAAACCTCGGGAACCCAAAGTACCGGTAATATCTATCAATGAATGTTGAAGCGCACAGTTGTGCATCCATTGATTCGGTTCCGAACATAAAAACGTCTTTACTCAAGCGATCGGTGATGACCATGACATTTGTACAGCCGCGTGATTGTGGCAGGTCAGTGACGAAATCAATAGTCAGCTCACTACCTATGCGATCGGGTATTGGTAAAGACCGAAGAAACCCAGCTTTCGCCTCTCGCCACACCGTGGTCCGTCCGCAGGTATCACAATTCCGGATAAACTTCCGCACTGAATCCCTAATTTTCGGCCAAAACCATCGTCGTAATATTATGCCAACCATGGTATCTTTTCCTGGATGGCCAGCCAAATGGCTATCATGCGAACGTTGCATGATTGCTGTACGGAGTGGCTCGTAATCAGGCACCCAGATCCTATTTTCTCGGCCCCGGAGAATATTATCAGCTGCTACCGTGCACTCGCCAATATTAGCTTTCATCTTCTGCGCTAAGTCGGGGGGAAATCCACGCTCCCCGTCGCGCACAGAATCACGTGCACGGCGCCAATCCTCGTCACTTTGCACCCCTCTTTTCCACAGCGTCTGCAGTTCATCTTCGTCAAATAATACCACCTTAGCAGCTGGATCTAGTTTCTCTTCACTAAGCTCGATGTTAGCTTGATTTACAGGTAGGCGTGGCAATAATTGCATTATTCGCCCCGCAGTCCTCTCATCGCTTAATCCGGTCGGCTTATCTTGATCCCGACGTGACAGGGCATCTGGTCGCTCGCAGGTATTTCCCGGCCGCCATTCCAGCACGTACTGAAATTGCTGCAAGATGTCATTGTATCGTACCTGTCGCTCATTGAGAAGACGCTTTGATGCGAAATAACTCAGATTTTTATGGTCGCTCCAGATTTTAAACGGCTTCGCAACTGACTTCAATTCTGCCTGCCATTCCTGCAAACATGCTACAATAGAGAGCATTTCTTTGTCATGGATTGGGTAATTCGCCTCCGCACTTGTTAGTCGTCTCGAATAGTACGCGACTGGCCGCAATCTACCCTGTTTGTCTACCTGAGATAGACAGCCTCCCATGGCATACCCTGAGCAGTCAGCTTCAAGCACCGTATCGCGATCTGGATCCCACTGTGCTAGAACTGGTTGGGATGCGAAAATTCTTTTCAATCGTTTGAAAGCCTCGTTTTCTGCATCACCCCATTGCCACGTTGAATCCTTTTTGGTTAGAGCAGTAAGTGGTGCCGCAATCTCTGAAAACCCATCCACGAAACACCGATAAAAATTTGCGAACCCTAGGAACGACCGAACACCTTTTACAGTGGATGGTGGGTCCCATTCCAGAATAGCTTTGACTTTGACTGGATCCACCTTTATTCCATCACCTGCACGAATTATGAACCCTAGGTATTTGACCTCTTTACACAGAAACTCGCATTTGCTAATGTCTAAGTATAGTCCTGCCTTACTCAACTTGCGAAGAATACTTCGTACCGTGTTCCAATGTTCATCTTCACTACCGCTAGTGTAAGCAAGTACGTCATCCATATATGCTGTCGCATCAAGATCCAAGTGTTCACGAAGTTGCTCGTTGATGTACCTCTGAAAGGTAGCGGGCGCGTTAATTAAGCCGAAGGGTGTCACAAGCCATTCAAAAAGTCCCAGCCTGCATCGAAATGCTGTCAGCCATTCGTCTCCTTCCCTTATTCGAAGTCGATGAAATGCCGACTTGACATCCAGCTTCGTAAACCATCTTGCCTTTGATAGTTGCCGGAGAGTTTCCTTGAACAAGGGTAGAGGATATCGATCTGGCGTAGTTATTGCGTTTAACCCTCTATAGTCAACACACAATCTCAAACCTCCATTTGGCTTTTTTGCGAAGAGTACTGGTGCTGCTGCCGCTGAGTTACTTGGACGAATCCATCCCTTCTGTAACAATTCCGTCAACGTTTTCCGTAGAACGAGTAGTTCCTCCCGAGACATTCCATATAATGGCCCCCAAGGCGGGGATAGCGGCTTGCCATCTTGCTGTTGGAGATTGATGGCGTGGTCAAGGGTACCTCGTAGCGGTGGTAATTCGTCGGCCCCACCACCGTCAGCAAAAAGGTGTGCAAACTCCCTTACCTGCTGTGGCAATTTGTCTCGCGCATTTTCAATGGTGATATTTGGCTTCGTGCGTAGAGCTTTATTAATGTCGTCTAGGGAAGCTTTGCATACTGGCACCTCTTTAATCATGGATACCATCTTATCGACAGGTATCATCCTCGGTCGCGCGACGTTGCGCAGAGCATTTCTCCAGCGCTTCGCACTATGGATCGAGGTGCCAATCTTACGTATTTCTAACCGCTGTTCTTTTGCATGAATTACGGCATCTTGATCCTCGAGCCATTTCTTCCCAAGTATCATCTGATGGGTACAGTGTGGGACAACATACAACCATAACTTCGGCATCACATATCCGTCTAGATCAAGAGAAATGTAAGTGATGCTATCGACTACTGGCTTATTAGTCGTTGAATCTTCGGCTGTTTCCAAAGATCGAGGGCTAATACTTATGCGCGGCAGTTGTAGTTTAGATGCCAGGTTATCATTAATAATCCCAGAGCACAAACAACCGTTATCCACCAATGCTTGCAACATAGTGGAATCGTTGATAAGTGCATTAACTAAAAATGGAGATGTATTCATTATTAATTCCTGACTAACAACTGCTTTAGGCTCCTGAGTGCGACTTTGCTCAGGAGCATCTAGTTTTCCGAGAAATGTTGACTTACACCCTCAGTCTCTTCATCCTCCATCAACAGCCTCAAATCGATTGCCGGGAGAGAGGCTAGTGAAGCTGATATACCCATGGCGCCTGGTTTTCGTGCAGGCAAGACCGGACAGATTCTCGTGTTACAGCCTTGGCGCTCGCATCGAAAACACTTACCCTCCCTTTGGAGTCTCTGAATTTGCTCTGGTGACTTCCATCTTGCACGAAGCGGCTTCCCATTTGCACCGCGTGCAATGTTAGCAGAATTAATACCTCCCATAAAAGTGTCACCGGCAGTATCAATTTCACCAACAACTCCGTACGTTCTATTAGGAGGCCTCCATCCTCCTCCGTTAGGTCTCCCTCCTCGGTTGTTATGACCTCCCTCATGGCGGGCCCAGCTGCTGACGCCACGATTGTTCCTTGAGTGTCCCAATCCCTCGGGTGTGACCCAGCCTCCACTTCGATCTTGTTGGACATTTAGTTCTTCATGTTGGTGTGATATCTGACCAACAATCTTAGTCCAAGCAAAAAAGTCGTTCTGCGGTAGGAGATGATTACTGGCTAGGGCTTTTCGAAGGTTTTATTTAATGCGCCTTGGAGCATAGTGATTTTGGTCTCGTCAGGCCACATATCTCCTCTCCCTTCTGTCAGCTTGTTTGACCAGGCGGGAAAAAAGGTATTCCACTCCTGGTTCTCTCCCATCTTCAATTTCCCCAATTCAGTCCTAGCACGGGTGATTCGGGTGAGGTCCCAGTTACTACGGTCCAGGAACCCGATAAAATCCTCTGGGCTTTCCATTCCGTTCTTCCCTCCAGTTTCAAAATATGAGCCGGCTTCCTCTTGGGCCATTCCCTCCAAAGAATTGTAAATCATCAGGAACACCTGTTGATCACTATATTCGAAGGTATTCCAGTCGAGACGTAGTGCAGATAGCACGGCTTTTCTCCAAGCGGGATATTTCTTCCTATTTCCATCGTAAGAAGGAAGTTGGCTGGGTTTTAATTTAACATTTTTCCTTGCTGGATCTTTGATTATTTCAACCTCTGAAGTTTCATCAGGGGTCCTGCTAGGAAGTGCTGAGATTCCCAGTTGCATTCGAAGGCTAAGATTTTCCTCCTTCAAGGAATCGTTTTCAGCCAAGGCTGACTTCAACTCGGTGGACATTTCCTTCGTCTTCCGTGAAATTTGTATCGTCGTGCGTATGTCGTCGTGCGTGTGTCGTCGTGCGTGTGTCGTCGTGCGTGTGTCGTCGTGCGTGTATCGTCGTGTGAATCGTCGTTTTTCTGGAGTGGTGAGTTTTTTTTTTGAGATTGAAAATATGTCACAGTCTGAGCATAGGCACTGAGGCAACCTTATGGTCAGAGGTATTCTATTTTCAATCTATGGTGAACTACAGATTGAAGAGGATAATAACAGTTACTTTATACATGATTATTATCCCGGCCAATGACACAGTTTTCTATCCGTATATCCGTATCTCTTCTCGTATCCCTTCTCGTATCCCTTCTCGTATCCCTTTGTCGTGCCCTATTCTTGGAGGTGTTTGCCAAGTTGTAAGACCCTGCTTCCAAGAATAGTCCTTGCCTAGTTTCATGCTAAGCCTGCGTTAGACAGCGCAGGCTACAGGCAATTACCGGCTTACAAGCCGTCACAGTGGATGACGGAAAATCAGTTAGCTGAAAAGTCGGGATACAGAAGGCTAGAGAAGTGGTACATGGATAGATTCTCACGTTCATGATTTTGCATCAGGGATGATGATTTGAAGGGGGGGATAGTTACGGCTGTTGGCCTCGCCGCTGGCCTCACATGCCACGTGCCACTTGGTGTCAATGGTGCTAGAGGTGTTCGCATTCCCAGGGTCAAGAGTTCGATAATTCAAGGGTTCGACAGTTCAAAAGTTCGACATTAGATAATATTCATTAATTCTAAAGAGTTCCTAAAAATACAAGACCATAATCTACCGAACTAGAATTATCCCAAATACCCATTATATACTCCTCTCTATTGTTCTCGAAATTTCCAGTATACTATGATGCAGAATAGAATGGAGTAGTATAGAAAAGCACGGACAAGTACAGATCGGAACAGAACGAAGTAGATTAGAACAGAAAATAATAGAACAGATTAAGGTAGAATAGAACAGAATAGCACACATATCATCGTACATAGTTCCTATTGATTTAGAATAGGCTCTCGGTCCGTGACACTTGGCACGTGCATATCTACCCACTGTATATACCTAGTACTGTCTCGTAGTCATAGATCCCCAGCGTCAACTTACACCAACGCAATAGTTGCCCGCGAGTGTTGCCTTCCTTCCCAAGTCCTGACTCCATTGTACCTTTCATTTTGAGTTGAAAATCATCCCTATAATTTAGACTTACACGGAATATCATTGGATAGTACCCCTTGCTTGCATAACAAGTCGACAAACTAGACATGGGCCTGTGTGAAGACCATACCAATTAAGGCAAAGTGCACAGGGATCTAATCCCAGTCATTTTGACAAATGTACTATTTATTGAAATGTATAACCCACTACTTAGTTCGTGGACTTGTTGGTAGAGGGAAGCTTATGCAATAATGAAGGATAAAAGGATGTCAATTCGACTACTCTTCTAAATACAGATACCAGACTCCTTTTAATCCCAATAGATAGCCCGTGCAGGATCTCCTATTAACAGCAGTAAACAACGCTAGCACAGGGTATACGCAATCTCCGTTCGCCAAACACCAGTCTGTCGGGACTACTTATTATCGAGCCTAGTAGGATCGACAAAGTGTATCCCAACATAGAAATAATAGAAAGCTCAACAACCAAACCCTTCATCAAAACAATTCGAGAAGCCCCCAATTTGCCCATTCCCACCCTTTTATCCATCTCACCCATTGAGGAACGAATCGAATCGTAATTGTTTGCCATCGGCGGCATTTCTAAAATGCCCCCGACGCGTAAAACGCACCAAAACGCGATCAGCGGCATCACCAAAGATCGCGTTAACAAACCTTATCAATGGAATAGTGCTATTCAAAACCACGCGAGGAATATGCTAATAAGACGAGGACTCGAGTCCAATCTTCAGAATATGAACGCCATCGCGGCTGCTCTCCTAGCTAAGGAGAACGATGTCCCCGAAGTAGAAATGGTGGACGCAGAAGTTGAGAAGCTAAAAACCCTCGCCGATTCAGTTTGGGCATCCTCCAGCCCAGAAGACGCAGAGCAAGTCTTGG
The DNA here is from genome assembly GCA_900239735.1 of Blumeria hordei DH14. Lineage (NCBI taxonomy): Eukaryota > Fungi > Ascomycota > Leotiomycetes > Helotiales > Erysiphaceae > Blumeria > Blumeria hordei. The sequence continues at coordinate 1,302,550 of OENG01000025.1, read as the reverse complement.
ATCCCACCGGATCCCCTAGAAAAACCGTCGTCGCACCCGATGTCACGGGACTAAGGGCTAGCGTCATAGAATAGAACATATGTATAGATATCCCATGTATTTAGACTTCTCTTCTCTTACTATCGCACAACACAGTTATAATCTCTTCCCTTTAGTACCTGACCTGTGAGCCACCGTGACATTTTGTGCGATCTCAATTGTGTCCCGTTGCATTTGAATCCCGACATAATAGAAAAATTAACTACCTTATTCTGACTCCTGTCTGCGACCTGACACAAAATCTGAAGTAAATCCCAGCAATCATCTCATAGAGTTTCTCAACAAATCAAATTAAAATAATAAAAAAATATTGTAATTGTTAACAACATGGACTCCGACCCCAGAACCACTGAAATTATCAATGCTTTTCAGAAGAGCTGGCCGAACTTGAGCGCAGCAATTGAAGGGCATCAGTTCCCAAATGACTCGAATCCAGCTTCTCTGCTGAGCTCGATTGATTCAACCACTAATACACCCGAAACTATTTTGTTTTGTAGTTTGCTCCAGTGTTTTGATTCAAAAATTGGTGAAATTAAAAATACAAATATGACTGAAATTATATCCTTAAACTCAACTATATCTAATTTAAATTTAGTACGCTCTTTAGACAACAACAAGGTGTCAACCTTAAATGATAAAATTTCAAGCTTACAGTCTGAAATAAATAAACTACAGGTTGATGCCATTCTCAGCATGAAACCCTCGAACATTGATTCTACAAATACAAGATTGCGCCGGACTAGATCAGATCCAGAAAAATTTTCTGCTGCACAAACAAGCACTGAAAAACGTCAAACGCTATATGAGAGCTGGAAAATACAGATCCAACAAGTGTTGATTGTGGATGGTAGTTGCTTTCCTGGAAATTTCAATTGTATATCGTATATAACCAGCCAACTCTCAGGGAAAGCATGGGAAGCTATTAAAGACGGTGTTCAGAAAATGAATTCATACCCAAGTGATTCAGAGAAGTGGCATTGGAGAACGCAAACAGACTTATGGCAAGTCCTTGATAGGAGATACATTCTACTTGATACTACCCAGATGGCAAAGAATGCCTTAGACACACTTTACCAAGACAAACGTACTTATGGAGATTTTAAGGCCGACTTTGATCATTATATAGAAAGGGCAAAATACGATGACCGAACTAAAGTGGATCTCCTTAGAAAACGACTTAATCGAAAGATTACTGGCGTTATTAACAACCAAGTAAATCTTCCTGATTCAGACAATTACACTGGGTGGAGTGATATGATCAATAATATTGCTCGCAATATCAAACAACAGGAGCACATCCTCATGTTGCAATCTTCATCTAACTCAATGCAACAGAATTATCACCCAACAGACCATTTTTTACCTTGTGCTGGAACATCCGATTCTAAAGATCCTATGGACCTCAGCCGCATTTCAATATCAAGTGCTGAGCGTAAATTTCGAATGGAAAACGGCTTATGTCTTGCCTGTGGTCAAACCGGACATATGGCCAAAGACCACCATCGCATGATTGACCCAGTGCCAATGCCAAAGCGTCCTACCAATCAATGGATATCTCGTGAGAGAAATGGCTATAAACAATTCCCTACTTTTAATACTCATGATCTACCTAGCACTGAATATTTAACACCAGAAAATCAGCCCTTGCCAATTCCGATGATGTATTATCCTCCGCCTCGATTTCTACCCAAATACCATCATCAGTCACCAGACCAATTCTCAAACTCACAGCTTTTAGACCCCGACGCCCCGGTTCGATCTCGTCTGAGAGTGTTAAATGGAAACCACGGATTTGAAGAACATTGCCAATCTCAGAATTCAGGGGATAAAAAACAAGCTTATAGAAATTGTGAACAGTTAAAAGACCAACCCCTAGTTTAAGTCGCTGCCAGGGGTACAATTGGTATGGAGATGAAGACAAGGCTATCCAAGATATATTGATGGATAATTCCACTTTGGAATTATGCTCAACTGGTTCCTCAAATTCAATGCTTCTTAGCTCTTCTCTCTCTAACCCGCGCACAAATAATTCAGTTATGTTTCCCACAACAAGTTTGATTGATAGTGGCTGCACTGCTATGGCATTTGCTGACAAAAATTCTATTGTTAATCGTTTTGGAATAGAAACTAAGCCCCTCTATACTCCACGATCTGTTCGCTTGGCCGATGGCTCTACCGAAGCCCCTATAACCCACTACTTTACATTCCGGTTGCATATTGAGCAACATTCGGAAATTATTGTCTTTTTTGTTACTAACCTAAGTAGATGTAATCCCATAATTCTTGGCCTACCATGGCTAAAATTACACAACCCTAAATGTGATTGGAGCTCCTTGAGCCTCACTTTTAGTTCCTTGTATTGCCGACACCACTGCCTTGATTGGAAGTACCTACAGTCCAATTCTTCTCAGCAAGTAAGATCGGTTACAGCAATCTCATTGACAGATAAAATTTTTCAATACCTGTTACACATAAGCCACTTCAAACTGCTGCACCAGATAATTATGAAATTGAATCTTTCCTTCCGAATTTTAATAACCCTGATACACCAAAATATGAAAAAGAAACGACCTTTACTACCTTCAAGGATGATAATGAGTTTGATATCCTTCAGATTTTCCCTAGCCCTGATCATCCTGATATTTCGGATCTTTTACGTCGAAAAGTGATACAGAGTGATATTGATAAATTTCTCCAAGATAAACCCGAATTAAACACCGAGGCAATAAAAGCCATATTACCACTCGAATTCCATCATTACACCAAACACTTTCTACCAAAGAATGCAAACTCTCTCCCACCACATCGTCCTTGGGACCATAAGATTGAACTTGTCCCTGGAAAACAAGCACCCTATCGTAAAAACAGGCCCTTCTCTCCAGCAGAGTTGAATTGTGTCAAGAAATGGATTGATGATATGTTGGCTAAAGGTTTCATACGTGAATCTTCCTCACCAGTTGCCGCACCTATCCTCCTCGCCGCCAAACCAGCTGGGGGAATAAGAATATGCCAAGACTATCGTGGCCTTAATGATGTTACCATTAAAAATCGATACCCGCTCCCCTGATCCGTGAGACTTTAGATTCCATTTCAAGAGCTAGATATTATACTAAGCTAGATGTCATTGCTGCTTTTAATCGTATCCGTATTGCTGAAGGACATGAATGGATGACTGCATTTACTACACGATTTGGCTTATATGAGATGTTGGTAACACCATTTGGTCTATGCAATGCCCCTGCAACTTTTCAGAACTACATCAATCATATCTTACATGATGCACTCGACAAATACTGTACGGCATATTTGGATGATGTTTTAATATACTCAGAGACCAAGGAAGAACATACCAAACACGTAGATGATGTAATACATCGACTCGGTGATGCAGGATTACAAATTGATATCAATAAATCAGAATTCTATACCACAAAAACCAAGTATCTCGGGATAATTATCTCCACTGATGGACTGAGTATGGATCCTGATAAAGTTAAAGTAATTCTAGATTGGGAAAAACCAACAACTGTGAAAGAATTGCAAAAATTCCTTGGCTTCTCAAACTTCTACAGGAGATTCATAAGAGGCTATTCAGGTGTAATCGAGCCCTTAACACGTCTTCTACGTAAAAAATCACCATGGATGTGGTCTATTGAGCAGGCGGACGCTTTTTCGAAACTCAAAAGTTCATTTACACAAGCACCAATCCTTGCCTATTTTAATTATCACAAGCAGACCGTAGTTGAAACTGATGCATCCAATTGGGCCTCAGGAGGAGCACTCCTCCAGAAGGGAGATGATGGCATACTTCATCCTGTAGCTTTCTTTTCCTCAAAGCACAGTCCTGCTGAATCAAACTATGAGATTTATGATAAAGAGCTTCTTGCAATAATTAAAGCTTTAGAAGAATGGCGCCCAGAACTAGTAGGTGTGCAAGAGCCATTTGAGATAATTACAGACCATAAGAATCTTCAAACCTTCCTGACAGCTAAACAGCTAAACCAACGTCAGGTACGGTGGTCTGAATTTTTGTCTCAGTACAACTTTATAATCACTTATCGTCCTGGGTCACATGCAGTAATACCAGATACCCTGAGTCGTTTACCAGGACAACAACCAAAAGATGATTCTGATGAGCGTCTTCAACACCGTTTTCGCACTTTGATTCCAGAACATAAAGTCCATCCTGATATACTCCACAGCCTTCTCAACAAGAACCAAGTTGTTGATCACATATCTGCTATATCTCATGGAACTTCTATCACCGAAGCTATATCCCTTGCTTACAAGAATAACGACATTGCTAAGTTGATCATAAATTCTTTACAAGATACCACAAAGCGGTGGTGGCCCGGACCCTTACGATCATTACTCCGAAAAGACAAAGTAGAGTTTAAAATTAATGCCGGATTTGTGTACTTTCGAAAACGGCTTTTTGTACCAGACTATGAAAATCTTCGTCTTGAAATTGTGCACCGTTCCCATTCTTCCGGCCCTGCAGGTCATCCAGGTCGTGTAAAAACTTTGGATCTATTACAAAGAACCTATTGGTGGCCACAAATGACCAAATTTGTTGCTGATTTTGTGAAAGGATGCGCTCTCTGCTTCAGGACTAAGACTCCACGTTCATCGCCTCCCGGATTTCTTAAGCCTCTCGAAATTCCAGTCCGTGCATGGTCTGACATTTCAATTGATCACGTTGTTGACTTACCGCCGTGCAAACGTGATGGTAAGATATTCCACAATATCCTAGTGGTTGTAGATAGACTCACTAAAATGCGTCATTTTATACCCACTACATCCCTTGATACATCTGAATTGGTTGAATGTTTCATCAAAAACATTTATAGACTACATGGTGCACCTGACTCTATCATTTCTGATCGTGGTTCCGCATTTGTTTCTGAGTTTTGGCGTAGGATTAATACTCGTCTCTCTATCACTCTCAAACCTAGTTCGGCTTTTCACCCACAGACCGATGGTCAAACAGAAATAGTCAATGCATCTCTAAACCAATATCTTCGTTCCTTTGTTAGTTTTACCCAAGATGATTGGGTTGATTGGCTACCACTAGCTGAGTTCTCTGGAAATAATCAGACAAGCGAGACAACAGGCGTATCTCCTTTCTACGCAAACTACGGTTTTAATCCACGTCTAGGAATCGAACCCCCAGAGCCTAAGCCACCATTGCTATCAAATACTGCAAAAAGAGAGTATTTAAGAGCAGACTTAGTTGCTGACCGCTTTGATCGAATTCTTTCTAAGTTAAAAGCCATGTCCCACCAGTCGCAGGAGAAATATGAAGAATATGCAAATTCTCGAAGATCAGAAGCCCCAGTCTACAGAGTAGGAGACAAGGTAATGATTTGCCTTAGAAACCTGAAGACAAACCGACCAAAGAAAAAATGGGATGATAGATGGGACGGTCCTTTCACAGTCTTAAAAACATATGATGGTGCTGTTATTATCGATCTCCCAGATCATATTCATGTAAACAATAGTTTCCACACCTCTTTGGTTCGACCATGGAAAGATCCTGTAATACCTGGGCAATCTTTTATCAATAAAAATGAGCGTCGTAGCGTTGCTGGAAGAGTAGCGGAAAGGGATGATGATGGCAATATTGAAGACAAGTGGGTATTTGAAAAAATCTTAGATGTGCACAATCAAGATTGTAATGGTCTTACCTACCTCATTAAGTGGAAATATGATGATTTGCCTTCCTGGCAGCCAGAATCAGACTTAAAAGGGTGCGAAAAAGCCCTCACAGATTTTCATAATTTAAACCCTCATAAACCAGGACCGCCATCATGGGTAAATATACCAACAACAAATAAATCAATTGCACCACAACAGCCACGCCGCTCAGAGAGGAAAAAGCGGCTAACATGGAAATTAGCTGAAACAAAAAGCTAATATATATTTATATAAAAGGAATATTACCTGGAATTAATAATAATTTTCTGATAAGGGGTTCTGTTTGGGGACCAAACAAAATTTAGAGGGGGAGTACTGTCACGGGACTAAGGGCTAGCGTCATAGAATAGAACATATGTATAGATATCCCATGTATTTAGACTTCTCTTCTCTTACTATCGCACAACACAGTTATAATCTCTTCCCTTTAGTACCTGACCTGTGAGCCACCGTGACACCCGAGAAGCGCATCACGGTTCCAGCACTACCGCGACCTGCAGAAGTGAGGCCCGCAAAAAGGGCTGAAACAACATCCACTAAGGCAGCAGGAGCCGAAAACCCTCCACTGGCCCCGCAGCCTCCAGCACTAGAAGCAGCAGGCAGAAAAAATACACACCCTCCAGAATTGCTTGCAGCGATCGAAGCGGAGGAGCGCAGGGCAAGACAAAAAGCCGCGCAATTCACAATATGCTCGACGGCTATTAGCAGTGTCGAGGCAGCTCTTCAACCGCTCTCCACCGGTGAAGACAAAAATTTTGTAGACTCCATCAAAGTCTACTTGCGAGCAGCAATCGCGTAATTTGTGGCGGCCGGTCCGAGTACCGCTCTGCCAGTCCTACCCCAACGGCCAAGTGTCGGGACCCCTGCGACCGTAATCCCAGTAGCCATTCCTCGGAATATTTGAAAGGCTACTGCACCTCTCCCCCTCAGAAGCACCTGGGCCACTGTCACCAGAGCAGGACACCAAAAGTCAGGCGCACAAGCTCCTGTAAATATCACCTCGATTTCGGCTGCCCCATCTGCCAGGAAACTAGAGAAGAAGCCGGCAGCAGCAACAACAGCATCGAAAGATGACCGAATCTTCCTGCGTCTGGATGCAAACCACGAGTGGAGACAGCTCTCCCCAGCTGGCGTTCGCGAAGCCGTGGCTAAACAAACACATTGCACCCCTTCTGATGTCGACTAGGTGCAACGCGTTCCCACGGGTTTTGCCATCCGTGCCAAAAGCCCGGATGCAAAATCCCGACTGCTAGAGGCCTCCAGCACCTTCGCACAAGTGGAGGCAAAAATAGAACCACCAAGTGATCTAGTTTCCCTCCGGATTGCAACGGTTCCAGTCGCCGTGTTCGGCTTAGAAGGACGAGTCGAAGTCACTGTCGAAATGGTGGCCGCCGAAATCCATAAAGTAACCAACTACACTCCAGACCGAGTAAGGATACACGGAAAAACTAAGCTCGGCTCTCGCTACAGATCCTGGGCGGCCTTGTTTCCCAGGAACGCTAGCCCAAAGCCTGGATTCCGACTCTTCGACGACTCAGGAATAGCAACCATCCAACGAAACTGCCCTCCCATACAGCAATGTAGGCGGTGTCTTGGTTTCCACGCCACCCGCGGATGCTCTCGTGCACCCGCCTGCTGGAACTGTGGATCCACCATGCACTCCGCCTTCGAGTGTAAAGCTCCAACCAAGTGCCGAAACTGCGGAGGGCCCCACCAATCTGGCAGTCGAGACTGCCTGGCACGTCCCAACAGGTCTGGCCCAGCCACTAAGGACCAACTTGTGACGATCCGACAAGCTGGCCAACGGGAATATCAGGCAGTTGCCAGGGCCAAAGCTTCAACTAAGGCCGCAGAGGCTGCTATAGCTGCCGCAAGAGCGACCCGACCAGCTTCTCCAGCTGTTGGTAAGGACACATCTTCGACAGACACAGCAATGCCTGAGGGTTCGGGCTTTGGTGCCATGTGTGACGCCCCGACATTTTAGTGGCCACGTGGTCTTCGGTCCAATAGTTGGTAAGCCGACACATGGTCAATCCAGGAATTCCAACGACTAGTTTCACACACACGAGTCTTGTGAGTGACAGATTACGATACGAAAGGTTTGTCATGGATATTGGTTTTCATGCGGAACCCTTGGGTTGAAGACAATGAGGGACAGGAGGTTTCGTGTTGGCAACTTTATTTGAACAGTTGAACCTCCTATGTACATATACAGATTCATATCCTCCTAGATACTTTTCTCTTTAGTTTAAAATCTTATGATTAGAGTCCACGCCAGCTTTTGACCACTCGCCAATCGTCTTTTGTCCCTCGAGTTTCCACACCTTGAACCCTGAAGAAGCTTTGTGAAGGGCGCCCTACGGGCCCCTTTTCGCCCCCCTCCTACACTAAGTTTTATGTCAATAAACGTAGGCAGGGGTGGCACAACCCACAACATTGCGCTCTCTCGAGTTTATGAGCTAGGCGTAGATCTTGTGCTAATTCAAGAACCGCGATGGAATTTGAGATCAAAAGAAACCATATCACACCCAGGGTATATCTGTCATATATCGTACGGAGGTGTAGATGTCAGACCGAGGGCTGTGACATACACTCGAAAGACCAAAAATGTAATATTAGCGGAACAGTTATTTCCTTGTTCCACACCCACTGGTGATTACTGCTGGGTAAAGGTCAATGGAATCACATTTCTCAACGTTTATAAGGCCCCTAAAGACTCGACTGCTGTTCGCCCACTTTTCGACTGGAAACCTTCTGCAAAGTTCATTGCAGCCGGGGACTTCAATTCAGTGCATGCTGCCTGGTAGTCAGGAGTAACTCGGCCGTATGGACAGGATGATGAGATAGAGAGGTGGGCAGAAAACCACAATCTCTCTTGCCTTATAATTGGAGAGCCGACCCATAAAGCTGGCAATACTCTGGATCTCGCCTGGACTAACATATCTGGAGCCCGCGCTTGGGTCGATTGGGAGGAGTGTATGACCAGCGACCATCTTCCTTTCCGCGGAATCGTACCTGCAGCAACCGTTACAAGTGACACGGCTCCAGCAAAGATCAAGGTACCCAAGGGAAATCTGCCAAAGTTTGCGCGGGCCATTGCAAAATGGGTACATCCGCCCTCAGATTTGAGTACAATAGAGAAAGTGGATGCATACGCTCAGGAGATATGCTTCCATCTCACGGAGGCCATTAAAGCAACTGGAACCCGGGTCAGAAAGGAAAGCGGAAAATCTGCACCATGGTGGACTCCTAGGTGCAAATCCGCACACGCCGAATACCGAGCCTCAACATCACTCTCACAGCGGGCTATCTGTGTGTCAGGCGCAGGTTCACTAGGCGCAAGACTCGAGGCGTAGGAGAGGGCGTAGCGTACGATGTACTGAGGAAGGACGCCTGGTGGAAACGCGAAGGACTTTCTAGAGAAGTGGTAAATGGGAAAGCGGGGAGCCGTTCTAGGTAAGGTGGCCGGAGGTGACGGTAGGTCACTATGGGTGGCAGAGGACGAGAGTGAGATGTAATTAGAATTATGTAACTATTCCTAAAGACAGAAAACAAAGCGTGGAGACCTCAGTCTCGGAAATGAAAACTACATAACTGTCCTTGCTAGATAAGAAAGCCTAGTGGGACTAAACAAGGAACCCATAAACCCTGCCTAAGGCATTTCTCCAGAATCCTTACATTACCCCCCCCCTTCATTTTGAGTCGCGAGCTCCTGCGAGCGTGGTGCATTTGGGTAAGACTTATGGAAGTCCTGAAGAACATCAGGGCAACCGTCTAGGTGTTCGTGAGGTTCCCATGTAGTATCGTTGTCACCAGTCCAGCGCACCAGGTATTGCAATTTCTTTCGGTGTATTCGCGAATCCAAAATGGCTTCTACTTCATGAACATCATGACCTGGGTCAGATATTTCAAGGGGCGGTGGAATTACGTTTTGTTGTGAAGGAAATCCTATAGAGGATGGGCGAAGGAGACTAACATGAAAGTTATTGTAAATTTTAAATTGGAATGGCAGATCTAGCTTTGCAACTAGGGGGGTCTTCATCGCTAGTATCTTCCACGGTCCAGCCCGGATGTGATCTAGTTTTTTTGATGGTCTTGTAAGAGCCAGATTTTTTAGCGAGAGGTATACGAGGTCGCCTACTTTGTATCTGGGTGCGGGGAGGCGCTTTTCATTTGCGTAGGTTGACTGGAAGGCCTGAGCTAGTGTGATCTTTTCATTACAATGTTGGACTAGAGATTTCATTCGTGCTATAAATTCAGGAGATCCACGAGACTTGGGAAACTCTGACTCAGGTCGGAAATCAAGTCGAGGGTGATGACCGAAGGAAGCGTAAAATGGCGTTAGCCCGGTGGACGCGTTCACATTATTATTGCAACAGAACTCGGCTAGAGGTAAATGCTTTGCCCAGTTGTCCTGGTAGTAGTTGATGTAATTTTGCAAGTAAACTTCTAAAGTTTTGTTGGCACGTTCTGTTTGGCCATCTGTCTGAGGGTGATATGAAGTAGATAGTTTATGGGTAATCTCAAGTCGGGAGCATATTTCTTTCCAAGTTTTATCAATAAAAGCGCGGCCCTCATCTGAGGTTAGAGAGTCAGGGAGGCCGGCAAAACAAATGACATTATTAAGGAACGCTTCGGCCGTCTCATGAGCGGATGGACCTTCTATGGGCATTATCCATACTCGTTTTGTGAGACGATCTACAACTTGCATGATAAAACGGTAAGTAAACCCTCTAATTTGGCACATTGGCAGGGGTCCAACAAAGTCAAGAGTCAAGTGACGGAAGGACGCCTCTGGAGCAGGTAGGGGCTGCAGAAAACCATGAGGTTTTTGGGTGGCCGGGTTATTCCTTTGACAATCTTGGCACCCTCTAGCGTACTTAAATGAATCCTGGTGACATTTGGGCCACCAGTATTGACGGCTCAACATGCCATAGAGATCGGCTGCTCCGCGATGACCATGTAGAGGAGACTCATGAAGCTGTTTAAGGAGAATTTCGCGAAGTGCCTGTGGAACATACTCCCTTTCATTAAGAGAGAATGAATGAGAGGTTAAGGCACAGGAGGCCAATTGAATATCCGAGCGCATTACAGAGGAATCATTAAGTGCAGATCGAATCTGCTGACAGTAATTATCTTCACTGCAATGTTGCTCCCAATTTTCCGTAAGTGTAGCTAATGCAGGAGTAGGCTCCACCATATTTGTCGATTCGGGTGTGGGTTAGGGGCTCGTTTCTATGCGGCGAACAATTTGAGATGGCTTGAGGAGTGTTTGGTGTTGATGAATATTTCGAATATCATTGCTATCGACTGGTCTATCTGCGTGAATTCTAGTTAGAGCGTCAGGTTTGCCCCCTAGTTTACCGGGTCTGAAAACAATCTTAAAATCGAAATCTGTGAGTAATTTGTTCCACCGGACCTGTCTGCGGTTTAGTTTTTTTGTGGTGGTGAAATACTCTAGATTTTTATGATCAGTGAGGACCAGCGTTGATGCTTCTACCGAACCAAGCTCGGCTGTCTATGTTTCAAATGCGTTGACAATAGCCAGGAGTTCTTTGTCGAATATTTCGTAGTTGCACTCAGCTGGCAACATTTTTTTTGACATGAAGGCAACGGGGCGTAGTATACCTGTGTCATCATATTGGGAGAGGACTGCGGCGGTTACGAAGTCAGAAGCGTCGGTTTCCATGACAGTCTGGCGTCGGGGGTCAAAGTGGGCTAGCATAGTCTCATCCTTAAAAGCTTGTTTGATTCGAAAAAAGGCAGAGTCGCATTGGTCGTCCCATTTAAATTGAACATCCTTTTTGGTTAGGTTTGTGAGAGGGGCGGCTAACCGAGAAAACTCTGGGATGAAGCGGCGGTAAAAATTTGCAAAACCCAAAAAACATTGGATGTCGCGCACCGATCGGGGAGTTGGCCATTCCTGCACACATGCGACCTTCTTCGGGTCCATACATATACCCTTAGTGGAGACAATAAGTCCCAAATAGGTGACCTCAGTTGCTTCGAAACTACACTTGGATATATCTACCTGCAGGCCATTTTCGCGAAGGCGATTGAGTATAGTTTTCACATGGCGTCGATGATCTGCTAAGTTATCAGAGTAAATCAGTATATCGTCCATGTACGCCGTGCAGAATTGATCTAATAGACCTCGAAGAGCATGATTAATATATGCCTGAAAAGATGCGGGGCCATTGCAGAGACCGAAGGGCAAGACTAGAGGCTCGAAAAGTCCATAACAACAAGTAAAGGCCGCTTTCCATTCATCACCATCCTTTATTCTAAGTTAATTGAATGCCGAAATCACGTCAAGTTTAGTGTAATATTTTGCTCGAGACAGTTGACTTAAGGTTTCGGAAATTAGAGGAAGGGAGTGACGATTTCTGACCGTGATGGCATTTAGTCCGCGATAGTCAATGCAGAATCGAAGGTCCCCATTTTGTTTCTTGACGAACAGTACAGGGGCTGCTGCTGGGGACCGCGAGATGCGAATGAATCCCTTGGCAAGTTCTTTGTCAAGGTAGTCACGGAGGGCTTTTAGCTCAGGCTGGCTAATTGAATATGGGCGGGAAACAGGGGGTTTTTTTCCAGGGTGGAGATCAATGGCGTGGTCCCAAGGACGATGGGGTGGCAAAGAATTTGCCTGTTTTCGGTCGAAGACATCAAGATACTCATGATACTGAAGTGGCAAAAAGTCTTTTGGATCAGCATCTTTTGGAACAATCATGGACGCGTTTCCTATACGCAAGCTGGGGAGGCGTTGTGTTGAGTCTTCTAGCATTAGGTCAAGGTCTCGAAGGCTGAAAGCGAAGGTGCTGCTTCCTGGTTGCTGACTGGCCAGGGTGAAAGCATCAGCGGATATTTGCCTGGGTTGAGTTTGACTGTTGGAAGCATGTAGTGGGCGTTCTATTGTAGGTCCCGGCTTATTCACATGTTTGAGAGTCTGATCTGCTGTGTTATGGTAGGGAATTGTCGTCTCGAAGAGACAGCAAGACTCTAGACATGGTTCACCAAAGGTAATTGAATGGTTCTTCCAATCAACATAGGGACAGTGCTTTTCTAACCAGGGTAGACCGAGTACAATATCGTGCTTACAGTTTGGGACGACATACGCTGTTACGGTTTCTTGGTGGTTACCAAAGCTAAGGGGGAGCTCTACAAAATTTGACACCTTCGAACTTAGTTTACCTTCGAATCCTAAGATAGCAATTGGCGATTTCAAAGTTTGGAGGGTGAGCTTGAGGTTTTGAGCGGTTTGAGAAGATACAAAGGCAAAACCGGAGGCGCCAGTGTCGACAAGAGCAACTAAATTTTCATTTTTTGTCCTAGCATTTATAGACATATGACGAGAAGATGAAATTTCAGAACAGCCCAAGCGTACTACTGAATACGACTCCAACGGGCGACTTGTTGTTGGGGGTTAATCTTTTAACTGTTCCTGGCCTATTTAGTTGTGGCTCTGTGCATGCCACAGTACGTGCTGGCAGCGGGCAATTCAGAGTGGCATGGCTTGGACCTATTACAACGTATGCACCGGCCGAGGAGCCTTCGAGCAGCTTTCGCCTGTTGGGTTAAGCGGCCTCCGGGCTGTCTTTGCTGGGAAACAGAATCTAGATCCATTCTTGATCCACCCTGAGATATAGTGGATTCGAACGCTGCAGACATGAGGGGAGTTCGGAGAGGGGCAGGAGCAGGAGTGGCGAATTGTCGCGGACGATAGAAGGCTTGTACAGGCGCATTGATTACCTGTATGTTTGCGTCCTTCTTTCGCAGATAGTTCACAAAGTCGTGATATTCTGTGGGAGCATCACTGGCTGAATTTAACAATGTTCTTAGCTCCTTAGACAATCGGCGTTCAAGCATTGCCTTCCATTGAGACTTATCATAGTCGGAATAGGTCGAGTCGGCGAGGTTGTCTTCGAAAACAGATATAAAATCATGAAAATTCATATCTTACTGGTATAGAGTTTCCACCGTTCGACTAGCCCTTTCCGTTAGGCCTGGATCTTGACAACGTTGCCGGAGAGCATCATAAAATTGATCTATTGAATTTATCTCCAAGGGTATTGTTGGGTTCTCGTAACAACGGAACGCAGTTCGCATTTTGGACAGGGCCGCAGGTCCAAGACAACGATAGGCATATCGCACTTTCGAGCCTTCATTTGGAAAACATTCGGCCTGATCTATAAATTGGTTCTGCAATTGAGAGCAGAAAGACCTTAAGTTGGCTGATTCACCGTCAAAGGGTGTAATCGAGGGGGCCGAGGGGCGGTGTATAGGAGTTGGGGTTTGAGAGGGAGGCGGAGTAACAACAGTAGAGTTGAGGGAAAAACTCGAGGCTGTCGCGTATATTTCCGCAACGCGCAAAGAGTCGATCTTAACTGCAAGTGTCAGAACACCAGGGGCGTTTAGATAGGCAATACTCCATAGCTTAGGAGGAAGCATTGTGACCTCAGCTTCAGTGGCATCCGTGTACTCTTTTGGTGGCGAGAACGAATTAGACATGGGAGTACGGGATTTATTTAATTATTTTATATAGACGCTTTGTAATGTCAGGCGCAGGTTCACTAGGCGCAAGACTCGAGGCGTAGGAGAGGGCGTAGCGTACGATGTACTGAGGAAGGACGCCTGGTGGAAACGCGAAGGACTTTCTAGAGAAGTGGTAAATGGGAAAGCGGGGAGTCGTTCTAGGTAAGGTGGCCGGAGGTGACGGTAGGTCACTATGGGTGGCAGAGGACGAGAGTGAGATGTAATTAGAATTATGTAACTATTCCTAAAGACAGAAAACAAAGTGTGGAGATCTCAGTCTCGGAAATGAAAACTATGTTGTAATTAAGGCAGCAACATGACTGCAGTAGACAAATGGTTCATATTAGAATAATATGCACTGACGCCATGAGATATGATTAACCTATATCATCACTCACTGGCATGAATAGTAATTAGCCAATAGATGCCTTACAGCATACATTGGCTTCAGGATCTCCAACAACTTTCCCATTTAGGTTAGATAAGGAAGTATGTTGGAATTTACACTAGTGTGCGGAAAACCCCGCTTTCATGTATATAGAGGGACTTCTAGCTACACAGATAGAATATAGCAATTTTCTTACAATTAACTATCCATTACACATCAGTAGACTTCGTCGTACATCAAACACATTCATCATAACTCTAACTCATCCTCATACTTGGTATGTCATTCTTACAATCTCCGGAACCATTCTAATTAACTACATAACTGTCCTCGCTAGATAAGAAAGCCTAGTGGGACTAAACAAGGAACCCATAAACCCTGCCTAAGGCATTTCTCCAGAATCCTAACACTGTGCGAAGAAGCTACGTGAGACTATCACAGCCGCCAAGAAGGAGCACCAGAAATGCTAAGTCGAAGCGATGACATCTCCGGCAGACATATTCAAGCTGATGCGCTCGGCCAACCATAGACAGGTCAGACCTCCTCCGCCGCTCAACTATAACGGTTCCCTTATCACCGACCCGTCTGAGCGAGCCACAGTTCTCCGTGATGCTCTTCTTACACGTCACCAAGCATCGGACGATCTTCCTACGTGCACTGCACCCAGTAATAACAGAATACCCTAGGAAGATGACATATCGGACAACGAGGTGCGAACTTGTACCATTGGCTGTACTAAGGCAGCCCCAGGAGCAGATGTAGTCACAGTTGAACTTCTTGAGGCCTGCTGGAAGACAATCGGACCGTATGTTACGCAGCTCTTTAAAGCTTGCATACGGCTCGGCACGCATCCATCTTGCTTCAAACTTGCAGAAGTGGTACTATTGGAAAAGCCAAATCGGGATCCAACTTCAATCAAAGGTTGGAGACCAATCGCTCTACTCTCGTGCCTAGGCAAGGATGAGAAAGACTCCTGGCCAAGCGAATGGCGCACCTCGCAATCATTTGTGATGTGGTGGGCCATCAACAATTCGGTGCGCTCCCAAAGCGATCTGCAACGGACCTGGTCTCCTGCGTAGTCCATGACGTCGAAGAAGCACGCTCCCAGGGATGGGCCTCGACATTCGTGACCTTAGACGTCCAAGGAGCGTTCGATGCAGTGCTCCACAATCGCTTGGTTAGACGCATGCAAGCCCAGGGATGGCCAGACTCGATCCTCCGATGGACGACTTCATTCCTCACACATCGGAAGGTACAAGTGCGTTTCTCCGGTGGAGTCACCACACAGAAAGAGCTGGTCTGCGGAGTCCCCCAGGGATCACCAATTTCGCCATTACTATTCCTTCTGTACATGGCGGAGCCGATGCAAAGTGGCAACCCAGGATCGAGGTTTAGCTATGCCGACGATATTGGAATTCTGGGGTTTGGACGCACAGTAGCTGAATCTGCCGGCGCTGCACAAAGAGAAGTAGACCATCTTCTCGAGTGGGCAGGGAAAAATGCTGTTGCCTTCGAAACGCAAAAGTCTGAAGTCATCCAATTCCCAGGACGACGCCGAGAAGAAGCAGTTGGGGTTCACATAAATGGAAATCTCATCGAGCCCGCTGATCACATCCGCTGGCTTGGCGTACATTTGGATCCGCGTCTCAATTTCAAACACCACGTAACCAACTGGTGCGGCAAAGCGATGAAAGCTGCACAGCAAATGCGCCGCTTCAACTCTACCTCTCGGGGAGCAGCCCCCGGGCCGTTAGTCGGCGCAGTAGACATGTGCATTGTCTCTCTAGCAACTTCTGGATCTGATGTCTGGTAGCCAGGGTCCAAACGCCCAACCACACGAGGAATGGTCACGTCACCTACCTCAAACCTCTGCAGCATGATTGACAAAGCTAACCTAATGGGATTGCGGGCTGCACTGCCAGTGATGAGGACAACGCCAAACGTAGCCGTTCACAGAGAAGGAGGAATCCCGCCGGCAAAGGTCATACTAGAGGGAAACCGACTCCGACTTTCGGCAAGGCTTAAGACCCTTGATGATAGATACCCGTTGAGGATCCGCGCTTCTGTGTGCCCGAATGTCGGCACTCGAAAGTACAAAAAGACCGCCAAACTCTCTGCCAGACCAGAGATTCAAATGTCACGGTTACAGCGTGCTTATCGAGAGCTCCCGGAAGCAGAGGCCCCCGAGGCCCTGGCGCCGGTAGTCTACCCTAAAAAGTCAGGCTCAAGGCTGACGGAACGCAATGACTGCGTTGGTTGGATCAATAACGTGACAGGAACGGACATCTGCGCATACTCAGATGGTTCATCGGAAGGACACGGACGCTCTGCCTGGGGTTTCGTTCTGAAAAAGGATGGGAAAGACATCGGCAAAGGAAGTGGCATCAAGCACGGGGGAGAGGTGCTGGATGCAGAGATAATGGGAGCAAGGAAGGCTCTGGAAGCCGCACTGGAGTTCTTGGATAACGGAAAGTCTAGGACAGTAGGACGGTCGCAGCAAATCCACGTGTTTCTAGACCGCCAGCAGGCTGTAAGCGCACTAACGACGGGCTCGTCTTCAAGCAGCCTAGAAGATGTACGCAGCTTTCGTGCATTAAGTAACGTGGCAAAAGTGTTGGTAAAATGGGTGCCAGGGCACGCAGGGATACAAGGGAACAAAGAAGCAGACACCATTGCCCGTGCCACCCTTCAAGAGCTACCTAGCCAGGATACTCCACCAGGATCATGTACTCTGGCATATCTTCGTGGTCTCATGAATCACCGGCGGTAAAAATTGCTGGAAGACTGGTGGATAGAGGCTTGTCCGCCTAAATACCGCCAACTTAACCTACAGGTTCGGCGACGCAAATCACCCGAACTGTCTTTCTCTAGGCACCTGCTCCGAGAATTAATTGCAGCCCGAACGGGTCACGGCAATTTCGCGGCATACCATCGCCGTTTTAACAACCTACGCGCTCCTATGGGGTGCTCTTGCGGGAAAGAAACTACTCCAACCCACTTCATCCACTGTAGCCGCCACGCACAACACACGCGTAGGCTCAGAAAGTCAATGTCCCACGTTGAATTTATCAAAAAGCTTCTCGGGCCCAAATGCCACGAAAGCTTCAAAACATTTGCGCAGGAAACCGGCTGTTTTGATAGACGACCTGCTCAATCATCCACTGCTCTCAGCGGGGATCAGATTAACTAGTCATTGCCACAACGCATGACACGAAAAGGAACGAGGCGAGAAGTGTCGTTTCTCTGAGGAAAGATTGAAGCTATTTGGATTTAGGAAAAAGGATTGATTTTTGATCTAGGAGTTGGAGTAGGTGGTGTCCGCGTCGTAATTTACTTCCTACTATTTCTGTAGCAAGTCCAGCGGTTGGAAATGAGTTGGGCCTGTAAGCAGTGATCCCCGCCGGCTCCACCAGTCTTGTACCTATAGTGGACCTAGAGCTTTAGCTTAGGACTTTAATATAGTAAAAAAAAAAACCCTTCATCAATAACTGCCATTAATCATCACCTGACTTATCTCTGTACTCCATAATTTCAACACTATTACACCCCATAAGAGATTGTAGATCAATTAACATCTTTCAATACTTTATTCCCAATAAAGCTCTCATAACAGTCAAAGTTCAGCATCATGGTGATACATCCTAGCCCATAACTGTAGAACAATGGTAGGGGTAGGGATATGAAGGAAGAAGTTATATGTAAGGGCTTAATGAATTCAAATGTACTTGAAAGACAATAACTCGTTAGGAATTAATAACTTATTCCTTGGGAAGTCAATCTACCACGTACTCTCCCATCCGTTATAATCTCTGCGTAGACTAGTCTTAAATCCCTCCATTGGCCCCCTAAGAATCTTCCTTTCTCCCAGGCACGACTCTTCTCCTGTATCATATTCCCCATCTGGTATGTACTATTGAAAGGCTATGCTGAGCTGGAATGACGTACCTTTAGGATGAAGGTATGGAAGGAGGTAGCTATGGCTTTAAGAGAAGTAAAGTTCGTGAGTTATACTCTTAGGACTTGGATCAATGGACGAACTTGCGGATATTCCCTGGTATTCTCAAGTGTGTAAATAATATAGAGATTGTTTTAATTTCCTATTGTATGAGTTGCTTAAATTATCTACGTGACAGGACCTTCTTCTATATACATGAATGAGGGGGTTCTGCACACTAGTGGATGTTCCAACATCTGTCCTTGTCTAACCAAGAAAGGAAGGATGTGAGAGCTCCTAGCGCCAATAGATACCTTTAGGAATCTATTGGGAAATACTATGTCATACCAATGAGTGATGATTTAGGTCAATTATATCCCATGGCGCATGTGCACATTATTCTAATGTGAACAGTTTATTATAATGCAGTCATGTTACTCCCTTAATTACAACATGTACCCCCTCGGAAACGGAGTGGTCCTAGTGACCAGTCACAATCCGGGCAAAGCCCGTCACATATGTAGTGTTCTTCTGCTTCAGAAATCTTCAGTTCATTACATTTACTGAATACCTCGAAAGATCTATTGATACCTTCTTCGTGTCACCCTACCAAACTTTACCCTAAAGCTCTATTCAACTGCTTCATTGCTTGGCAGATATCCTTTACTTCCCTATACCATTTCAGCATTCCTCCTTCACAATACGTAACCTCAGAACATTTGTATCTGCTCTAGAGTTGATTATTGGCGGCAGTGTAATACAGGGCTATCTCCGGTAGACGAAGGTGTTCGCCGGAGAATGGCTTGGCCTAATTTAAGCAATTTTTAAAGTAAGAAGCCCTGATATCTTGGCTGTTTTCTAATCTCTAATGCCCTTCAAAGTTTAACGAGACTTGATATTAGGAATCCTGCATCATGTTTGTCTGAGGGTCCGGAGAAAGCATAAGCTAGGAGATGACAAAGTCGAATCAAATAGATACTTGAATCAGGATTATAATATAAAGGATTCTAAACTAAGGAACAGGAGGGAAAGAAAGCATCTACAGATCTATAACTGCACATAATTTATACCTGGCCCGTGTGTTCCATACTGGGTAACTCCTTATAATACAGACTAATCATTACGTCACTGCACCCTTACTCATTACTATGATGCAAGGCTGTCACATCACCCCTCCCTCCGAAAAAAGCTTGTCCTCAAGCTTGGAGTCATTGGATAATTGTCGTCTAATTCATTATAATCATCAAAACCGTTTTTCCATGAGTCTAACCATAGCATCAGGTGCTTTGGCGGGCCTGGTTTATGTGGATATTGCAGATGATACTCCATAATCTTTTGCGGCGCTGTTTTGAAGTTAGAAGCCGGATAATACTGTGGGTCATCGTCCCAGCCGAGCCACTTTGCACAATATTGAAGTTTTTTTCTGATTAATTTGACATCAAGAATTTTATCAACTTCCAACTCATCATCATCTGCAATATTAATTGGGGTTGGCTGTGGAAGGATTTGCCCTGGTAATGGATCATCGGCAGCTTTTCTCAAAAAACAAGCGTGAAAGACATCATGGTTTGACCATTGCTTCGGTGTATTTAACTTGAAAGAGTACCCCTTCTTAGAAATTATTTTAAAAGGCCCTATAAATTTAGGGGCCAGTTTTGTATTTGGTTGTTGAAGTCGTAGATTTTTTGTCAATAAATAGACTCAATTGCCTATGTCAAAATCAGGTTCGCGTCGATTTTTATTGGCTTGGGCTACCATTTTAGCTTGGCTCCGGTGCATGATTTCCTGTCCGACCCTCCAGTTTTCTTGTAACTTTGATGCAAAGGCTTTCGCATCCTCAAGTGCTAGAGTTTCTCGTGCGTTTTTGGGGTTTTGCGGTGTTTTCCAATCATAGGACTTTCGAGGTGTATAGTCACGAGAGAGCTGGAATGGGGACATCCCAATTGAGTCATGAGGAAGTGTTAGCTGAGCATTATCCATAGCTGGTAAGAGATCTGACCAATTGTCTTGATAGTAGTGGATAAAAGGTCGAAGACAATGTGTGATATACTGATTCATAATTTCCGTTTGCCCATCAGTCTGCGGAGAGTAGGCAGTCAATAGTCGCAACTCTACTCCTAGTAGTTCCATAACAAATTTCCAGAAGGCTGAGATGAATTGAGCGCCTCTGTCGGATACAATAGAGTCCGAGATGTCGTAGTAGCGGTATACATAAGTAAAATACAAGTCCTCAGTATTGCGTGCTGTAACATCCTTTTTACAAGGCAGGGTAAAAGAAACCTTTGATAATCGATCAATAAATACTACGACCTTATCAAAACCCTTTTTATCTCTTGGCATGTCTATATAATCAACGCAGATATGCTGCCAAGGTCGGTCAGGAACAGGCAGTGGATTTAGTAGTCCAGGAGTTTCATCTCGTGCTGCGTGGTTAACACAGCAAAGATGACAGTTGCGAGAGTATTTTTCTGCTTCTTTTTGCATACCATTCCAGAAGTATCTTGATTTGAGTTCTTGGTATGTTTTATTGCATCCAGCGTGAGCATTAGATAATTGATTGTGCACTTATTGTATTAATTCTGTGCAGATATTATCAACCAATGGAACTACTAATTGACTTTTGAAGAAAATTATGCCGTCATCTATCGAAAGATTAGTATTTTTGTTGACTTGTTGGCGTAGATCTTTTAAGCTGTTGTGGGTTTTATTTGCGGCAATTACGGCATCAATGACTTTGAATGACTCAAGATAGTAGAGATTTAAATCTTTTATGATCTCATTAGACAAATTCTGATCCTGTAATAGAGGTTTGTAACGAATTTCTCTTTTAATACTATCTTGAATATTTAAGTCTTGTTCTCGACGCGATAAAGCGTCTGCAGAGGCGTTTTGATGACCTGGGCGAAAAATAATTTGGAAGAAAAACTGGGACAGAACTTCGGCCCATCGTGCTTGTCGGGCAGTAAGATCTTTTGAAGTCATGAAGTATTCCAATGCTCGATGGTCAGTTAAAATTTCTACTTTGTGTGGGGAACTTTGTAACTCAGCCCTCCAATTTGCTAATCCTCGTATTATGGCTAGCATTTCCTTATCATGGACCTCGTAGTTTAACTCTGCTGGCTGCATAGTCTTAGAAAAGAATGCAATTGGATGCCAAACGTCGTCTTCGTTTTTTTGAGAAAGCACAGCAGCTACGACTCCATCAGATGCATCAGTTTCCAGTCGAGATGGGCGCTCTGGATCATAATGAGATAGCAGTGGTGCTGAAGTGAGTGCCGTTTTTAATTTTTCGAATGCTTTGTGACAAGCCAAGTCAAAGTCAAAAAACAAGCCTTTTTTAGTTAGATTCACCAGTGGTTTGACAATGTGACCGAAATTTGCAATAAACCGACGATAAAAGTTACAGAAACCCAGGAAAAATTGGACTCCCTTTACTGTTTTTGGAGGTAGCCAGCCTTTCACAACAGAAATCTTTTCGGGATCTACCATCAATCCTTCAGTAGAAATAATAAAGCCCAGATATCGTGTTTTAGTTACATTAAACTCGCATTTTCTTACATCTGCTTGTAATCCTGCCTGATGTAGCCTTACTAATACCTTTCTTACATGTTCTACATGATCACTTTTGTTCTCAGAGTAGATTAAAATGTCGTCAAGGTATGCAGTACAGAAAACATCTAGATAATCGAGAAGAATATCATTCATGTATCTTTGGTAAGTTGCAGGCCCATTGGTCAACCCAAAAGGGAGAACTTTGCACTTATATGATCCATATCTGGTGCGGAAAGTTGTCAATTCCTCCGAGTCTGGGTGCATGCAAATTCTATGAAAAGCTTGTCTAATGTCTAGTTCACTATATATTTTTGCTTTATTTAATTGCGAGAGGGTTTCATCAATTAAAGGTAGCAGATATCTATCTTTGCGGGTTAAGACATTCAGTTTTCGGAAGTGGATACAAAATCGGAGACTTCCATCTGATTTCTTCACAAAGAGGACTGGACTTGAGGATGATGCTTGGCTAGGTTCAATGAATCCCTTGTGGAGGTTTTCTAACAAGTATTTATGCACAGCTTTTAACTGATCTGCAGACATAGGGTATAAAGGATCTAATTTTAGTTGAGCCTGATCTTCTAAAGCTATATCATGGTCATATGTACAGTGAGGAGGGAGTTTGTCGGAGGCGGATTTAGAGAAAACATCTATGAGGTCGTGGTAGTCCGAGGGGATTTTCTTAATGGTTTCATTTAAATCTTGTTGAAAATCATCTAAATGTACTGATGGTTCCACATTTGCTAGCTCTTGTTCGATCTCATGGAGGCTAATAGAGAACAATATACAATCAGCTGGTATCAAATTCAAGTGAAAAGCAGGGGCGCTTATTTCACAGATATCCATTCCCATTAATTTACATGTATTGGGTTGACAGCTAGGTATTGGCTTTTGTGGTGGTTGTGTAGTCGTTTCAGTAGGTAATTCATTTGTGATGTAAACAAGATGAGATTTGCCATCATTATCAGGAGTTTTTATACTTCTGTTATAATTATCAAGATTCTTGTTGGCTTCGCTTGATAATTCATTACTGTGAGGTGCACTGCAGGAACTCCGGTGAAATTTTTTTTGAAATGCACAGACCTCTTTTTCGAATTAGCCCCAAAATGAAAATTCTTGTCTTCTTCTTTCAACAATTTGTCACAGCAATCAATATCTTTTTGGTGCTCATTTTGTACTGTAGGTTTGTTTTGTAACAAAATGTTCAGATGAATGCGAATTGGTGATGAGAATGAGGGTGTTAATTGATGGTTCAATGGCCAGACGAGTTTGCGTTGTCGTGAATCAATCATCACATTGTAGTGTGCCAGCCATCTACTCCCAAGGATTATATTGTTGGTTCCTAACTCCACAATAAGGAATGGTATGTTGTCCAAACGCCGTTTGTCTATCCATAATGACAGCAAAATGTATTGTGAAATTATGGGACCTTTCTTCCCATCAAATCCTTTTGACTGAATAGAATAACCCAAATTAATTGGAGTCTGACCCAACTACTTTGCAACTGCTGTTGCGCACTCCGAATCAATGTAGGCGAATTCGTTTGCGCCTGTGTCTGGGAGAACAGATATACCATCAACAACTTGATAGTTAAACGAAAGTGAGCACTGCAAGGTATATGTTTTCCCTGAAAATAAATTGCCCAGGTCTACTTCTTGTATATTGACCAGGTATCCTAGAAGGGCTTCTTTGTCTAGGATTCCTCTTTTCCCTCATACAACCCATTAAGGACTGGCAAATTTCCTTCGGACTCTACTTCACTCCCAGATTCTTCAACTGCAACAACCTGGACTGTTGGAGGGCTTATTTTGGAGTTATATCTAGGACATTCTAACTTGGTATTTCCAGCTTTTTTACAATTGTAGCATATAACTCCTCTAAATTCCGACAATTCCTTATTGAGCTCTTTGCGAGGGCTTGGTTGGTTAACTGAGTAACTTGCAGACGAGTTGGGGTCGTAAAGTTTCCTCGAATTGAGTTTCTCTTGCCAAGTGTTCACTATACTTTTTTCAAGTCTGATCCTTTCCTTGTCTACAGGCTCTGCGTGTTGGCATAATGAGTTGAAGTCGGGTAAGAGATGCAGCTGTGTATATACGGCTTGTTTGAGCTGCCGGTTTATTTTCTGATACAAAAGATCTTTCCTCATGGAGTGATGGATTTTGGCTTTTCCTGCTAAAGAAATAAATCTAGTCTTAAAGTCTTGGAACCATTCAGCAGATCCCTGTCGGAGGGTCTCAAATTTAACCATATTGTCACGTTATAAGGTACTACTTCGGTAGGTTGAAATGAGGTGGTTAACCATCTGGACTGAATTTACAAAGTCATTTTCTTCATCTTCCCCAGTGAAGTAGGGAGCCAATAATTCCTGTGCGTCGTCGTTAATAGATGCGAAGATGAAGTTCATGATTCGATCGTCCGATCCCCAGTGTCCTTCGTTGTCTTTTATTTTTCCTCCAAGCATTATCAACCAATTTTCAAAAAACTTCAAGTCACAAGAGCCTCCAAACTCGCGGATAAGGTCAATCTTTCGGTCTGGCTCTCCTAAGATTACATTTCCATATGTTAGTCCAACGCTCTCTTTCGAGTCTTGATATTTTGCAAATGGGGGTCCTTGTAAGTCTGGCTCTTCACTACTTCGATGTCTTGACATTCTCTTATGTTGAGTTTCAGGTATATTGGTCCGGTATCTTTCGGCCGAGGGACCTCGATGTCAATACTCACTAGGCATGTTTCTATTTGGCGATTTCCCTTTTTTAAATTGGGGAGCAGAATTCTCCTGACATTCTTCTTCCTCAACCTCTTCAATATCCTCGCATTTCTGTCTTACTCTAGAAGGGTAGCGAGGCTGTGTTCTTGACGAGCGATGATTCAAATTTAAATCAGTCGAAGAAGAATTTAAATTCACAGACTCTATAAGCTTTTCAAATTGTTTCATCTTTGTCTTCAATAATTCTATTTCTTCTTGTTGATGCCGATTGATTATTTCCAAGTCATGATAGCTACTTAATTGTTTGTATGCAGTTTCCACAATGGCATCCGACATTTTTTTTCCAACTTCATTATGAGCCATTGTCAATTCTTCCACCCTTTGATCGACTTCTGAAATGCGTGATTTCTTTTTCCGAAAGGCGACATGTGGCACCTCGGCTCTCGTAGGTATTTCATCTTCTCCTGAGTTAACATCTGAATGTTCGCGTTCCGAATCAAAAGCAGGTTGTGGAGGTAAACGTGTCTCGGGGCTTTTATATATATCACTCACCTTGAAGCGTTAAACTGAACAGTGTGTAAGTAAAGGCGTGAGTAATAAAAATGAGGTATAATAATGTAAAATGAAATAATAATAAAATAGACTTTATCTTATATGATTTTTCTATTTGAGAGTAGGAAAACTTCACCAACAACGGTAACCTATGTGGTTAGTTATTCCTTGAAAGTACTCTTACAACAACACTGAGTTATGGTACATTTTGTCGCGTTCTTAAAGTTAACTGGGAAAAAATCTCAGTCTCAATGAGGTCAGGAATTTATATTGCCTTCCCAGGTGTGGAGATGAGTTTAGAATAATGTGAGGGTCCGGAGAGAGCACGAGCTAGGAGATGACGAAGTCGAATCAAATAGATACTCAAATCAGGATTATAATATAAAGGATTCTAAACTAAGGAACAGAAGGGAAAGAAAGCATCTACAGATCTATAACTGCACATAATTTATACCTGGCCCGTGTGTTCCATACCGGGTAACTCTTGATAATATAGACTTATCAGTATGTCATTGCACCCCTACTCATTACTATGATGCAGGGCCGTGACAGTTGGAAACGCAGATGTCGCCGATCTTTCCGAACTTCATAGACCACGAGCGTCTCTGACTCCAAATCCTGGTGAACAGTATCGGAAGTGAGCCAATACTTGGTCTCTTTTCGACCTATCGCGCATCCTGGCTATAGTGGCCGTGGATCTGGTAGCAACACTATAAACACCGCCATGGTTGGATGATGCACTGGTACATCATCTTGGCCAGTTCCTCAAGTAAGGTCTGGATAGGTAGGACACATGTCCCACCCGAGACAGGAGACCGCTGGTTCGAATCCGGCAAAACCAAACTACATCTCTCGTGGCGCTGGTATGCATGGATGAATGGAGCATGCTTGGGTAATCAAAGGTTTTGAAATTCCCTTTGGTGGGTACTTACGGAGGAGGGTCGACTATTGGTGTAAGCGAACATACCTCATAGTGGTATTTACAAATGAAATCCAGAGTATGAGTGATTCTAACTTCAAAAGAGTCATCCAATATGTATATATAGTACCGGTCATGTGTCATAGCTAGATAGACGAATACACATTAAATGATTAAAAAAAAAGCATGTTGGGTTTCTGTGGAGATCTATCTCATTGAGGGCAAAAAATTGACGTATTGGGGTAGAATAGAATAGAATAGAATAGAATTGAATTTAAGTCCCTACTAAGTCTATGACTATGAGGGACTGACGTAATGGGGTATTTTGGATCATTGCCTCATGGCTCAGCTTTGATATTGTGAAATTCGACTGCACTTGACTCTGGGAGAATATTTGACCTGTAGGTTTGTAGTGGACAACGCGCACAGGAGTTCATTAGTTGTCCTCTCCACTAGGCTTTTTGGCCTAGCGAGGATAATCAGGTAATTTTCACTTGCGAGACTGACGTCTTCACGCTCTATATTCTATCTTTAGGAATAGTTACATAATTCCAATCACATCTCACTCTCGTCCTCCGCCACCCTCTATTACCTATCGTCACCTTCGGCTGTACTCTCAAGAGCGATCTCCGCGTTCCCCATCACCACTTCTTTTGCAATTCCTCCTCATTCCAACCCTAGCGGGGACTATTCTCAACACCTCTCAGTGGTGTCCCCTGCGAACCTCCAGCTCTCACTGTAGCATCTGCAGAGCCGAGATTGAGTAACAAAGTCCTCACTTCGATGAGGGTTCCCATTCGTTTTCGCTGTCTTTATCGTCTTCACCCGTAGCATATTCCCCTACTACCATTATCATGGAGGAAAAGCCATCCGATGAGTTTTCGGAGCGTACCCAGCACCCAGAACGGAGATGGTGGATTGGATCAAGTCGGCCTCGACTGTTACAAAGAAGGGAGATATAGATGAATATATGCACCTTATATGATCCCGGTGTCTAGGACTCGCCTGGCTGGGGCTGCAGGGATTTAGAGACCTTTTCCCGCGCACGCAGTTTGTATTGATACCCTTTTCATTTTTTCAAGCAAAAAGTTCTGTGGAAAAGGTGGCTGAATAACACGGATAAAAACTGAGCTGAATGGCTATTCCTCATGGGCAATGTATCAATGATCTCTCAGGAAACACGAGAGGCAAGGAGCGCTGTACAAGGTGTGGCCTGGGCTAGAGAGGAACGTAATGTGTTTTGATCTATGACTCAAGTAGTACGCAAAAATAAACATCACAAAGCACCAATAGTTTAAACTCCATATTTTAATGACAATTTGGTTTCCCACTTTGAAAGAGTAGATATTAAATGTTCTTTAGCAGTCTCACTGAAATCGTCCCCGTAATACACTCTCG
Source organism: Blumeria hordei DH14 (assembly GCA_900239735.1). NCBI lineage: Eukaryota > Fungi > Ascomycota > Leotiomycetes > Helotiales > Erysiphaceae > Blumeria > Blumeria hordei. The sequence goes on along the minus strand of OENG01000025.1, from coordinate 1,274,835 downwards.
TGGACGTTGCGTGATAGCCCCATCGGAAAAGATACAGATGAAGAGTGCATTTTTCAAAGATGGACTCATTATCTTTTTTGCCAGATCTAGTTTATTTTCCAGTCTCTCCTCTCGCTTATATTTATATATTAGGTTTAGATAGCTACACACTCAAGAATCTTCAATCGTGATTAGAGTCAATATGCCGACAAGTAGTAAACAATTTTCCCCCTCACACGGTAATTTTAGCTCGGACTCTAACTACTATAGGTACCTTAGGTCATATTTACATTTAAAAACTTTTCTTTCCTTTAATCCTTTCAGTCTGACAGCTTCGAATTTTTGCAGCTTAAAGTCGATGTCATAAACTATTATGTATTCATACCAATGATCTATATTCAGGTCAATAAAGTCAAAGCCAAAAGCATGCATGGTGGTAGAAACTTACTATCGATGAATCCGAAACCTTCCGGAACATTGATAGGGCGCCAATACAGTTGACCGGTTGCCCTATTCTTGGGTTTGCCATCATACAGATAACCCGGACTTCCTATGTTAAAACCTTGTTGGCAGTTTATTGCCTGTTCTTGGGCTTGATCCAAGGAACTATTGACGTGTGATACCGGAATGTGAACGTCATTACCACAAAGATATTGAGGTTCAAATCGCACTATACCAGCAAGAGAGCCAAGCCATGTACCAAAGAATGCGAGGAGAGTGGCTGTACGCATCTTTGATGATTCGGGATGTCGAGGGGGACAAGGGGACGGTTGATGCGTGCTCGAGCTAGATTGGCGATGGGATGAATGTCTCACTGGATAGTCTTAAGATTGCTAGAAGACGATAAATACGCCATCATAGACTTGTACGCGGTTCCAGTTTTTGTTGTTGTGACTCTAACAGTCCTGCACATGTTACACTAGTCATGCACTTTCTCGTTTTCGTTTCCGTTATTCGTATTATTGAATTCAGCGCCACATTTATTCTCTGTAATATTAATTATTCTTGGCGCTTATCACAAGATATGTTGGATATTATGGTATATGCATGATTCTATCTTACACTCAGCTAGCTTGGGGGCCTACTGGTAGTCGAAACATACTTACACCATGATAATGTCGCCATACTGGGACGTAGGCGCATATCTTGGCTTATTTCTAAATTCCTCCCACTAGATCAAATTCCTGTCTAGATAGGTAGTTTTCTTCTCTTTCAGAAATCTTCAGTTCATTACATTTACTGAATATCTCTGAAGGTCTATTCATACCCTGTCCGTGTCACCCTACCAAACTTTACCCCAAAGCTCTATTCAACTGCTTCATTGCTTGGCAGATATCCTTTACTTCCCTATACCATTTCAGCATTCCTCCTTCACGATCCGTAACCTCAGAACATTTGTATCTACTCTAGAATAGATTAGTAGCGGCAGTGTGAAACGGGGTTATCTCCGGTGAATGAACGTATTCGCTGGAGAATGGCTTAGCCTCATTTTGGCATTTGTCTAAAGTATGAAGTCCTGATATATTGGGTGTTTTCTAATCTCTAATGCCCTTCAAAGTTTGAGGAGACTTAGTATTGGGAATCCTGCATCTTGGTGGCAGCGTAAATTTCGCCCATCTTTCCAAATTTCATAGACCACAAATGCCGGCAAAGACGAATTCTTCACCTTCCAGTGGTGCCGGTGTAATCGCTCAGTATGCTCTGCATATCTGGGATAGCCAAGAAGAATCGCATCCGAATCGAAGTCGAAAGCAGCCTCAAGCATATCTCCATTTGATGACCTCTCGACAATTCCTTTCTTAACATTCTCATCTGAGTCCTCAACCTCTTTCCAACCACGCCTCATCTCGCCTCAACAACCAATAAAGAAGTTACTCCAATTGCAAACAGGAGCTTGCCCCATTAATTACCGGCCATCACCGACTACAAATTTACGACGCTATGTATACCCGCAAGGAGGAAATCAAGTCATAATATACAAAGCTCGAGTCATGGTTTATGGGGGACTGATGCTCTAATGGAGTTCTACATCTTGAGGAAGGATAGGCAGCTGAGATGTGGTGCGTGAGGAGGAACAGGTCTCTGAAGACCATGCTGAGACTGACATTTTCGAGGGGTTTTCAACTTTGGAACGTTTGTGGGCGCCAAGACCGAGATTTCGGCTAATTAGCCAGGAGGGTTTCTTTTGTCGATGAGTCAACGGCACTCCCCAGCGCCCTGGACGGCACAAAAGAAGTTAGGCTAAGCTACTATACAGCAATCACGCTCTGTCAAGACTTTTCTGACATTCCAGCACGACCTTAGGGAAGGAGTTGGAAGGAGGCTAGAAAGGCAGAGTGCGAATTTCCCGAGGTACCCACAAGTCTGCAGCGCCCAGCTGGCCGGCCTCTTCGAACGCTTCAGAAGGGGCACTATGTCTTCGGATTTAGTCCTGATGTCGGTATTAGAAGAGCTCCGCACCCAGTGGTTTTTGCGATTTTTCCCGGCTGCCATACACCCGCAAATGGCCATCGTTTCGTTGGTTGGAGAGGGGAGATAATGAAGGGTAAAGGGCTCCTCTAAGTGTATGATCGAATGAGGACTTGTGAGGGGTGGTACTGTTTGAGGGGAGCTGTATGGGAGGCATAGGAGGGGATATACTACTGGCATAGGTATCCTTGGCCTGTAGGCAGAGAGGACCTGCATGTCCTACATAGTCTTAGACTCAGACAGGACAATAAAATGATTTAATAAAAATAAATAGACCACAAGTGTCTATGACTCCAAATCCTGGTGGATAGCATCGGAAGTGAGCCAAGAGTTGGTCTCTTTTCGGCCTAGCGCGCATCCTGGCTATAGTGGCCGTGGATCTGGTAGCAACACTATAAACACCGCCATGGTTGGATGATGCACTGGTACATCATCTTGGCCAGTTCCTCAAGTAAGGTCTGGATAGCTAGGACACATGTCCCACCCGAGACAGGAGACCGCTGGTTCGAATCCGGCAAAACCAAACTACATCTCTCGTGGCGCTGGTATGCATGGATGAATGGAGCATGCTTGGGTAATCAAAGGTTTTGAAATTCCCTTTAGTGGGTACTTACGGAGGAGAGTCGACTATTAGTGTAAGCGAACATACCTCATAGTGGTATTTACAAATGAAATCCAGAGTATGAGTGATTCTAACTTCAAAAGAGTCATCCAATATGTATATATAGTACCGGTCATGTGTTATAGCTAGAAAGACGAATACACATTAAATGATTAAAAAAAATAACCTGCGTCTGACACATAGGAAATTAACCAATCGTCTTACTGCTTACTTTAACTGTAACGGCTGTTGAGCCTAAGGATTCCTGTAGCCTACGCTAGCTATCGCAGGCAATGGCTCCAAGTGAATCTTCGGGAAGGATCTCGGAATACCTGGATCTTAGAATATTCTCAATGAACCTTCTGGAAGCAGTCTGAAGGTTCATGAGGATGACAGGTGTATTGAGAACCTTATGGAAGAAGAGTATCTCAGAGTGTTTATAAATTTGTAGTCTAGCTATAGGAATTCACTCCCCAGAGAATTATAATAAACGTATTGTATCTACAAGATCGCCCATGCATTTTGTAATGAAACCGTGACATTAACATATGCATCAATCTCGGATGTCAGTTGAATTTGAATTTGAAATCTTCTACGTGACATGAAAGACCCAACATCTATCTAGACGTGACACGGGTGTCATAGGCTAAAGTCTAGCACAATTCAGGTATAAGCCTATGTAATTTGAATATTGGGGGATGAGTATGAGATAGGGCTGGAGAATCATGGGAGACCCAAACGTCCTACATACTAATGGTTGAATGATCCGATGGTCGGATGGTTGAATAGTTATAGGGCTAATCTTTGGTAGAAAGAAGAGCAGTCAGGCACCGTGGCAAGAGGCATCCACCACATCTTGTTCTTCATATTATTCATTTCATTTTCATAACTCGAAACCTTGGCATAAGGCCAGATCATTTAAATAGTGGGTTCCCCCAGTAAATTTCGTCTTAAGTTTAAGATTCTCTATTGTACCTAGATGTAGATAGTTCGTGAATAACATCTATCTTACGACTCTTACAACGGGTAGATGGGGTCTTGGAGGTCATTATTTCCTAAATGACCGGCAGCAAATGCAGAAGCAACAAAAGAAATGAATAAAGTGCTGTCAATATCTGAGTTACAATACCGTACGCCGCATCCCCATCTTCCACACCCAACTCCCCTTGATTTTGAAATAATCTCAGCATGGTCATCTCCCATTGTGACGTGATTGATGTTTGAAAGTACTTCAATTGATCCTTAGAATATTAAGCTAAAGAGAGAAGAAAGAGGCTATGAAAGGCGGGGTATCAACCCCAAACTATATACAAAGAACGTGGGTAACATTATAAAATTGGCAGGGAACAGAGCCTATGTGCCTCAGGCCGCCATCATCATCAGCATTGTGACAAATTGTCACACCCACCCTGTTCATTCTTCGGTAATCTGTAACATTTGCTTGTAGTTAGGAACTAGATAAACTTCTGCCGTCCCTTCTCCCCTATCATTTCCCTAGCCCCTGGTGTTGTCATTTTCTCACAGCTTCTCTAAAGTTGCATAGCAGGTCGACACTCTGAAATAGTGCAGGGCCTATTTTCTCGGTCGTAAATGTATTTGAGATCTTCATGTTTGGTGTTAAAACCTCTGTGGGAGTCGAAGTGGTCCCCGTGTCCTTTTATTGCCGATATAAGACGGTGGTACGCCCATCTTGGTAAAGCTAGTTCCGGTGGTCTTTTGCAACGCATGAATAGGTCCAGATATTTGTATTAATTTAACTGATACTTCTGCTACCACTATTCCATCAGCTCTTGGCTGCGCAGTTTAACCCACCTCCCTAATTTCACAGTCTAAGCATAGGCACTGAGGCAACCTTATGGTCAGAGGTAGTCTATTTTCAATCTATGGTAAACTACAGATTGAAGAGGATAATAACAGTTACTCTATGCATGATTATTATCCAGGCCAATAACACAGTTTTTTATCTGTATATCTGTATCCCTTCTCGTATCCCCTTGTCGTGCCATATTCTTGGAGGTGTGTCGGACCTTTTTAGCTGGTTCGGAAGCTTTAATGATTGAGTCTGGAGGTATCTTGGAGAATAGCTCGCACAGGAGCTTTCAATTGAATTAAATAAAAGATGTGATTGTCTGTCTGTCTGTCCATCTTCCTCTTCCTCTCAGCTTATATATCTATACATATCTACTACCTGACATATGATGATTATATCTAGAAATAGCTTCCTTACATCACAAGATACAATCCAAACATGTTGTAGCCAAGATGTAATCCTAAAACGACTCAATACCAGTCCTCCACGTCTGTTACACGGACGCCAAGTATTTTCTAGCTGAAAACTACCTAAAACGCCAAAGTTTTCCTGAGGCAATCACAAATTATGTCAGGTACCAGCTTGGCATGTTATTCTGACATTAATGTTACAATCATGTTAGAAGAATGGAACTTACATGAATCACGTAACATTAAGTCAAGAATACGGATTCCATCGGGCTCTGATCCTGGTCTGACAGGGATCCTTAGACAACCCATATACTTACATCTCATTAATACAAAAACAACCCAATTATTAACCCCGAGCCTATAGAATAGAATAGAATAGAATTGCATTTAAGTCCCTACTGAGTCTATGACTATGAAGGACTACCCCGAGCCTATAGTAGGGCCTAAAGCAGTATTGCAATTCAGATAAGAAAAGAGCACATTTGTCTCAATTCTTATCTGTACCGAAGGAAAGCCCCTGGAGTGATTAATCCAAAATACCAGTGTGGATGTCCGTCTCAAAATGTCAAATATATGGTCTTGGCGTGTCCTCAGTGGGCAATGGGAGGAGGAGAGGTTCTACAAAAGGCAAAAGACAGGTCATTTGCAGCAATGATGAACAGCCCTGATTACATAGAAAGGATTACAAAATGGATCCTGGCAAAAGGCCGGTTTGAACAATTCCGGCTTGCAGGAATAGTAGAAATAGCATTGCACGAAAAGATGAGACGATGTGGACAAGTATAAGACGGATTTCACACTGTATAAATAGTGTAAATGCACTTCCTGAAGGAAACCTCAGTAAACAAATAGACACGAGACAGACAGTTGGGGGGGTTTTTACCGAATCTAGTTTCCTCCTGTGTAAATATTGTAGCTAGATATTCCTGCATGGGACCATAGGGTACCTGAACGGGCTAAATGAAATCAAATCAAATCAAACCCCGAGCCTAGCTCTATACTCTGGAAATTCTAAGAAGAGCAGGGCTGGTGAATCAAACTCTACCCAACGGGTATCATATCAATCCATGCTTCAGTCAAGTCTCATACATCAAACATGCTCAATGAAGTTATTGTTATTGATTCTGGTCATGAGTCAAATGTGAAAATCTTTCTTGTTCCAATCTTACAGAAACTGCAAACGTATAGGGTGTAGATTTGCAACAAGTATTCCTTGTAGTATTTGCCATATCCGCAGAAGGAAGTTTGTGCGGACAGTAGTTGACTTGTGGCCAAACACAGGTATAAGTAGCGAGTGTTCGGCTTGCAATTAGAATGATAAGATTAATACTGTTATCGTCTAGTTTATGTGTATTAAGATCGATAACATTTGAAACAGTATGGAGACAAATATAACTCGTGGCTCTACTATAGCTAATTCCGCAGAATGCAATAGTCAAGCTTGAGTTCTATTAATTCTTGTCTATATCCCGCCTGACCCCCAACTCCGAAATCTACACTTTGTGCGTAGCTTACCAATCGTAAGCTAACCGCATTGAGTAGTTTATGTTACATTACGTAGCCTGCTACGTTTAGGATCTACATTTATTTTAAGCCACAATCTAATTTGATTTGATTTGACTTCGTTTCGTATCAGGCTTACGCTCTACACCCAATAGGCGTCATACGGATCTATGCTCCCTCGGGACACACTACAACCTAAGTACATAGTTTGCTTGTCAAATCTATACGCAAACCATAAATAATGAAATTAATTCCAAGAAAATTGAGCGCCCTGCGCATCTCCTTCCTCACAACTCTTTGTCCTGAAAAACTTCTATTTCGGCAGGACTTAATCCTCCCGATGTGGTGTTTGCCTCTCGTAACACTTAGTTACTGTTAAGAACTGGAGAAATCTTTCCCAACCCTTTTCTACCATCATCTCCCGTCCTCTCAGTGGTGTTTCGTGCCCAAAGTTTCTCCATTGCTATAGAGCAATTCGGCAATCCACAATCTAATCTCGTGTGTGTTTACTCACACAAGGTTCGCATGCCTGGTTATAATCACTGAAGCTCATAACTTTATTACACACCGCCTAGGCTAGTTATGTGAGATCATCTTAGACTATTTTATGATATAGGCCAAACTAGAAGCATATTGACTTGATTAAAGGATTTAAATTCAAATTTTACTGCCTGTCTCGGGCTGTGGGCCGGTTATTGTCCTGTGGCTAATGATTACAGTCACGTGCCACCGCAATTCTACGATATCCTATGCTCTATTCCAGGTCAGTTCAGTCGTGGCTTGAAGATTCTAATTAGTGTTAGCAAGAATGGGAATTACTCTCAGTGGAATATGCGAAAAGCCGATATCAGCAAAGGTCAAATCTTCCAGATCTTTTTATAAATGCATAGACAGTTGAAGTAACACTTTGATAGTTGGCCAAACAGAAAATTATGAACTACCTTTGTGTATCTAATTGCACCGGCATCAATACTCAAATAGTGACATCGGAAATATACTTTTACACTAGGCTAAGGTAGATAGTAAACTTTCACTAGTAAACTTTCACTAGTAAACTTTCACTAGTAAACTTTCACTAGTAATCTTACTGAATTCTTCTTCGGGATATATTCTGGTGGACAAATCGTTTCAGCCCCTTGCGAAAGGTATGAATGAGGACTTTATGTGTGAGAACAAGACTTTTAAATTTTTGGGAAATCTAGTAGATTATCCAACTTCTCCAATATATAACTCTATATGATATTTATAAAGTGTAGCCGCTCTCAGATATTCATTAACAATTTGAGTTAATTTTTCACCAAGGAGTAAACAATGTTCTCTCTCTCTTACAGTAATTTGAGTGGAGATTATAACTGCACTTGGCCCTCTCAGGTTTATTGACAGCTAATTAAGTTTTCTTTCCACGTATCGGTTGCTTTAAATGCGTTGACGTAGTACAAATCAAAATTAGAACTATATACTACTTCGTACCCATAATATTCACCTATATTAAGGTCAGTTAAGAGGGGGCTAAGAGAATACAAGGCAGTGAAGACTTACCGTTCACATAAGACTGGTTCCGGTCAACATCGATATGGGTCCAGTACAATTGTATGCTCGATCTAGTCGTAGGCGTGGCCTTATAGGGTCTGCCCGGTTGTTGCAGGGTGAAACCGTCTTCGCCGTTTTGCGCTTGCTCTCTGACTCTTGCCAAGGCACTAGTGATATATCTTGCCGGAATTGTAGCGCCATTATCACAACGATAATCCGCACATTGCACTGTAGAAGCCAGAGAGACAAGCCAGGTACCAACGCATGCGATGAGAGTGGTTGTACGCATCTTTGATGATTCGGGATTTCGGGGGGGACAAGGAGACAGTTAATGCGTGCACGAGCTGGATTGGCGATGGGATGAACGGCTCACTGGGTAGTCTTAAGATTACTAGAAGACGATAAATACGCCATCAAAGACGTGTACACTGTTCCAGTATTTATACCTGCTTAAGAGTAGGTTAGTAGCGATATTGTAATACGGGGTCATCTCGGGCTGATAAAGGTATTCGCCGGAAGATATCTTGGCCTCATTTTGGCATTTGTCAAAGGTTTGAAGTCCTGTTATCTTGGCTGTTTTCTAATCCCTATTGCCCTAAAAAGTTTGACAAGACTCGGCATATGGAATCCTGCATGTTGGTAGCAGCGAAAATGCCGCCCATGATCCCGAGTTCATGGACCACAAGCATCTCTGACTCCAAATCCCAATTTCCAGCAGTGGAGATGAACCATGAGTTGGTCACCTTTCGGCCGATCGCGCATCGTGGCTGTGGGGACGATGTATCTAGTAAAGAAACCCCATATGTGAACAGGCGTTTTTACCACTGTGATGGGTGGAGTACATGATGAAGAAGATGATGACAGAACAACAGAATCTCTAGAGAACGGTGGGGCTAGACGGGATTTGTAGTGCTTAGCTTGATGCCATTGATGGCCAGAGATATCATGCCTCCCCATGCAGCCCTCGTACCCAAACTCCTCGAGGGCGATAGGCGCATTTTTGCAATATAGAGCTGCAGCATTCGAGCCATCAACTTTGTTTGAGCGTCAAATTCGTGTCTTACAGAGTTCCTGTCAGATGAACTTGTGACTTAATGACCTTTCATCTATCATCATAGACATGATGACTAGTGTTCGAAATGGAGACACGGAGTGTTGTGGACGAACTGGCCCTCCATTTCGTCTAGGTTCCAGACACGATCTTGTGTGTGTTTAAGAGGTTGGAATGGGTAATATGGTAGCGCTTCAAGCTACCTATTAGATATACGAGCGGCTGTATGGCGTGGGCACAAGGAGGTTATTGGGGGTTTTCTATGCCTAGATGGCGCCACACTCGTTTATAGTGTGGCTTAGGTTACGTGTCGCTTACACTTGTACTTGTAGCGCACACTTCCCACACCTTTAGCTGTAATCCGAACATGACATACTTTTAGTCAACTTCTACTTTCGTTCCATAAATATTGCGCCCATTTCACTGCGCGATATTTCCAACAACTAGTTTTGCTGATGGGTAATGAGTTACCTGTTTAGGAATGACGTTAGGAGAGAGGGATAACCACTGCATATACAAGTTTCCTTGAGTTAGATAGAGAAGAATCAAGATACACGCTAATCACCAATTGTTTTTACTGCTACAGAAAGCTTGTGATATAAATACCGCCCGGGTATTCCGACAGTTCCCTTGTAAAACTGCCAGCCCCAATTCAATGACCGAATCGGACTTGACCCTTATGCCAGCGTATACCTTGGGGAATGAACATTCCTCACCTGCCAGCGTTGTCCCCTAAGAATCTCGATGGGTTAAAGTAACTAGGATTTATATGGGCAGGACGATGGATACTCTTGGGGAAGTTATGCTCACAGTAGGTCTCGTTAATCGTTATCGCGTGTGTTCTCGTCATATGTAAGACTTGTATCTATATTCTCATCTAAAGGAAATTTAGTTGAGGGAATCAACGGAGATTAAGACCTCCTCTTACGTTGCTCCACACTTATTGTGTTGTTCACAGCCTAGTGCTAGAACATTCTCTTGTGATATCATTTCTCTCCTACGGGAAACGACCATCTCCTTCTCCCTCAGTCCATCAGTCTCTATCTGGTTTCATTATCTATATTCTATCGAGTTCTATTTTTTTTTTTTTTGCATCAGATTTTAATTGCGTATGCAGCTATCTAGCTATGACACAATATCGGAAGAAAATGTACAGAAAAGATGATTCAATACAAAAGTAGAGCACTCATGCCTGGAATTTCATTTGCAAGTACCACTGCGAAGTTATGATGGCTTTTTCTTCACCCAAGTCAACCCTCATCCGTGAATACCCACCCAGGGGAACGTCTCAAAAACCCTGCCTTATCCCGACATGCCTTCATCATCCACTGAACTTTCTCCGCGCGAAATGTAGTCTTCGGTGTCTCCTTCTGAAGTGCAGTGGGTGCCCAGGCTACTCAAACGATACCGGAGAACACCACCAGGAGGCGGACCACGGCACCATCCATTGTTTGCGTGTTTTTATAGTGTCCGCTGCACTCTCGCATGCGTTGTCTTGGCGCGCACAAAGCTCAAAGCTCAAAGCTCAAATCGTAAAAACCCTTGCCAAAATTCAAAATCACACACCCGTCGAGATTGTATCCATCCTCGGCAGAAATTCTGGCGTTTTTTAACTGTGACAAAGTGTTACAGCAAGATTGAATCGTGAACGGGGGATGTAAAGGTCAACTGTATTGCTTCTTGGGACCGTTCGGTGTGGTACGAGAATTAAGGTGTAGCGCAGGGCGCTAACACATTAGAAATGGTGTCTTTATCTGTTTTAGTTTTGTGTTTCTAGGTTTCTATGAAATAATGATGTAGGTAGCGAAGAGTCGTATAGATCTGGACTACCCGTGCCATGCCCTCTGGGTGCTGGGATAGTACCCGGTCACGATAAAAATATCATTATCATCATTATCATCATTGTATCCATCCTCCGTGTCATCTTGAAAACTTGTCCTGATTCCTCTCACGTCCATCCCAAAGAATTGTCTCCCAGATTTATGCGCCACGCTTTGTTTTCTCCGTCCGATGTAAATATCGACGATGGCGTGTGTTTGGTGGCCAGCTGAGGCCAGAGAATAGTTGATGAGGGGTGTGGTCATTGGAACTAGGATGTACCACGTTGTACTTGTAGACTTGATGAGACTTGGGTAGGAGTCGAACTCGTTAGGAGTGAAAATTTGACGTGGCGGAGAATTATGAATCATTGCCTCGTGGGCCAACTTGTTCGGTATTGCGAAATTTGACTGAACTTGGCTCTGGGAGAATATTTCACTCCCAGGTTCGTAGAGGGCACCGCGTACAGGTGTCAGTCTTGCCCTCCTCTATCGAGCTCTAGTTGGGTCCACAATACACGTGTTGAAATTTGCGCTTCTTGGCAATGAAAAGTCGCATTAACATGGAACGTAATAAGACTTCAGTATTACTAGCCACATCCATGACGACTCATACATCGACCAGTCTTACAATTATCCAGCATAAACTAGTGAATTGTGTCTTTCACTCAGCTGTAGTAATTAGTTTAAATAGCGCTCCGACACGAAGTGGATTTAATCACAACTCTCGACTATAGTTTTCAGATGTCACGGTTACATTATAAAATGCATGGGCGATCTTGTAGGTACAATATGCTTATTATGATTCTCTGAAAAGAGAATTCCTGTACTTAATGACTACCTATACCTACAGTCTGAAATATCCTTCTTCGATAAGGTTCTCTCTATGACTTGAAAACTCAGACTCTCGGATAATCACCTTGAAGATCCTTGATACTCCTGTAACCCTCATGAACTCTCAGTATGTTTCAACAAGGTTCAATATGAATCATCTAGGTTCCATGTCATCCAAGATCCTCCCAGGAACCTCCCTTCGTATAATTTCCTGCGCTAGACAGCGTAGGCTACAGGAACCCTTAGGCTTCACAGCCGTCACACTGTTAATTTATATATCCTCGTGGTGTGTCTGAGTATACTAAGAAAAATTCTCAAGTTACAAGACCTCTACAAAATGTGGAATTTTTTGACTACTGAATATCATCAGACCAATGATTTCAAATTAGTCCATCAGCTAGGATCACTAATGTCGCTTTCGAGCACGTTTGACCCCAGTGGCACGATGTTATCTTTCATAGACGTGTATGAGAATGAGTACATCCGTACTTCTTCTTTAGCTTGCGAATCCTCCAGCCTCAGCCGTCAAAAGACAGTAGATTTCTTAGATGATGATGAGATAAAAAGAGATTTGATATTGGTATTCATCAGTCGACATTATAAGAATATCGTTGACAACTTGGTAAAAAAGGATAATCTATCCTATACCAAAGTAAAGCAGCGTCTTCTTGACGTTGATCATGAGTTACCCCTACAATCCTCTACTCATGTAGCTCAAGTTACGCATTTTAGGAAATTTAAAATCGACACTTCAAGAACAGCAAGACCTTCAAAGGTAGCTAAACCTAGTCTCAATCAAATAGACTCAGTCATGATGTTTGAGAAAAGAAGTTGTTGTCCGTGTCCCTCAAGCTATGTTTCATCTCTATGTATATACATCACATCCCCCAGACTCCGATCTCACCCTCTGTCCTTAATCTACACTACTTCACTTTTGAATGCTTTGACAATGCTGACCCATGTCAGGAATTAATGACATTAAATCTCTTTCACCGGAGTTCCCAAAGCTGACTTGGCCTCCGGTCAATACAGTCTCCCTTCCCGGCTTTCCACTAACTTTGATACATAACTCAAGTTAATATTACCTTGCTGTGGCGGCTGGTATGCTGGAAATTACCTGTAGCCTGCGCTGTCTAACACAGGCTTAGCGTCAAAAAATGTGGAGCCTATTTTCGGAAGCGGGGGCTTACAAGTGGCAATATCAATATTGTGAAACTTCCGAGAATTAAACTCAAGGGTGGAATACAAGAACAAATATATGGATATTATTATTTTGGAGGAATTCTATCGCAGTATGACTGTATAGAAGACAATGGAATTAGCACAGTGGATTGAGGTCAGATAGAATCAGATATTTGAGTTAACTAAAAGTATACTAAGATCGAGACAGCCAGACTCCTAAGTACAAATTTTCCTCCACGCAACTGATCTGCATGAATAGCATAATTGACGCAACTCATGTGTTTGACTCTGCCTGACTCGGATCGCCCCTGAAGGAGCTAGACACACGTTGTCATTTAACATTTATACGTATATACAGGTATACGGATATACATATAGAAAGCTGTGTCACTGGCTGGGATTGTAATCATGTACAAGATAGCTGTTATTATCCTTTTTAATCTGCAGTTCACCATTGGTTGAAAATAAACTATCTCTGACCACAATTTTGCTCAAGTGCCTATGCTTAGAATGTGACAATTACATGACCAACCTAAGTTGAAAATTTTCGAATTTTCCTAGTTAAGGACACATATGAGTTGTTGCACAGGTATCAAAATAGAATGGATGATGAGTAACTTCTTGAGGTCGATTGACAGCAATATTGGCTTAGTCATGGTTATCATTAGGTCTATTATTTCTTTCATGCAGTCTGAAATAAGTATTCCATTCATGAGCTTTATACTCAAGCGGAAAATGTTTTTTAGAAAAGGAATGTAGTTTGGCTTCGAAGTGTGTGAGAACTGTTGGAAATGGAGACACGGAGTGTTGTGGACGTACGGGCCCTCCATTTTGTCTAGGTTCCAGACACGATCTTGTGTGTGTTTAAGAGGTTGGAATGGGTAATATGGTAGCGCTTCAAGCTACCTATTAGATATACGAGCGGTTGTATGGCGTGGGCACAAGGAGGTTATTAGGGGTTTTCTATGCCTAGATGGCGCCACACTCGTTTATAGTGTGGCTTAGGTTACGTGTCGCTTACACTTGTACTTGTAGCGCACACTTCCCACACCTTTAGCTGTAATCCGAACATGACACACTTTTAGTCAACTTCTACTTTCGTTTCATAAATATTGCGTCCATTTCACTGCGCGATATTTCCAACAATAAGTACAAGCTCAAGGTCGACAACCTTTGGGAGGCGTTCAAGAATGACTTCTCTAATTGCATAGCTGGGGACTTAAAAACTTGCTAAACTATTGCTTCAACGTGCCTTCTATCCTCACCTCAGAACTTTCGGGATATGGGTGAAATGGGAAAGAAATACCACAATAGCTAAGTCCCTCTACAATGTTGTCATAGAAGAAGACCCAACTGAGTGGACTTTTGAAGAGATATCTTTTTCAAACAAGACCTTCTCTTCAAATAAAATAGCCTCAATTATGAATTCAAAAGTCAAACTTCTACCACCGGAGACAAAATTCGACAAAAACTATGATAACTCATTTATCAAAAGTCCCTCTTATAAATATATTCCAGAACAAGACCTCAAGCAAGATCTCTATAGTCCAGACAATAAGCCTTCACAAAAATCAAGCCAAGATCAAGGTTATGGCAAAGAACTTGCAAATTTGGCCAGAATGTATGACAATGAAATGAAATACCGAGGAGAACAAGACAGCTTCGACTTCAAATTGGCAATTTGCCTCAATAACTGTGAAAGAGCGGCTATTCCAGATCGCATCCGAGCAAAAGCATACCCAACCATGCTAAGTGGTGCCGCATTGTAACGGCTGGTGAACCGATAGTAAGCCCTGTAGCCTACATTGGCCAACGCAGGCACCATTTCCACCCGCCAGCAGGTCCCAGCTAATAGAAAACTCACTTCGCGGCTCGGACTACTTACGGCACTTAGACGTGCACGGAGATGGTTGCCTCGGCACGGGGTTCCACATAATGAAAGGACCGTGCAATAGACCGTGTGGTGAAACATCCACTCAGATAGTTAACGGCACTCAGACGGGCACAGGGAGGATTGTTTCGGGCACGGGAGGCACAATGTGGAAGGTAGCCGAGTTACAAATTTCCTGTCCGAAGTGAACAGCATCGTAGAACTCTAAACTTCCTACAGGTACATCTGTCCGCTTTGTAGGAATGAATGTTGGTCACGAATGGGAGGAGAGCGCGGGTATAAATAAGGCTTTCTTGTACATACAAATTCTCTCCTTAGAAGAATCGTAAACTATTGATCGTGCATCTCAAGCCAACTTGAGAATTCCCCCGACTGTCACATACGATTCTTCTCACCCCCTTCCCCACAAACGAACGAACGAACGAACGAATTTTTGTAGACGTACGAGCGTCAATATTTCCCTAACTCTGATTGTCATACGAAGATTTGCTATATTCATCATTCTCTAACGTCGTGTTATTTTTCCGCTCAATTTCCATTTTTATTTTTATTTTTATTTTTATTTTTATTTTTATTTTTATTTTTATTTTTAAAATTGTTTTGGTCTTGGAAAGTGTGATTGATATTTTTATATCTTTATATATAAATTTTTTATTTGTATTATTCTCTTTTTTTCAAGTTTTCATTCTATTTTATTTTGTTCTTAACTTCCAACTAAGTCCTGTCTTTCACTTCTAACCCCTACGTCATACATTGACATGGCTACCTACCATGATCCCATGAGTGAATCGGAAGCGGAGGATGATAGAGTTCAAATGTTGCAGACGCAGATCGACGTACTAAGGGCTGAACTAACACGTCGTCCTATTGCCATCGAAAAACGCGTAATAATTGAAAAAGACCCCGTCCCAGCCGAGGGTGTAAGATTTCGCCCGACCAGTTTGCCCGAATATGACGGTAACAGGGCACATTACCCTGCCTGGAGACAAGCTGTCCTCGATATCTTCAGGATGGATTGGAACGCCTTTGGTTACAGCGACACTCGGGCTTTCCTAATAATTTACACGTCGCTGAAGGGCGAGGCCAAGACAAAATCAGGGTCCTTCTTCGAGGTTGGAGGCATTGGTGGAACACGACGCCCAGAAGATTTCATAGCCTTTCTCGATCGGGGGAACCTAGACGATACACGCTCAGACAAAGCCTGCGATGAGTTATACGCAATGAAAATGGGTGAAAATCAGAGATGGTCATCTTTTTTTACGTCCTGGGCAAGCAAGCTAACCGAAGCGGAGGGAGATGCTTGGAGTGATAGGAACAAAATCACGATGCTTCGAAATGCCCTTAACGAGACCATAAGACGTGCTCTGTCCGGAAACCACCTCCTGCCTAGAGACAATTACGCGGAATGGGTTGGAATTGTAGGGCAGGTCTCTCAGCAAGTTGAGGAATTTGCTACCCGCGGACGGCGGGTAGTACAGATGGAAAATTTGGAGAGAGGTGCTAATAATACAAGGAACTTCCAACAACCCATCAGTAGGGACAGGGGTCGATATGTGGGTAGGATAAGTCAAGGAAGGCCCTACGATGGGCAAGGCGATGTCATCATGGGTGGAGTGAACACGGCCCGACCTAGACAGACGTCAGACAACGAGTCTGGCTTGAACCAATACGCACAGCAACAAGCCCCTCCAAATAGGCGATCTCGTTGGAAAACTCCGGATGAAATTAGGCAGCTACGCAACGAGAACCGCTGCTATCGCTGTGAACGAAAGGGATGCAATACTAGGGTATGTCCTGTATTGCCAGCCATCAATCCGGTCGGAAATAATGTGAGGACTAACGCCGTCGCGCTCGATCCCATTGATGAGGGGGTCTACGAGGAACACGAAGGGTATTACACGGCCGGGCAAGCGGAAAACTAGTCACTCCTGGGGAAAGTCGCCCTCAGGAGTCAAAATTGGTCCATAGTTCTGAATTTAAGATGGTTTCTACACCGTTTCTCGTCAATGCATTGTTAAATGATGTGACAATGGTCCAAGCATTAATTGATAACGGATGCTTGTGTACTGGAATTATTAATGAGAAACTTGCCATCAGACTAGGTCTACCGCGCCTTCCAATTGAACCTCGTCCTTTAGAGACAGCGGAGAACTCAACTAAAGATAAACCCATGATTCGATTTATTACCCACGTTTCATTGGACTTGGATGGGTTCGTGACCCCAAAATTACTACTTTACGTAGTGCCGGGTAGCACACACCAGCTCATTCTTGGTAAGAGGTGGCTCGAAGACCAAGACGCCATAATACACTCAAAAGATCAACAGCTTCACCTTCGGAAGCTTGGTGGGTACGTACAGAGCGCCAAACGCTGGCGAAACGACCTAAAGGGCACTCCAAGACCGAAAGCATCAACTGCAAGCGAACTTACAAATATGCTCAAATCGGTACCAGTGTGTAGAGCGTCGCTCGAGGATATCAACAAGGCACTTCGATCAAAGCCTCGACTAACCATTGGAGAAGCTCGCAAACGACTACCAGAACAGGTGAAAGACTTCGCCCACCTATTCGCCGACGACAGTGGAGCAGACGAACTACCCCCACTCCGAGGCTCACTCGATCACGCTATCAATCTCATCACAAAAGACGGCAAACCAGCGCAGCCCTCCTGGGGCCCATTATATAACATGTCTAGGGAAGAATTACTGGTCCTTAGAAAGACGCTAACAGATCTTTCCGCAAAAGGGTGGATACGGTCGAGTAATTCGCCAGCAGCTGCCCCAGTACTATTTGCCAAGAAACCTAATGGAGGGCTCCGTTTTTGTGTGGACTACCGTGGGTTAAACGCTATCACGATACCAGACAGGTATCCGCTTCCCCTCTTCAAAGAAACACTAAGACAATTATCAAAGGCGCGATGGTTTACGAAGCTGGACGTAAAATCAGCTTTCCATCGTATACGTATACGAGAAGGAGATGAATGGGCTACGGCATTCAGATGCCGCCTAGGGTTGTTTGAATGGCTAGTTACTCCTTTCGGACTTGCTAATGCACCTGCAACTTTTCAACGTTATATTAACGAGCAGCTACGGGAACATTTGGATCATGACGCGACAGCCTACATGGACGACGTACTAGCATACACGAGTGGTATCTGTGAAGATCACTGGAAGACAGTACGAAGTATATTAACCCGGCTAGATAAGGCTGGCCTCTACCTAGACATTGATAAATGCGAGTTCCTTTGCCAAGAAGTTAAGTATCTAGGGTTTATTGTACGTGCCGGAAAGGGAATCACGGTTGACCCGGAAAAAGTAAAGGCCATTCAAAGCTGGGAAGCGCCCATATCCGTCAAGGGGGTTCGTTCATTCCTAGGCTTTGCCAATTTTTACAGGTGTTTTGTAGACGGATTTTCTGAGATTGCAGCTCCCCTGACTGATTTGACTAGGAAGTCAGCATTGTGGAAATGGGGACACGAAGAAAATGCGGCGTTCGAAAAACTGAAAGAAATCTTTGCATCGGAGCCCGTACTAGCCCAGTGGGACCCAGAAAGAGAGACCATACTAGAAGCAGATTGCTCTGGGTATGCCCTTGGAGGCTGTCTTTCTCAAAGAGACGAGCAGGGAAGACTCCGGCCAGTAGCCTATTACTCAAAAAGGCTGAACGGGGCTGAAGCTAACTACCCTATCCACGACAAAGAAATGCATTCCATAGTGACATGCCTCCAAGAGTGGCAGGCGGAGTTGACGTCGGTGGCTAAACCATTTGTTATCATGACTGATCACAAGAATCTCAAATTCTTCACTACGAAACGCCTTCTCAATGAACGGCAAGTTCGATATAACGATGTCTTGCAGCGATTTAATTTTGAGTTAAAATGGCGCCCAGGTAAAGCTTGCGAGCGTCCGGACGCTCTCTCACGCCGAGATCAGGATAAACCTACGAGATTTGACGACGAACGTACGACAGGGCGGGTAATGCAGTTACTCCCGAAGATCCCTGTGCACTCAACAAGTGCCAAAAGAAACGACGAAACGACCCAAATCAGGGATACGGCCTCAACGATGAGGATATTTGACGACGACGAACTTCAACGGCTATGGGAACATGGAGTTAACGAGGACAAGCAATGGCGACGTGCACGAGATGCTGTTCAGTCAGGGGAACGCGGGTTCCCACCGGAAATTTCTCACGATATGACAGCAAATATCGCAGAATGTACGGTGGCGGCCGACAACATATTACGAGGACGCGAAAATCGAATTTGGGTACCAAATTATGAGCCATTGCGGACGGCAATAATGCAAAAAACGCACGACAGTTACCTTACGGGTCATCCGGGAAAGGACACCATGGTAGGAATACTGTTACAACGATGGTTCTGGCCTAAGATGAGACATTACGTACGTCAATTTATACGTAACTGTGACGTTTGCGGCCGAACCAACGTTTGGAGGGAGGCTAAAGCAGGATTCCTAAAGCCGCTCCCAGTTCCTGAGAGGTTAGGAAGCGATTTAACAATTGACTTTGTCACTGATTTGCCAGAATCAAATGGGTGTACAAATGTCATGGTTATTACGGATAGACTGGGGAAGGATGTATTCATGTTCGCCGCGCCAACCATGGACGCCGAGAATTGCGCACGTATCTTTATCGACAGATATTATAGATACTACGGATTTCCTAAATTTTTGACGAGCGACAGGGGAAGCGATTGGCTTAGTCATTTCTGGAAATTCTTTTGTAAATCGCTAGGAATATCGCAGCAGCTAACCACAGCTTACCACCCCCAGTCAAATGCTAGTGAACGTGCAAATCAGGAAATGTTCAAATACTTGAGGGCGTTCACCTGCTACGCACAAAGTAACTGGGCAGAACTGCTACCTATGGCCCAGATGGCCTTGAATGCTCGACCAAGCTCGGCAATTGGGGGCATAAGCCCGTTTTTCCTCCGACACGGATATGACGTCAACCCACTTCCAGAGCCCACAAAAGAAAACGACCTATCACGTCACCCAGGTAAAGTTTTAGCAGAAAATTACATTCAACGTCTAAGGAACGCACAAGACTTCGCTCAAGCAGCCATGGCTTCTGCACAGCAACGGTATGAGGAAAATGCCAACAGACTTCGAAGGCAACCGGAAAGATTTAAAGTCGGGGATAAAGTTTGGTTAAATCTGCGAAACATCAGTACCCCGCAACTTTCAAAAAAATTGGCCTGGCTGCACGCCAAATACAGGGTAACGGCTGTACCCGACGCACTAACCGTAGAACTTGATGTCCCAGGTAACCTCCATAAACGTTTCCATGTCGAACTTGTCAAGCGAGCAGGGGACGACCCATTCCCAAGCCAAAAACGCGATGACGCGCAAAACCCGCCTTTGATTGATCAGCTAGAAGAACCAGAATATGAAGTGGAGTCTATACTGAGAGCAAGAACAGTACAACGAGGACGGGGAACTTTCCGTCAAGCACTAGTCAAATGGACAGGCTGGGCTAACCCATCATGGGAGCCAATCGAGCTCATAAAAGACACCATAGCATTGGACAAATACGAAGAAAAATATGGACAAATAGAATCAAACGACGGACCTCCCGAAAACAGTGCAGGTGCATATGTTGGACCAGCAGAACCCCACGCTATGGAGAAACGACGAAGCAGGCGAAAACGGCGGTCATCTTAACCCCACTTCAGCGAGGAAAAGGAGGGGGATTGTAACGGCTGGTGAACCGATAGTAAGCCCTGTAGCCTACATTGGCCAACGCAGGCACCATTTCCACCCGCCAGCAGGTCCCAGCTAATAGAAAACTCACTTCGCGGCTCGGACTACTTACGGCACTTAGACGTGCACGGAGATGGTTGCCTCGGCACGGGGTTCCACATAATGAAAGGACCGTGCAATAGACCGTGTGGTGAAACATCCACTCAGATAGTTAACGGCACTCAGACGGGCACAGGGAGGATTGTTTCGGGCACGGGAGGCACAATGTGGAAGGTAGCCGAGTTACAAATTTCCTGTCCGAAGTGAACAGCATCGTAGAACTCTAAACTTCCTACAGGTACATCTGTCCGCTTTGTAGGAATGAATGTTGGTCACGAATGGGAGGAGAGCGCGGGTATAAATAAGGCTTTCTTGTACATACAAATTCTCTCCTTAGAAGAATCGTAAACTATTGATCGTGCATCTCAAGCCAACTTGAGAATTCCCCCCGACTGTCACACGCATTGAACCACTATTATGCAAATATAGCATCAAATAAACTAACGCGTAACTTCGATGTAATGTGTCGTAATACACAGAACTACTTCGAGGGTGCAGAGTATCTGTTATGGTGTGCCAAGGGATTTGTCAGGAGCTAGCTTAGTAAATTAGCCGACCCATGTACATAGAATGTATAGAACCCACACATTCAATTAGATAGAAAAACTAAGTCTGCACACATTAGCTCATTGCTCCCATCTCACATGTTCGTTCTCCTTGTACATCGCCAGTCACCTTTATTTGTCTATCAAGATATCTTCCGCAAGCTCATAACTATAACAGTATCAAAGAAGCAGACTTGCAAGATTGGACGAGCTAAACCTGGGATTGGTAATAAAAGAAAATGTTGAAAAATCAACAGAACAATGTCCTCAGAACCTAATCAGCAAACTCCGAAATCTGCAGATGAGTCTTTCAAGAGAACTCCGATCAGACAGTTTCTTCCACAACAAGCTTATCGATGCCTGCCGCAAAGTTCCTGCC
The DNA here is from genome assembly GCA_900239735.1 of Blumeria hordei DH14. Taxonomy (NCBI): domain Eukaryota; kingdom Fungi; phylum Ascomycota; class Leotiomycetes; order Helotiales; family Erysiphaceae; genus Blumeria; species Blumeria hordei. Next base: position 1,253,013 of record OENG01000025.1, on the reverse strand, counting down.
TGCTACTTCGCTTGTTTTAAACCGAGTGAAACACTCACAGGATTAATCAACGATCTCCAATCCTCAATTAAAACATACAAAGAATCAAAAGAAACCGAACAAACACAATTCTTCACGGACCAGTGGAATTATAAACGATTAAACAATCAAGGACAAAACAGCGCAGATACAAAGATACGAACTCCATATAAGTATCAACAGGGAGTCTAAATAAAGGGAAATGTTATGTCTGCAAAAAGTCTAGATGCTGGTCTAGTAATCATTCAGAATCAGAACAACAACAGGCAAAAGCTAAATTTAAGGAAAAATTATCAAAGAATTTCGAAAAACACGCAAATCAATACATTGCAGAGTATGAGAGGCAACAAGAATCCAATGGAAATTATTTTTCAGATGATGATGTTCAAGAAACAATGGAAACATTGATATTTAATATTGACTCGTCTTCCCCACATCACACAGACAATGAAATGTCTCAAACTGTCACAGGCTCATACCTGGTTATCATTAGGCTGCTGCCTAACAAATAAGGTTTGAACTCTTCAACCATATTAAACATCAAACATGTCATGAACCCCTCCACCACTCATTAGACCCACGTAAAGGCCTTGGCCCAGTTCATGCAAATCTATTCTTAAATGACAAATTTAGATTGCAGACAGGACGACTCAATCACCAGTTGTGAGTCATCTAAGCCACATGCATCATGAACTCTTTTAATAATTTAAATTGCTATCTATAAAAATCCTTCCTCAAAAGGTAAAGTTATATTACCCTAACTCGGAATATAGAAATCTAATACAAAAATTGCACACCCATAATAAGTATGGAGTGTTCCCCCCATAAATCAACCCATTTAGCGTCGCTCGCTTATTAGGGCTAACATAGGACATGCAAGGATTAAGGTTTACATAATTATTATTTCCCTTGCACTTTTACACTATCATTAAAACCAAGCTTGTGAGCAGATGCATATCTGTGCATAACCAGCTCTAGTAATATAGTTGTATGACATATGAGGATTATGGAGTCAGGGGTCAAGGTCTGGGAGTTATGCAGGTGTTGCAAATGATCCGAGCGCGCAAATACATAGGGATGGCGCTCTTCCTGTTTGTACAAAGCAGAGAACCTTAGTGACTTAGTTACAATACTAGATTGAGCCAATAATGTTTACAAAGCTGAATTAAAATAGACGGAGATCCTGGTGTTTGTCGTAGGACAGGTCATGGTCTATTTTGAGAATGGTATGAAAAGAGGGATCGTGTTAGAGCCACATTAATTGTTTCCTTAGCCAGGAAAATAGGGTTAAACTTTCTTAATAGTAATGCACAGGGACAGGGATACAGGACGAGGTAGATTACATGGAATTGCTTTTGCTAGTAGTTGTGACTGTGTTAGACAGTTAATGCCAAGGCAAGAATCCGGCATGTGTTGGGGACTTTTGAGCTGGATCTAGCCGGTGTAAAGTTCCCCAGCTGTCACGGTTTCATAACAAAATGCATGGGCGATCTTGTAGGTACAGTATATTAATTATAATTCTCTAGAGAGAGAATTCTAACAGCTTGTGACTACAAATATATATAATCCAGAATACTCCTCCTTCCATAGGATTCCCTCCATGACCAGAATTGTTTGGATTCTTCAACAACTTCCTAGAAGATTCTGGATGACACCATTGATCTAATTGCCTGCGCTAGCTAGCGTAGGCTACAGGGATAATTAGGCTTAACAGCCGTTACACCAGCTTTGCAATCTATTTCATACTTTATCTTCTCTCTAAACTTGCTTAGTAATTGATCAGACTTAATTTCTTTTTGTTCCCTTTCAGCTAATTCATATCTCGGAGACGGCAAATTAGACCACTGGAACCCTCGCCATAATAAGACGAGATCATAATCTTGTAAATAAATAGGAGCCTTTCTGTCATGTCTCTGCTTGTTACTTTAAGATTTTCATTTGTATTTAGCTCTGAGTTCAGTTTGAATAAAACGCCAATTTAAGATTGTCACACAAACGTAAATATATTTTTCTTTGGTAAATAGTATTATCAACCCGAGGGCGCTGATGCAACACCTAGGAAGCCGAGCATTTGAACATGCTATCACGCGTACTGACTCCACAAACCAGATTGATCCTCATTCAACAAATTCTTTTTTGTTTTTAACATCATCAAGATATGCAAAAGATCTTTTTTACGGCATAGTTATCAATACCGGCGCTTCAAGAAATCCAACTGCGGGGTATAATCAATATTAGGCTCTATGCAATATTGTCTATGTACCTATTAATACATGTACAGCCGGAACTGTTAAGGTTCAATTCGGAATTAGATGCGCCACCTCTATTGGCTCAATCATTCTAACAACCCCAATTGGAGAAATCAAATTTCATATTGTTAAGGCCGACACTCCATTCTTACTTTCTCTTTCAGATATGGATAAATTAGGTGTTTACTACAATAATATTCAAAACATTTTGGTTTCTCGATCTACTAAGGTACCAGTTATATGGTATTTTGGCCATGCATTTCTAATTTGGGGAGAATTTTCACAATCTTTCATCACCTCATCCTTTACCTCCAATCTGTGGCTCCTCACAGAATCAGAATTAAGACAAATTCACTGATGCTTTGGTCAATCTTCCGCTATTAGACTTCACAACGTTTTGCAACGTTCTGGGCATCAAAATATTGACAGAAAATTAATTGACCATCTGACCAAATTCTGCACCTATTGTCAAAAACACAGAGGTCCACCAGGCCGATTCAAGTTTAACCTTAGTGACTCAGACATTCAATTTAATCACTCCATCATTGTGGATGTGATGTATATTGAGTCTGATCCAGTCCTTCATATTGTGGACAGACACAAAATTTCAACTACAAGATGGCTACAAAATCTTTTGGCAAAACATAAATGGGATGCTATTTGTAGTTGTTGGATTGACATTTATATCAGTCCTCCGGACTTCATTGTTACTGATGCAGGAACTAATTTCACCAGCAAAGAGTTCGACCAGAGTGCAGCTTCAATGGCTATATCTGTCAAAAATGTCCCTGTCTTAGCTCATTGGTCTGTGTGGACAGTCGAACAGTACAACACCCTAGTCCGTAGATCGTATTCAATAATCAAGGAAGAACTCAAAAACACAGGTACAAACAAAGCCTGAATGCTTCAAATGACAATAAAAGCTATCAATGACTCCGCTGGGCCTAACAGTCTAGTTCCAACGCTACTTGTTTTTGAGGCATATCCTAGAATGACAGATTCTGATCCACTGACACCAACAATAACTCAACGCGCAGCCGCTATCAGAAAAGCAATGGATGAAATATCAGAGATCAGAGCCAAGATCCAAGTCAACAATGCCCACAGTCAACAAAATGTCCCGGACACAACAATGACAAAAGACTTAGCCCCAGATTCTGATGTACTTGTCTATAGAGAAGGTGTTTACAAATTAGGACTAAGAAGAGTTATCTCAGAGTGAAGAAATGTGATTGATTGATTATTATGAAGCACTCCATCCCTCTTTAAATACATGTCCTTCCGTCTGTGACAGTCGGGGGGAATTCTCAAGTTGGCTTGAGATGCACGATCAATAGTTTACGATTCTTCTAAGGAGAGAATTTGTATGTACAAGAAAGCCTTATTTATACCCGCGCTCTCCTCCCATTCGTGACCAACATTCATTCCTACAAAGCGGACAGATGTACCTGTAGGAAGTTTAGAGTTCTACGATGCTGTTCACTTCGGACAGGAAATTTGTAACTCGGCTACCTTCCACATTGTGCCTCCCGTGCCCGAAACAATCCTCCCTGTGCCCGTCTGAGTGCCGTTAACTATCTGAGTGGATGTTTCACCACACGGTCTATTGCACGGTCCTTTCATTATGTGGAACCCCGTGCCGAGGCAACCATCTCCGTGCACGTCTAAGTGCCGTAAGTAGTCCGAGCCGCGAAGTGAGTTTTCTATTAGCTGGGACCTGCTGGCGGGTGGAAATGGTGCCTGCGTTGGCCAATGTAGGCTACAGGGCTTACTATCGGTTCACCAGCCGTTACAATCCCCCTCCTTTTCCTCGCTGAAGTGGGGTTAAGATGACCGCCGTTTTCGCCTGCTTCGTCGTTTCTCCATAGCGTGGGGTTCTGCTGGTCCAACATATGCACCTGCACTGTTTTCGGGAGGTCCGTCGTTTGATTCTATTTGTCCATATTTTTCTTCGTATTTGTCCAATGCTATGGTGTCTTTTATGAGCTCGATTGGCTCCCATGATGGGTTAGCCCAGCCTGTCCATTTGACTAGTGCTTGACGGAAAGTTCCCCGTCCTCGTTGTACTGTTCTTGCTCTCAGTATAGACTCCACTTCATATTCTGGTTCTTCTAGCTGATCAATCAAAGGCGGGTTTTGCGCGTCATCGCGTTTTTGGCTTGGGAATGGGTCGTCCCCTGCTCGCTTGACAAGTTCGACATGGAAACGTTTATGGAGGTTACCTGGGACATCAAGTTCTACGGTTAGTGCGTCGGGTACAGCCGTTACCCTGTATTTGGCGTGCAGCCAGGCCAATTTTTTTGAAAGTTGCGGGGTACTGATGTTTCGCAGATTTAACCAAACTTTATCCCCGACTTTAAATCTTTCCGGTTGCCTTCGAAGTCTGTTGGCATTTTCCTCATACCGTTGCTGTGCAGAAGCCATGGCTGCTTGAGCGAAGTCTTGTGCGTTCCTTAGACGTTGAATGTAATTTTCTGCTAAAACTTTACCTGGGTGACGTGATAGGTCGTTTTCTTTTGTGGGCTCTGGAAGTGGGTTGACGTCATATCCGTGTCGGAGGAAAAACGGGCTTATGCCCCCAATTGCCGAGCTTGGTCGAGCATTCAAGGCCATCTGGGCCATAGGTAGCAGTTCTGCCCAGTTACTTTGTGCGTAGCAGGTGAACGCCCTCAAGTATTTGAACATTTCCTGATTTGCACGTTCACTAGCATTTGACTGGGGGTGGTAAGCTGTGGTTAGCTGCTGCGATATTCCTAGCGATTTACAAAAGAATTTCCAGAAATGACTAAGCCAATCGCTTCCCCTGTCGCTCGTCAAAAATTTAGGAAATCCGTAGTATCTATAATATCTGTCGATAAAGATACGTGCGCAATTCTCGGCGTCCATGGTTGGCGCGGCGAACATGAATACATCCTTCCCCAGTCTATCCGTAATAACCATGACATTTGTACACCCATTTGATTCTGGCAAATCAGTGACAAAGTCAATTGTTAAATCGCTTCCTAACCTCTCAGGAACTGGGAGCGGCTTTAGGAATCCTGCTTTAGCCTCCCTCCAAACGTTGGTTCGGCCGCAAACGTCACAGTTACGTATAAATTGACGTACGTAATGTCTCATCTTAGGCCAGAACCATCGTTGTAACAGTATTCCTACCATGGTGTCCTTTCCCGGATGACCCGTAAGGTAACTGTCGTGCGTTTTTTGCATTATTGCCGTCCGCAATGGCTCATAATTTGGTACCCAAATTCGATTTTCGCGTCCTCGTAATATGTTGTCGGCCGCCACCGTACATTCTGCGATATTTGCTGTCATATCGTGAGAAATTTCCGGTGGGAACCCGCGTTCCCCTGACTGAACAGCATCTCGTGCACGTCGCCATTGCTTGTCCTCGTTAACTCCATGTTCCCATAGCCGTTGAAGTTCGTCGTCGTCAAATATCCTCATCGTTGAGGCCGTATCCCTGATTTGGGTCGTTTCGTCGTTTCTTTTGGCACTTGTTGAGTGCACAGGGATCTTCGGGAGTAACTGCATTACCCGCCCTGTCGTACGTTCGTCGTCAAATCTCGTAGGTTTATCCTGATCTCGGCGTGAGAGAGCGTCCGGACGCTCGCAAGCTTTACCTGGGCGCCATTTTAACTCAAAATTAAATCGCTGCAAGACATCGTTATATCGAACTTGCCGTTCATTGAGAAGGCGTTTCGTAGTGAAGAATTTGAGATTCTTGTGATCAGTCATGATAACAAATGGTTTAGCCACCGACGTCAACTCCGCCTGCCACTCTTGGAGGCATGTCACTATGGAATGCATTTCTTTGTCGTGGATAGGGTAGTTAGCTTCAGCCCCGTTCAGCCTTTTTGAGTAATAGGCTACTGGCCGGAGTCTTCCCTGCTCGTCTCTTTGAGAAAGACAGCCTCCAAGGGCATACCCAGAGCAATCTGCTTCTAGTATGGTCTCTCTTTCTGGGTCCCACTGGGCTAGTACGGGCTCCGATGCAAAGATTTCTTTCAGTTTTTCGAACGCCGCATTTTCTTCGTGTCCCCATTTCCACAATGCTGACTTCCTAGTCAAATCAGTCAGGGGAGCTGCAATCTCAGAAAATCCGTCTACAAAACACCTGTAAAAATTGGCAAAGCCTAGGAATGAACGAACCCCCTTGACGGATATGGGCGCTTCCCAGCTTTGAATGGCCTTTACTTTTTCCGGGTCAACCGTGATTCCCTTTCCGGCACGTACAATAAACCCTAGATACTTAACTTCTTGGCAAAGGAACTCGCATTTATCAATGTCTAGGTAGAGGCCAGCCTTATCTAGCCGGGTTAATATACTTCGTACTGTCTTCCAGTGATCTTCACAGATACCACTCGTGTATGCTAGTACGTCGTCCATGTAGGCTGTCGCGTCATGATCCAAATGTTCCCGTAGCTGCTCGTTAATATAACGTTGAAAAGTTGCAGGTGCATTAGCAAGTCCGAAAGGAGTAACTAGCCATTCAAACAACCCTAGGCGGCATCTGAATGCCGTAGCCCATTCATCTCCTTCTCGTATACGTATACGATGGAAAGCTGATTTTACGTCCAGCTTCGTAAACCATCGCGCCTTTGATAATTGTCTTAGTGTTTCTTTGAAGAGGGGAAGCGGATACCTGTCTGGTATCGTGATAGCGTTTAACCCACGGTAGTCCACACAAAAACGGAGCCCTCCATTAGGTTTCTTGGCAAATAGTACTGGGGCAGCTGCTGGCGAATTACTCGACCGTATCCACCCTTTTGCGGAAAGATCTGTTAGCGTCTTTCTAAGGACCAGTAATTCTTCCCTAGACATGTTATATAATGGGCCCCAGGAGGGCTGCGCTGGTTTGCCGTCTTTTGTGATGAGATTGATAGCGTGATCGAGTGAGCCTCGGAGTGGGGGTAGTTCGTCTGCTCCACTGTCGTCGGCGAATAGGTGGGCGAAGTCTTTCACCTGTTCTGGTAGTCGTTTGCGAGCTTCTCCAATGGTTAGTCGAGGCTTTGATCGAAGTGCCTTGTTGATATCCTCGAGCGACGCTCTACACACTGGTACCGATTTGAGCATATTTGTAAGTTCGCTTGCAGTTGATGCTTTCGGTCTTGGAGTGCCCTTTAGGTCGTTTCGCCAGCGTTTGGCGCTCTGTACGTACCCACCAAGCTTCCGAAGGTGAAGCTGTTGATCTTTTGAGTGTATTATGGCGTCTTGGTCTTCGAGCCACCTCTTACCAAGAATGAGCTGGTGTGTGCTACCCGGCACTACGTAAAGTAGTAATTTTGGGGTCACGAACCCATCCAAGTCCAATGAAACGTGGGTAATAAATCGAATCATGGGTTTATCTTTAGTTGAGTTCTCCGCTGTCTCTAAAGGACGAGGTTCAATTGGAAGGCGCGGTAGACCTAGTCTGATGGCAAGTTTCTCATTAATAATTCCAGTACACAAGCATCCGTTATCAATTAATGCTTGGACCATTGTCACATCATTTAACAATGCATTGACGAGAAACGGTGTAGAAACCATCTTAAATTCAGAACTATGGACCAATTTTGACTCCTGAGGGCGACTTTCCCCAGGAGTGACTAGTTTTCCGCTTGCCCGGCCGTGTAATACCCTTCGTGTTCCTCGTAGACCCCCTCATCAATGGGATCGAGCGCGACGGCGTTAGTCCTCACATTATTTCCGACCGGATTGATGGCTGGCAATACAGGACATACCCTAGTATTGCATCCCTTTCGTTCACAGCGATAGCAGCGGTTCTCGTTGCGTAGCTGCCTAATTTCATCCGGAGTTTTCCAACGAGATCGCCTATTTGGAGGGGCTTGTTGCTGTGCGTATTGGTTCAAGCCAGACTCGTTGTCTGACGTCTGTCTAGGTCGGGCCGTGTTCACTCCACCCATGATGACATCGCCTTGCCCATCGTAGGGCCTTCCTTGACTTATCCTACCCACATATCGACCCCTGTCCCTACTGATGGGTTGTTGGAAGTTCCTTGTATTATTAGCACCTCTCTCCAAATTTTCCATCTGTACTACCCGCCGTCCGCGGGTAGCAAATTCCTCAACTTGCTGAGAGACCTGCCCTACAATTCCAACCCATTCCGCGTAATTGTCTCTAGGCAGGAGGTGGTTTCCGGACAGAGCACGTCTTATGGTCTCGTTAAGGGCATTTCGAAGCATCGTGATTTTGTTCCTATCACTCCAAGCATCTCCCTCCGCTTCGGTTAGCTTGCTTGCCCAGGACGTAAAAAAAGATGACCATCTCTGATTTTCACCCATTTTCATTGCGTATAACTCATCGCAGGCTTTGTCTGAGCGTGTATCGTCTAGGTTCCCCCGATCGAGAAAGGCTATGAAATCTTCTGGGCGTCGTGTTCCACCAATGCCTCCAACCTCGAAGAAGGACCCTGATTTTGTCTTGGCCTCGCCTTCAGCGACGTGTAAATTATTAGGAAAGCCCGAGTGTCGCTGTAACCAAAGGCGTTCCAATCCATCCTGAAGATATCGAGGACAGCTTGTCTCCAGGCAGGGTAATGTGCCCTGTTACCGTCATATTCGGGCAAACTGGTCGGGCGAAATCTTACACCCTCGGCTGGGACGGGGTCTTTTTCAATTATTACGCGTTTTTCGATGGCAATAGGACGACGTGTTAGTTCAGCCCTTAGTACGTCGATCTGCGTCTGCAACATTTGAACTCTATCATCCTCCGCTTCCGATTCACTCATGGGATCATGGTAGGTAGCCATGTCAATGTATGACGTAGGGGTTAGAAGTGAAAGACAGGACTTAGTTGGAAGTTAAGAACAAAATAAAATAGAATGAAAACTTGAAAAAAAGAGAATAATACAAATAAAAAATTTATATATAAAGATATAAAAATATCAATCACACTTTCCAAGACCAAAACAATTTTAAAAATAAAAATAAAAATAAAAATAAAAATAAAAATAAAAATAAAAATGGAAATTGAGCGGAAAAATAACACGACGTTAGAGAATGATGAATATAGCAAATCTTCGTATGACAATCAGAGTTAGGGAAATATTGACGCTCGTACGTCTACAAAAATTCGTTCGTTCGTTCGTTCGTTTGTGGGGAAGGGGGGTGAGAAGAATCGTATGTGACAGTCGGGGGGAATTCTCAAGTTGGCTTGAGATGCACGATCAATAGTTTACGATTCTTCTAAGGAGAGAATTTGTATGTACAAGAAAGCCTTATTTATACCCGCGCTCTCCTCCCATTCGTGACCAACATTCATTCCTACAAAGCGGACAGATGTACCTGTAGGAAGTTTAGAGTTCTACGATGCTGTTCACTTCGGACAGGAAATTTGTAACTCGGCTACCTTCCACATTGTGCCTCCCGTGCCCGAAACAATCCTCCCTGTGCCCGTCTGAGTGCCGTTAACTATCTGAGTGGATGTTTCACCACACGGTCTATTGCACGGTCCTTTCATTATGTGGAACCCCGTGCCGAGGCAACCATCTCCGTGCACGTCTAAGTGCCGTAAGTAGTCCGAGCCGCGAAGTGAGTTTTCTATTAGCTGGGACCTGCTGGCGGGTGGAAATGGTGCCTGCGTTGGCCAATGTAGGCTACAGGGCTTACTATCGGTTCACCAGCCGTTACACCGTCCTTCATCCGATCACCCACGTATAGACCATATTATCTCCCCATACTATTGTACAAGCTTAATGTATCAAATAATCACTAGTACAAGGTTACGAGTCGTAGATAACATGAATATAGATAGTTACAGAATTACGACTCGTAGATGATTACATGAATACCAACAGTTACAGAATATTTTCACAGATAACGTCAGGTAAAACGTTTAGAGCTCGATATGTCTCACGTGAGATCTTGGCGCACTTAGCCCGCAGGGTTATATGTACTTGTCGGTTTCACATCGCTTTGGATGCAAGTTGTAGTCAGGTTGACAGAAGGTAATTACGGGCAAGCCGGAAAATGGGAAGGACCATTTAAATTAATTGAAATCAACAACAAAACTTGCAAAGTAAATATGCCAACAGGCCCATCCAACTTTAGATCAACTGTTGTCAGACCTTTATTTTCAATTAACAACAATGACATTCCACCTCATGAAGTGTCAGACAACAACAAAACCTCTAGCCCCAGGATGAATACTACATAAAAAGAAACCCAAACATCACAAAGTGTGAGCAGACTAAGGAGATACCAAGCCAGAACCCGTCGCCTCCCTGTCTGATTTCCAGAAAACCCAAGCTAAGAAGTTCTTTTTAACCCAGCAAGCCCTCTGCAACCAAATTTTATTGCTTCATGTCAGAAAGAGATCAACAGGCTTTTTGAAAAAGGAGTTTTTAAAAAGATCAACCCAACCAAAATTCCTCATGGCACAAGGATATTTAAATCTAGGTTTGTGGACGAGATCAAGAACCCTGGTACAGAGAAGGCAATGGAAAAATCACGCCTTGTAATTCAAGCCTACAATGACCGAGAAAAGGAAATTGTCCTCACACAATCTCCTACTGTACAAAGAGTAAGCCAGAGAATAATTCTCGCACTTCCTTCAATGTTACCATTGGACTTGTACTTGCGTGATATTACTCAAGCATATTTTCAATCCAATACAGAATTGAACAGAAACTTCTACATACAACCACTCATTGAGCTTGCAAAAAAAGGCACAATCCTCAAAGTTGTCAAGCCCTTGTACGGTGTGCCAGAAGCAGGTAACCATTGGTATAAGACGTATCATCAAAACCACACTTCAGATCTTTTGATGAAAACGTCGACGTACATTCCCTTTCTCTTGTACAGCAAAAACTCTGAAGGGGACTTTGGTATTGTTGGTCTCCAAACAGATGACACTCTACTATTAGCCAATAATTCTTTTGTCACAAAGGTAGAAGTAAAGTTAAAACAAGCCAAATTTCTAGCAAAAGAACGGGAAAAACTTGATATTGACAACCCCATCAAATTTAATGGTGGTTATATCCATCGAGAAAAGAATTCTAGGGCTATAAACCTTACCCAAGAGCGACATTGCAAAAACCTACAAATTATCAGTCCAACGCCAATTGACATTACTGGTCCCAGAGGTCAAGTGCGTGACGGAATTTGCCCAGATTGGGACTGGTCACTAGGATCACTTCGTCTCCGAGGGGGTACATACCAGATGGGGAGTATGATATAGGAGAAGAGTCGTGCCTGGGAGAAAGGATGATTCTTAGGGGGCCAATGAAGGGAGTTAAGACAAGTCTACGCAGAGCTGATATTGGATGGGAGAGTTTGTAGTAAATTGTCTTCCCAAGGAAGAAGTTATTAATTCCTGACGAGTTATTGTCTTTCAAGTACATTTGAACTCATTAAACCCTTACAAATTGAGACACTCAATATCACAAAAATAACAGTTTGTATCACAAGCCCGAGGGGTCTACGTTGCCAGCATGTGTCAACCCAAATCATCCTTTGAATTATCCACGGCTGATCAAGATATAAAACCTGACAACAAATGTATTGATAAGTTAAATACCAGAATTGAATGGCAAATCAAAAACGTCTCAAAAGGTCTGAAGTTTGTAGAACTAAATTTAGAGTCTCTGCAACTTATCATTTTCACCGACTCCTCCTTTGCCAACAATAATGATCTGTCCTCTCAAATAGGTTTCGTAATGGTTCTTGCAGACAAGAATAAAAAATGCCAACATAATTCATTGGTCTTCAACCAAGTGCAAAAGAATCACAAGAAGTGTCTTAGCAGCGGAACTTTACGGAATGGTGAACAGATTTGATATTGGCTGTTAAAGTTTGTCCGTTATCTGAGCTTATGTGGATACCTAAGCGTATTGTTGAGGATTCATGTTGTAAGACTTTAAGGAAACAATAGAGGTGTGACGCCTCGACATTTTTAGTGGCCATGTGGTTGTCAGTCCAATAGTTGGTAAGCCAACTCAGGGTCAATCCAGGGATTCCAATGACTAGTTTCACACACACGAGTCTTGAGTGTGACAAATCACGATACAAAAGGTTTGTCATGGATATTGGTTTTCATGCAAAACCCTTGGGTTGAAGACAATGAGGGACGGGAGGTTTTGTGTTAGCAACTCCATTTGTCAGTGGAACATCTATGTACATATATACAGATTCATATCCTTCTGGATACTTTTCTCTTTAGTTTAGAATCTTATGATTTAAGTCAACGCCAGCTTTTGACCACTCGCCAATTGTCTTTTGTTCCTCGGGTTTCCACAAGAGGAAACTGTAAGATACGAAACTACTAGCCAAGGGACCATATCAGTGTCATAGCGTAATGATTCTCGATAATCTGTGGCTGGGTGGCAAGTATTTGGCCTAGGCCGAAGAAATCAGTAAAGACAATTGAGGAGGTGAATGTTATAAATACCTGTAAGTTGTAGCTAGATTTCTCTTTCCTCTTTATATAGTTTATTAAATCGACATAATCATCACCAACTCGGGTTTCCCGTCACATTGGCACATCTATCAAATCAACTCTCGATGAGATACAAGACAATCAAATACCTCTTGTTCTGTGTACTGACTAGAAATTCCTGTACGATTGTTTGGTTAAGTTTGGAACAACTCAAGAAAAAAGGCTTATGATAGATCTCATGTGCCTCTGTCTGTCAAGGGTACTAGAGGTGTTCGCATTCCCAGGGTCAAGAGTTCAATAATTCAAGGGTTCAACAGTTCAAGAGTTCGACATAAGATAATATTCAATAATTCTAAAGAGTTCCTAAAAATACAAGACCATAATCTGCCGAGCCAGAGTCATCCCAAATACCCATTATATACTCCTTACTATTGTTCTCGAAATTTCCAGTATATTCTGGTACAGAAAAGAATGGAGTAGTATAGAAAATTACGGACAAGTACAGATCGTAACAGAACAAAGTAGAATAGAACAGATTAAGGTAGAATAGAACAGAATTGCACATATATCATCGTACATAGTTCCTATTGATTTAGAATATGCCCTTGGTCCGTGACACTGTCAATGTTATGAATCTTACTTATGGACTGGATTACAAAGCTGTTAAGCTACAGAGGTCGAGTCAGTTTCGGCAAGACAAAGATTTCAAGGGTGCAGGTAAATCACGAATAGTTAATCAAGTAGATATATTTAGTTCTGATTATCGAAGGGTATAAGGTTGTGTATCTTAAAACAAAAGTTGTTCGATCTAAGAAGCAAATTCTAAAATTCCAACCAACATAATCTACGCCCCATTTGCCTAGCCCTAACCGAATTTACGAAGTAGTCCGTACGCCACCCAATCCAAATAACCTACAACTAATTCATAACAGTCAATCCTACGAAAGAAGAGAAATAGCTGAAGTTTGATGGATTGATGGAAGTTCCAATCCTGCAGATGCAGTGACAGAGGAAAAACTTTGCCATGCCCTCAAGGAGCTTATCAATACAAATTCAATATGTGTCAAACCAAACCAGTGGATTAAAAGATAAAAGAAAAAAATCCAGTATTAAGATAGGTCATTGATTATTTTTGTTGAATTATAAGAGCGTTGGTCAAACATAATTATTGCTGCATCTTAACATAACAAAGTTATATTATATGATATGATAATTATTATTGTGACCGGGTACTACCCCAGCACCCAGAGGGCATGGCACGGGTAGTCTAGATCTATAGGACTCTGCGCTACCTATAATTTTGTTTCATAGAAACTAGGAATGCAGAACAAAAAACAAATAATTAAATCACCTTTTCTAAGGTGCTAATGCCCTGCACTACACCTTAATTCTCGTACCACGCCAACTCGTCCCAAGATGCATTTCTGTTGATCTTTTGACCCCCTGTTTATGATTCATTTTTGCTGTAACATTTGGTTACAGTTAAAAAACGCCAGAATATCTGCCATCCTTCCTGCCCTATCATGTCCCTTATAGTCGGTCGGGTTTCCTTTGTTTCTGTCCGCCATTTCTGGATAGCCAGGCGACATTCTGCAAAATGCCATGGCCGTTCTTCTCGGCCGCATTTACAGAGCATTTCTACATTCTGGTGTTGGAACCGTCTATGATAGCCGGTGAAGTCACGATGCCCAGTCTTTGCTGCAATGAGGCGGTGATATGCCCATCGAGGTAGAGCTAGCTCCGGAGGGCGTTTTCTTCGCATCAGTAGGTCCAGATCTTCATACCTGTACGTTCTGTTATTATTCCATCAATCTTCCGCCAGCTTCTGTACGCGGATTGTGATTTGGCGTCTGAGAGCTGCAAATGTCAGGACTTCGTGAGCTTCCTCCCAGATGATACTAGGTTTCGGTAAATTCCCTTCCCTAATCTTTACTGCAAGTGCTGCTTTTGCTATCGCGTCGGCCCTTTCGTTGCCTAGTATGCCACTATGTCCCGGGACCCAGCAAACCTCTATGGCTGGTCGGGTCTTGCATAATTCCTAAAAATTCATTACCTCTACTTGCGAGGAATTTGTTCTACCAGTTTCAAGGGCTCTAACCGCTCTTGATTGTCGAGGAGTACCTTGATATCAATACTCCCTTCAATTTTTAATGCAGCCTCTAGACCTTGAACTGCCCCCACGATTTCCGCATCAAAAACCTCAGCTCCAGGAAGGAAGTTACCACCGCTCGCTAGGAGTTCTCTATCTCTATATATGGCGTAGCCATAGGCTGAGTATGCTGGGCCGGTAGATGACCCATCAGAGTAGATGCACAGCGTACCTGCGGGAAGATTTCTAAGCCACAGCTTAATCTGCTTCGCCTTTTTCTCTGTCGCATTTGACCCCGGCTGTAGCAATCGCGGTCCGCGGTTCATAAAGCTGCCCAGGACCTTCTGATTCTGGTAGATTGAGGCTCCCATTCTGAAGGCGTGTTAAGTATCGCTCTGGAACCCTAAAGGTACGTCCTTTCTGTCCCTCTCGCAGTCGGAGTCGCTTGATTGCCTCTTTGGGCGTCTAAACTGCCCTTGACGCGAGTGAATGATAGCTATCAAGTCGGCGGATTCTAGCCGCACTTCGGAGCTGTCGCTTCTGGAGCATTGTTCCTGCAGGTAAGATCCCTGATTCTGTTGTGCCCAGCTAAGGTAGCCCTGGCAGGTAGCGCATGGAGGGTGAGTGTGTCATCAACATACCTCAGGCATAGACAACTCACATGACATGTTTGGCGCATTTGTTCAGGCAAGCCACACTGCATGAGTAAGCATGGTGAGCATATGATTCGCTGGTAAGCGAGCCCATGGGGTATGAAAGGGGAGTATTTCCCACTGTACATTAGAACACACATCCATAGAGTCATCTACAATTTACTCACGACAAGACATCATATCTTAGCCATCAAACGCAAGTGTACGTTCCCCATTTCATATACCAAGTAAAACAGGTTATGAGCCCGGCGCAGTACCACGCATAAATGAACCATGCTAACGATATCGCAATTTTTCCATATTCTCTTCAATAAAATCCAAGAAGTCTTCAACATGTCGCTCGCACCTTCATCCAGCTCCACCAGAATCGTCCTGTCACCAGGAGTCTCCCTCGAGGATTGGATAAACGACCTCCAAGCAAAATTGGCCAAAGAAGGCGTTATCGGTCACGTCTACCACCTATTCGAGGGAATCCGGCCCATTCACAGACCGGCTGCCCCAACAGATGAGATCGATTCTGCAGATTACCTCCCAGGACTGGACGCCTATGCCACTGCCGTCGAGACCTGGACACTGGGTGAGATTAGGGCGAAAAATATTATTCTGGGCCGACTCAACCCAACCATGCGACCGCGCAACCACGACCGTATCACTGCACACCAACTCTACCAGTCAATCATCCACTCGCGCAGAGAGACGGCCACAGCACCTTACGCATTAGCCCTCGAAGAATTCCTAAGGACGAAGTTTGAGTCGCATGCCGACGACTACATTAACAAGTTCCTAGCAAATCTTCAAGGCTTGAATGACGCGGCAGAGACTCTGCATGCCACCGCGGGAACAGAGTACCATGTGCCGAGAGGGCTGGCGGCGGCAATATTCGTCCAGGGTACTAGGCATATCCCTTGGCTAACCAATTGGAGGGACATGCGAGCATGTACGGATCAAAATTCGTACGATACCTTGGAGTCGTTAATGTCGACCATCAGGATTGCTAGTGGTAACAGAACAGTCGATCCTCCGCCCCAAGCCGCTCCACCGACACAACCCAACCGGGTATTTGCCACGCGTGAACCTACGGAGAGATTAGATCCGGAGGCCGAATGCAGGCGATGCAACCATCGGCATAAGAACAGGGAATGCTTCAAACAGCACCCTCAGTTAGCGAATGGCCCCAGAGGTGAACGATGGCGAGCAAGGAGGGCTATTGGTAGACAAGGCGGGACGGGTCAGGCCGTAGATGGGAATGTGAGAGCTGTGACCGGCATAGATACCGACAGCGAGAACGAGGACAGTGTAGGCATGGCTGCATCAGCCCATAGTACCCATACACATCTTGTCATTTATGATACTGGTGCTTCGCACCACTTTGTCCCATGTGAATCCATGTTTTGCAACATGCACTCCAGGTATAAACCATTGAGATTTGACCAAGCCGTAGGAGACATGCAATTGACTAAGCAAGGTGTTGCACGAATCACCATTGGCAAATTATTCATTGATCTCCACGACGCACTATACTCTCCAAAATCGTCTTGCATAATAATCTCAGCTGGTAGATTACAGAGATTAGGCAACATAACATGTGACGCTGACATGACACGCTTAATAATGTGTAAACCAGACCATGAAGAAACGCCAATAGTTGAACTACTTTGCAAAAATAACGTTTACTACATTAAACCACTTACACATCTTCCGGAAAAACACATACACACCGCTGCCCCCGGTGTTGCAAGAGTCCCAAAGACGTCTAGTGCACAACGTTGGCATCAGAGACTAGGGCATACAGGTTAAAAGATTTTGAAAAAGACGGCGCAATGCACCATAGGAATGGAAGGATTAGATACATCAGAATTAACCATCTGTGAAACATGCCATCTCAGTAAGGCACAACGCCATGTCTCACGAGAACCAAGACCGACCCCATTTGACCCACTAGATGAAGTGTTCATTGACACAGTTGGCCTATTAACAACAGCACATAACGGGCATCAGTATGCCGTAATCATCACCGACGCAAGAACACGCATGAGATGGGCTATTTCCACGTGCACAAAAGACTAAAATTGCAACAGAACTAGTCCAATGGGTCGAGCAACAGCATCATCAATACGGAAAAAGAGTCCGCACAATCTTCGGGGATGGGGGATCAGAATTTACCCGTATCAAGTTACATTGTGATCAATATGGCATTAGGACAGACATCTCTGCTCCATACACACCCGAGCAGAATGGCACCTCAGAAGCGTCTAACAAGGTCATACTGAGATGAGCTAGGTCCATGCTTATTGTCGCCAGAATGCCCGCATGTTACTGGCCATGGGCAGTCGAACATGCCTGCTTCATCACTAATCGTCTATATTGTTTGCGAACAAAATTGATACCATTGTTAGATTTCCTCCAAGGTCTGAAGCAGCCTTATCCCAATCAAATTGACTTCACCAACCTCCCACGCTTCGGATGTCGCGCATATAAATACATTCACCCAAAACCAGGCAAATTTGATCCTAGGGCTGAGATGGGCTGGTTTTTTGGATTTCAAATAAATACCAATAAAAACTTCCTCATCTATCATCCCCATTGGACACCTACCCATGGTTGGAAATGGTAATTGAGCATAACTCCTCATGCATTGTTCAACGAAGATATTGTTTTCGGCGACGAGTTAAACTCCATAGACCAACAGCAGACAACCAGCTACTGGACCAATTACGACTCCATATTTTCAGAGTCGCAACATTTTCAACCACCATGTACTTCGCATAGTAACACGAGTACTCAGCATCAACCGGGGCATCAACCACAAAACTACCAAACCCATCATGGTCAAGATGACCAGAGGGAGCAACCTATAACCATTCCACAACCTTCTACCAACCCGCAGTCGAGCGACACGCATGATACACAGCCCGCATCACACGCAATTGATCAAGTAGTAGAATCGCACAACATTCACACCATACCCAATTCGCCAGCCACTCACGAAATTACACTGCATCAAACAGATCAGCAAGTCATTCAAAGACCAAAACAACAACTTTCTGATCAGAGGGAGATATATGCTGCAGAAACATCGGAGCCAGACCAGCCCCTAGATCGTGTCATGACTGGCTGGGATCCAATACCGCCAATGGCCGGCATTAAGCGTCAACACTCACCAGAAGGAAGCATCACAAGGTCACAGCGAGGGAGAACCATCAAGCGTGTAGACTACTATCGATTACATCACGGCATGACAGCACAAGCAACCACTGATCCGCAAACATGGGATCAAGCTATGACTTGCACAGAAGCGTTGCAGTGGAAAAGGGCAGCAGATGAAGAATTCAGCTCACTAAAGCAAAAGGGCGCAATTAAGATAATTCCACGGTCACAACTACCCCAAGGCCGCAAACCCATGAAGTGCAAATGGGTATTTAAGAAGAAATACCTAGCTAATGGCGATATTGAAAAATATAAGGCTCGATGCACAGCTAAAGGCTTCACCCAGCGACAAGGCATTGATTACCATGAGACGTTCGCTCCCACACCTAGACCAGAAACAGGACGCATTATTCTTGTCCTCGCACACCAACTAGGTTGGCACAGAAAACAAGGCGACGTACCAACAGCATTTCTCAATCCGGACCTCAACATTGACTTATTCATGGAGTTACCAAAAGGCTACGAAAAAGATGGCTATGTCATCCAACTCCATAAAGGCCTTTATGGACTCAAGCAAGCAGCAGCACTGTGGTATGACGATGCAAAGACAACACTCGCACAGCTAGGTCTATTACCTACTACATCCGACGTCTGTCTATACACCAACCACAAAAGAGACCTCTTTGTACTTATGCATGTTGATGACTTTCAGGTTGTAAGTCCACATCAGTCAAGGATCAACAAACTCATGAAGGCCCTGCACGATAAGTACAAACTTAAGACAGTGAGCACGAACATGTTCCTCGGCATAGAGATCAGTCATCCATATCCTGAGATGATCAGATTCTCCCAAGGACACAACGCACGAACACTTCTTAATAGACATAATCTTTCGGACTGCAAGAAAGCAGGCTCACCAATCGAGCGCATGATGGAGGGAAATAAGGAGAAATGCATGTCGCATGAAATGACAGAATACAACTCCCTCATAGGAGGACTGCAATACCTTTCCAACAACACCAGACCTGACATCTCATTTGCAGTCAATCACCTTGCACGATTCCTGACAAACCCATCACAGCAACACATGCAAGCTGCACGTCAAGTACTCCGATATATCGCGAATAATCCAGATCAGGGCATTGAATTCACCCGACATGATCAGCAAGCGATCCTCGAAGCATACACAGACGCAGACTTCGCAGCCGACCCATCTACAAGCCGCTCAACATCTGGAATGCTGATCAGACTTGCATCAGGTCCCATCTGCTGGAAGTCACACTTACAACGAGAGGTCGTACTTTCAACCACGGAAGCAGAATACCTAGCAGCAACGGAGACATGTCGTCAACTCCAATGGGTTAAGTCACTAATTCAAGAGCTCGGCCTTTCTGACCATGTTGAAGGCGCAACACACACCAATCTACATGTCGACAATCAAGCAGCCATATCACTCATTAAGAATCATGACAATCATAGGCGATCCAAGCACATATCCCTCAGGAACTTCTTCTGCCGCGAGCAGCATGAAAACGGAAAGATAACTGTTAGCTATGTGCCATCAAACCTTCAACTTGCTGACGCACTAACGAAGGTGAAATCTCCTGTGGCAATTCATTGAGTAGCTGAGAAAAGGTCGTCACCGACAGAGGGAGTGTTGTGCCCAGCTAAGGTAGCCCTGGCAGGTAGCGCATGGAGGGTGAGTGTGTCATCAACATACCTCAGGCATAGACAACTCACATGACATGTTTGGCGCATTTGTTCAGGCAAGCCACACTGCATGAGTAAGCATGGTGAGCATATGATTCGCTGGTAAGCGAGCCCATGGGGTATGAAAGGGGAGTATTTCCCACTGTACATTAGAACACACATCCATAGAGTCATCTACAATTTACTCACGACAAGACATCATATCTTAGCTGTCAAACGCAAGTGTACGTTCCCCATTTCATATACCAAGTAAAACAGATTCTCGGTGCAGAACTATATTTGATGTAGTCCGCCACACTGGGAGTGCAGCTCGGATTGCAGTCAAAATTGTTCTATCTAATAGCTGTTGAAATATCGTATATCCTGGAATGCCAAGGATAACTCATTTGTAAGTCCGGCTAATTAGGTTATCAAATTCACCTTCCTATATCATTGTCATCAGCACATTCCTCACGGAAAGTTTAACGTACATTGGCATTTATTTCACACTAGCATTCCAGCAGATGACTGTGTCTCAAATGCAGGTTATAGTTCTCTCGGATCTATTACCGACACACATGTATTTAGCTTTATATTCCTGGCTCATATATCTGTACTTATATAGATTTACATCTACAGGGATCATAATTTATGATCCATGGAGATTGATAAATACTGGTCAAAAACCTCAGTTGATAAGATATGCGCACACGCAATCTCACTCTTATCAGCTCAGTTTACTCAGAACCATACATCTCAATACACTTGTTTCCAGTCAATTCTTCCTTCTACAACTTCATATAAGACTTACTGTATTGGTCTAACCGCCAACACTGATTCCGCTATAACCTCCATATTTGCTCAAGCTCAAAACTTTAACAGTAGCTGGAGGTGCCATCCGATACCAGTACTTACTTTCTTGTCTTGTTTGGTCGTGATTCGAGTCAGTCCAGGCCACCAGGCTTCAGCGCCATAGATTGCCGTGCTAACTACACATGCGTTCACCGCATGAATTAATGGTCCCGGAGCCGCACCTCGATGGACCCTGTTTATGCTGCGTATGAAGTGGGACAGTCGCTGTGCCTTACTAAACCATTCCTGAACGTGCCGTCTGAATGATAGTTGAGAATCAAGCCAAACTCCGATCATCGGATATGCGGAGAAGGCATAATAAGCTGTTCCCCAACTCTAACTGTTAAGTTGGATGAGTCGAGTTTCTTCTTCGGTCCTCCCCCAATGACCAGGAGCTCAGACTTCGTGTTAAATATTGTTAAATATTGATCACAATTGATGGGAGCACGGTGTCAGTTGAATACTTCTATAATGAAATCGTATCTATGTTCATTTCCTTATTCTTTCTAACTACAGGATTTACGAGGCTTTTAATACTACGTCACAGAGAACGCTAGTGATAAATCATGTGGCAACTTGTTGGGGCAAAGAATCTAATTGCGGCTTCCTTACGAACTGTACTCCCTCAACACTTCGAAGGGTCGAATCAAATCATGTGTATCGCAGCCAGTTGGACTATCCTGTCTACTTCAACCTTGGCAGCCTCAACTGCTTCAGAAGGACTTTTGCCAACTCGGACCATTGCAATGTCGTCTGCATATCCAAATCTACAGTTAGTTGTGCCATCCTCGAGTAGAATCGAGATGTATAACATGAATAAAAGTGGCGAAAGTGGTGATCTTTGCGGGACACCGCACTCAACGAGCTTCTCATCTGTTACGCCTACTTCATGTCGTACCAGGACTTTTCGTCTTTTGAGGAATGATTCTACCCAGCGACAGAGTGATAGCGGCCCGCCTTGACTTCGCATTCGTGCGAGCAGCCGATTGTGTAGCACTGCATCTAAGGCACCTTGTATGTCCATCGTGACCATAGCTGTGACTTTGTTTGATCTCATAGCAGCTTCTGCATCGTGTGTAACACATGATACCAAGTCCACTGCTGAGCGTCCTGGTAGTGCACCGAAGAGTTGTGGGGGTACTGCTTTGTGCTTTATTGCAAGCCAGGACATACGTTTAGCTATGAGCCTTTCTAATCCCTTGCCTAAGCTGGAGAGTAGCGATATGGGACGCCATCCTTTTGGGCTGGAGAGATCACGTCCATTTTTGGGAAGAAGTACAACTTCAGCTACTTTGAACGGTGTAGGAAAGTACCCCAAGTTCAAACAAGCCTGGAAGAGGTCCCTGACATATGTACCAATTGTACTCCAGCAATCTTTGAGGAGTCGAACGGTGATTTTGTCATATCCTGGAGACGTTTCTTTACTTGCTATGGTAGATACTGTAACGTCTTCCAGTGACACCTCTCCGCTCCATGGAATAGAATCTGGTTGGTTATTATCCCACGTTTCTATGTCGCTTTTAGCGTCGAGCCTTGAAAGAAGTGAATCTCGAAGTGCGATTGTCCGCTCGAGTGGATCTGAGAGCCACTGGTTTGGTGCTACCTGGAGAGGAGGAAGCTGTTTTTTCGGCTTTGGTTTGGCCCATCGCATGAGTTTGAACATTTGTGCTTCTGTCTCTGCTGCCTCGACTTGCTTTTTCCAATATTCGCGTTTAGCTGACTTCACTGCAGCTCGGAAAGCCTTACGAGTCATTTCTACATCTCCGGATGTCCTTTTGGCTGTTCTGTAGGCAACTTGTCGCCTTTTACAGTCCGCGCTCCACCAAGGCGCTGTTTTCCCCTTTCCTACAGCTGGTGCGCGTCCGAAAACTTTGATTGCGTCTTGAAGTACTTTTATTAAATTCTGTGTGAAGTCTTCAATCTCGATTTGACTGCTGAGGGGGCCGTGCCTTACCCATTGCTTCACACATCGGGCGAACTTGTCTAGATCACAGTCCCTCACGCGTATTGGTCTTGGGATCCCAGATAGATCCGAGCATCCAGGTGTATCAACTGAGCCTTCAACGGTGGAGTTGTATGATGTACAATCGAACCGTGTTGATACTGATGCAACCGCCGTTGTATTACTCCAGGTTAGATCCAGCACATTTCCATCACGATGAGTACTTTCTCCTAAAGTGTTTAGTAGCTGCATATCGTTTCTGTGGGCCCACTCCATGATGACATCACCATTTCCATATTGGCGGTCTGTCAATGGCTGCCAATACTGTAAGACTGAGTTGAAATCGCCTCCCACTACCAATGGACCTCTTGGCCGCCAGTTTAATAGAGGATCTAGAGTCTCACTGAGGCCCGGGGCACGATAGACATTTACGAAGGTCAGTCCACACAGCTGCACGAAATAGTAGTCTGACGACTGGCTTAATGACGAGGGTGAAATCTGAGCCGCTCGAAATCCTTTTCTCACAAAAGTGACAGCGCGTGGTCGTGGTCTCGGCGTCGTGTTTGCAAAGGGTATGAAACTATCAAAGCCAGGATGGCTTTTTGTTATAAAATCTCCGTCTCCTTGCAAGGTCCATGGTTCTTGAACAATAACTATGTGTATTTCTGCTTCCCAAGCTTGCTGCAGCGCTATATCCATGTTTTGCCCACCCTTTCCCACGTTCACATGGTGAAATAGACGGGTGCTATATTTGTGGTTATGCTTATTAGAGTTTGGTGTATTACTCATTATCAAGCATTGTTTCTTCTGGTATGCTAATGACCTCGCGGGCCTTACCTTTTTCTTGAGATATTAATAACGCTGCCTTGAAATCTATGTGTCCTCGCTCTCGAATAACTCGTAGCTCGGCTGGTGTCCGAGGCGTTACTTGTCCATTGTATCGCCTTGGCCGGGCCATGCAGCTCAGGTGGGTTGACTCGTGCGGTCCAGCACAGTTTGAACATTTGGGTATGTTCACCGAACATTCGGCTGCTTCATGCGTGCCAGAACACTTTTCGCACCGCTGTCCTTTGACGCAGTTCCTTGTTGAGTGGTAGCCCCAGTAGCGTTGACATTGCTCTATGGGGCGTTTACGGGAGAATGATATAGCAGGGCCACTCTCATCGAACAGCCTGAACCTTAGGTTGGCTGGTGCCTGTTTGAAGTGCACGATCCAGCTAGCAGAATAGCTGCCTAGTTTTATTTCGCTTGGACGCACCTGTATTGGCGTGACTCCACAAACTGCCTGGCACTCCGCCTTCACCATTTCACTGGTTACTTCGATCCTTCCGTCTAATGTACGGATGCATATTGGGACGTGAGGGACCATGACTGACGTCCAATCTGTCAATAATTGGATCGTTCGGAAGGTCGGCAGTTCGTGAGGTCAATAGTTCAAGAGGTCAATGGGTGTTCAGGAGTTGATGAGTCGAGAAGTCAAGATGTCTGGTGTCAAAAGATCAAGAGTTCAGGTGTTCAATAGATTGAGGTACAAAATATTCAAGATTATCAATAAGGTTCCTAAAGTACAAGACCATAATCTGCCCAACTAAAGTTATCCCAATTGCCCATTATATATTCCTTTCTATTATTCTCGAACTTTCCAGTATACTCTCATACCGAGTAGAATAGTCTAGACAAGTACAGAATAGAACAGAATAGATTAGAACAGAACAGATTAGAACAGAACAGAACAGATTATAGCAGACTACCACAGATATCTTCGTACAGGGTTCCTATTGATTCAGAATAAGCCCTCGGTCCGTGACATTACCCTCCCCTTATCCGAGCCGAACTCCTGTGAGGCATTGATCTTCGTTTTGGTTGCTTCTTAGTCTGTGGTTGTTTGTCACCAGGACATGGCTCGGAGGGATTCATGTCATGACATTCTGTAACCAATTCTTTAAAATTTTGGGCTTCAGAGGCTGGGATTGCCCAATCATCCTGTGGTCCGTAACCTTTCCATCGTATTATATAATTTAATTCACCATCAATCCATTGTGTCCCAATTATTCTTTCAATTTCGTATTCAGGAGTATCATCTTCGGCCTCTAAAACTGGTCCTGGTTCCGATGTTTGTCCGGGTAGTGGATCATTAGCTACCGGAGATAGAAGGGAGACACGGAAAACAGGGTGAATTTTTGCAGAAGGTGGAAGTTCCAACCTATATGCGTAGTGTCCGACAGACTCAAGGACTTTAAATGGACCTCCGTTTTTAAAATCCAGTTTACGACAGGGTCTAAGTGATTTGATGTTTTTGTAATTTAGCCACACCTTATCTCCTGGTCTAAAATCTCTCGCAGCGGTTCTACTTTTATTAGCTTGTTCTTCATGTTCTGCAGAGTGGAGTAGAATATTATCAATAATAAACTTGTCAATTTCCTTAAATTTTGATACTAAATTTTCAGCCTCACGCCGATCGAACTGAATTGTAGCTGGTCCTGGAGCTCCGTGCAGTGGCGCAGAAAGCTCACATCCGGAACGAGGGTTTAGGCCATAACAAGCTAGAAACGGGGAAACGCCAGTGACCTGAGAGTCATGATTATTGAGCGCGAATTCAGCCGATGGAAGGAAGCGAACCCAATCGTTTTGCGCGAAGTTGACATAAGCTCTTAGGTGTTGCTCGATTCGACTATTCATTCGTTCTGTTTGGCCGTCAGTTTGCGGGTGAAATGCAGTCGACAGGCGGTGATCAATCTGCAATAGTTTGCAAAGCCATTTCCAAAATTCAGCCGTAAATTGGCTGCCTCTGTCGGACACAATAGAATCGGGTAGGCCATGCAGTCGGAAGCAGTCGCGGTAAAACATGTATGCGGTGTTCCTAGTGGTCAGGTCATTAGAGGGGGTGATGTGTACCTGCTTCGTCATACGGTCAACAACTACAAACATTGAATTAAACTCCACGCCAGACCAGTCTTTACTGACAGGTAAGTCTACCACAAAATCCATTGCAATATGTCGCCAACGTTCTCTAGCAATAGGAAGTGGACGAAGTAACCCTTGAGGTCCCCCGCGGGAGGGCTTAGATCTCGAACAGGTATGACAATTCCTAACAAATTTCTTTACTTGTCGTAACATACCATGCCAGAAAAAGTCTCGAGCTAACACAGCATAGGTCGCTGCTGCGCCTTGATGACCTGCCGCTGGTGGCTCATGGTAGGACTTAATTAACTCTGTTGTTAATAGGTAATCATCATTGCACTGTGGGACTACAATCCTCTCTCGATATCGAAGGATACCATCATTCCATGAGCACTCAGCAATAGTGAAATTGCGAACTCGATGCTCATTCCCATTTTCAATAGCATTAATAACTGCCAACAAGCTCTCATCTCGCCGTGTTGATTTCCGGATCCTTTCCACAAATGCCAATGTAGGCCCATTTTCTTCGGATTCAGTTTCCGAGGTACTAGGAACTTCTACACCTTCTTCGACTTCACCCATCAAGATATCCTGCGCGTTGATCTCCATACCTGGCGACAAATTATGCTGCTTCAGCAAACGCTGTTCGAGATATTTTTGTAGGGAAGGGTCAGGGGATCCAGAGGGACGCGATAGTGCATCTGCTGGGGTGTTTTGTGTACCGGGACGATAGCAAATCTTGAAGTTAAAGCGAGATAGAAACTCACTCCAACGTGCCTGGCGTCTACTAAGTAGCCTAGACTTCATGAAATATTCTAAGGCCTTATGGTCTGTAACAACTTCCACAGGATCAGAGGTTCCCTCCAACTCCGGCCTCCATTCTTCAAAAGCTTGTACAATGGCCAGAAGTTCCTTATCATATATTTCATAGTTAGACTCAGCTGGGCTCATTTTCTTCGAGAAGAAAGCAACTGGTCTCCAATGTCCTGTATCATCCGGCTGAAGTAGTACCCCTCCCGTTCCACGATCCGATGCATCAGTTTCGAGGCGAGCTGGTTTATCCCAGTCGAAATGCCGGAGCACAACATCTTCCCTGAACTTCTTCTTTAACTCTAAAAACGAATTCTCCTGCTCCGTTCCCCACGAAAATGATTTGTCCTTCTTTATCAGATCTGTTAGAGGCATGACTATATTTCCAAATCCTCGGATAAATCGCCGATAAAAGTTTGCTAAGCCAATAAATCTAAAAATATCTTTTGTGCATTCCGGCCTCGACCAATTTTCAATCGCTTCAAGTTTAGTAGGATCCATTTTTATGCCTTCTGTAGATATAACCAAACCGAGAAACTTGATAGACTGCATATGGAACTCACATTTCTTAATATCAATCTGCAGACCAGCTTCCAGTAAACGTGCCAACACCTTTTTAACATGAACCTGATGTTCCTTAAAGGTCTCACTAAATATCAAAACATCATCAATATAGGCAGTACAAAACTCATCGAGATAGCCTTTGAGCGTATCATTGATATAATTCTGAAATGAGCTAGGTGCATTTGCGAGTCCAAATGGCATAACTAGGTATTCATACAGGCCCAACCGGGAGCGAAAGGCAGTCAGGTATTCGTCGCCCTTAGCTATGCGCAAACGATTAAACGCTGAAATCACATCTAGTTTTGTAAAGAACTTGGCCTTTCCAAGCAGTGTTAAAGTTTCATTAATCCTCGGGATTGGATAACGATTTTTAATGGTCATGTCGTTTAGAGCCCTGTAGTCCACGCAAAACCGAAGTCCACCACCAGGCTTTTTAACAAATAGAACTGGAGAGGATGCTGGAGATGAGCTTGGCCTTATAAATCCTTTATCTAAATTTTCCTTGATGTATTTCCTTAAGACCTGTAGTTCTTCTCGGGACATGCCATAGAGTGGCCCCCAGGGTGGTTCGGAACCCGGCTTTAGTATAATCCGATGATCGCTCGGCCTACACGGAGGAAGTTTATCCGCGTCATCTTTGGAAAAGACACTCAAATAACCATGGTATTCTTTTGGTAGCTTCAAAGCTGGGTCAACTCGAGGTTTGTCCCGTAAGGCCTCCCAATATCTTCTAGAGTGATTGCTGATACGATTAGGTCTTCTTTGGCAACTAATTCTTCGAAACTTTGTGCGTCACAGGTTTCTGCTGTCTTCCTAGCTTCATTCAATTCCTTGCTTCTGCGTCTCTGTGTTACAACATCAGAAGAAACTGCTTTGATGCGAACTGGTAATGATTCCGAATGCTTGCGACAACTAGTTTGATTGAAAACGAGCGATCCATTAGGCCAGTTTATCTCCGGATTATGCTGCTGTAGCCATGGGAGTCCCAACACTATGTCGAAATAAGCTAGGGTTGTTACAAAAAGCACCATCGTCTCCGTGTGACCAGATATCTCCAGTTTAGTCTTGGCTACATGGGTGATTTGACCTCCAGAAGACTCAGATCCATCAAAAACTCTGAGTTGGCGCGGCCGTGTTAGGGGTATAAGATCAAGATAGTTTTTGTGCGCAAACTTGGTATCTACAAATCCATAGGCAGATGCGCCGCTGTCAAGTAGTGCAAGAGATTGGACTGGATGAAAAGATTTATTTCTAACAAAACATTCTAAGGCAAAATGATCAGTCCTTTCCCATGACTCCTTTCCAACAGCTACCGAGGATATCGATAAGATTTGACCACAGCTCTTTGGGCGACTATCCAAAGAGCTTACAAGTTTTCCGAATCAGGTTCAATTGCGGAGGTTTCAGCAGAATGACCGTCTAACTTCGGCCGTGCTCGCTCACAGGAACTTGCAAGATGTCCTCCTTGGCCGCAGTAGAAGCACAACCCATATCTTCGACGGTAGTCCTTCTCTTCCTGAGTAAGAGGTCCTCGACGTGTAATTCTAGCCGCTGACAAGTCCATGGGGTCCCCCAAATTCCAGTTACTGATCGATGGTTTGATGTGTCAGCATTAGGCAAAAGCCGACGAGAGGGAACTCGCCACATATTATCTCGAGCCTCTTCAATATCGTAAGTTTTCTGCCTGTTTTCAATATCCTGAAGCCTTGAAACTGCCTCATCAAAATCGAGTAAGTCAATATCTCTCTCGTGGATCAAACTCTTCTTCAACTCTAAGCTCATGTTGTTAAGGATTAGATCTTTCAATTGGTTATAGCCATAACCACTATAACCAGCAATGGCAGCATCGCGTCGAATCTCTGCAATCCAAGTGGCAAAACTTTTATTCCGCTGTTTATTTGAGTAAATTCTTGACTTAGCACTGCGGATTCGATTGGGGTCGTCGAATATCTTCGTTAGTGTTTCCATCATTTCAAGAAACGAGGGGAATAACAGCACTCCATCCTTAATCCAACTTTGAAGATGAGCTTGACAATTTGGATGGAGCCTTGAATAAACATAAACCATTTTTGACTGCTCGGAGGGAAAATGGTCGGCATTGGCATTGAGCTTAAGTAAGATAGCCTCCCTCCACGTGAAAAAGTCTTTCTTTAACCCAGAGAAAACTGCAGGGTCAGGAATTTTTGTTGATTTAGGGGTCTTGCTCGAGTCTAGGGCTGATCTTAAGATGTTCGCCAAGCTCTCACCATCATTATCGTGGCTGGTTCTCTGATTTCCCTTCAAGTACTCGATCTCCTTCTTGGCTGCTTCAAGTTCAGTTTCCGCACCATCCCTTAGCTGTCCCAAGTTTTTCACTGCTCGGTACATGAGTTCTGGATCTGATTTAACTCCATCCACAAATTGATCAATAGTTTTAATTCCTCCAAATTTCCTGGAGAATTCGCTTACGTGTTCAGAGGACGTCATATTTATGAGAGATTATGGTAATGTCAATAATTGGATCGTTCGGAAGGTCGGCAGTTCGTGAGGTCAATAGTTCAAGAGGTCAATGGGTGTTCAGGAGTTGATGAGTCGAGAAGTCAAGATGTCTGGTGTCAAAAGATCAAGAGTTCAGGTGTTCAATAGATTGAGGTACAAAATATTCAAGATTATCAATAAGGTTCCTAAAGTACAAGACCATAATCTGCCCAACTAAAGTTATCCCAATTGCCCATTATATATTCCTTTCTATTATTCTCGAACTTTCCAGTATACTCTCATACCGAGTAGAATAGTCTAGACAAGTACAGAATAGAACAGAATAGATTAGAACAGAACAGATTAGAACAGAACAGAACAGATTATAGCAGAATACCACAGATATCTTCGTACAGGGTTCCTATTGATTCAGAATAAGCCCTCGGTCCGTGATACAATCTGAGGCAGGATTAATTTTGATTTCCTCCTTTTGAAATGAAGGTCCTATACCCAGAATTGATTCCCGGAGTGCGTCTGATGCGCACTCTATTGCTAGGCCAGACCTAACTTGTGTCATCGCTACAATTGCTGAAGGTGCGACTCCAGCTTTCTCAGTGATGAGCTTCTTGATTGTGACAGGTGATAGCCTCCGCCACTGATGTTCATGTCCCATGCGAACGAAGAGTCGTTTATGTTGTAATCCTAGTCCGTGCTAACATAACGTAGAGACGTGCATGGTCTAGGTCATGGATTAATATAGTCGCTGTGCCTACACAATTGAGGTAAGCTACGTAGTGGTTGTAGAGATCTATTGAGGATCAGGATGTTAAGAAGTGATAGCAGTGCACGGACCAGCTTCTCATGTATTTAGACAGGTAGTCAGGCACTGCCCCCAAAAGTGTCCAACATAGATCACACACTTTATCCATTATACTTTAGTAAATAATTATCCCTTCTAAAGTCTACAACTCAGTTCTCGAGCATTATATCACAACTGTCTCTAAGTCTATCCCAAGAATATCTCCAGTGCTCATCATTCATAACAGTTTATCCTCTTTTGGAGGTTCTTGTCCGGCTGGTTTTGACTGCACGGCAGGCCTTCGCTTTACCAGGTTGGCTGGCGGATCCGGGAGCTTGGCTGCTTTTCGGGCTATAGTCATCCACAGAGAAGCAGTTTCCCTTGGCTTATGAGGGAGATTGTGATGAGGTTTCTCCGCTACTTTTGTAGCCATGGGTACAGAGATTTTTATCTGAGTACTTTCATGGGATGAATTCTTGCCTTGGTGAATTGCGGCGTTGACGTTGCCTATAGCAAACGCTGTTATGATAGGTGAAATATTTTCTATTAGTGGCGCAACTAAGTGCGCGCCTCCATTTTCTGACAAGGACATTGCCCAGGCATCGATATTTTTCAGGAAATTTTGCGCTACACTCACTCGCTGTTTTTGTTCGCGTTCCGATTGCTCCATTGCGGCGGCAATCCCAAGAAGGCTCGGGTGTAAAAGGTCTCCTGGGTCAGTTGATGCCGAGGACGACGGCTGGCGGTGCGTAGCCATGGTGCTGCTTGATTTCTCGGGTATGGATGAGTGGATAAATTTATTTATTCGCGTGGAGGTGATCATAATGGAGTTATAGTTGTGATTATTATTTACATAGGAGTAAAAAGGGTAATGTTGTGGTTATGAGCTGTGAAGTATATGGCGATTAAATGACTCTGCTGTCCTTCGGTGGAGTGGCACGGGCTCATGTGCAATGGTGAGTCGCGGAGATGGCGCGCTCACGCTGGTTGATGGCACGATGGACACTGAGTGCGTATCACTGTGGCCAAATGGGTGTCAGTAGGTATCAAATGTGAACTCTTACTGACAATGGTGATCTATGAAGGTGATGCTAGATGTGCATCCCGACAATTGATAATATCATCTAATGGATGATGTGAAGTATGATATTATTTGGATAGATTTTGATTCGCTAAACTCGGCAGGTGAAGAGATTGTAAAGTACATGAACAGCGTCTGTGCACCAGCCTGTATTTTCCACCCTTTCCTAATACAGCAGCCCATCCTCCGTTCCCCTGTCTCCTAACAACTAAACCGAGCCAGCACAACAGGTAAGGCGTTTGGAGATCTTATATACCCTGTATTAGTAGTTCCATATTCGCGTGTGGATGAGCCTAGTAGGGGAACTTTAGTACGAGCTAGGCTACAGCATTCTTAGGGAATACTGAGACTGTAGTAATAATATAAGTTTGTTCAATCCTATACTTTATCCAATCTTCTACCAGCCACACTGTTCTATCCATCTAAACAAATCATAATCTAAAAAATTTTCATTTTTTTATTTTTTAGTTTACAACCAGTGTGTGAGCTGGCTTACAAAATGTTATGTACAAGAGTCGAGTTGAGACCTTTCCTTATAGGGAATAGCAATTCAGAAAAAAGTACCAGTATGTTTATAGTATTTCTCCCCATAGAGAACAGAGATAGGAATGTTGTGATCCTAGTCTGCGCAAGGAAGCATGGGCTTCATATGTTATTGTCGAAGCATCACTCTTCAACCCTGGTTAGCATGTGACTTACTTAGCTCGCTTAGCAAGCACACACTGTATATTAAGTTCAGCAGAATACTGTAAAACTTAGAGGGGCTTCGTGTAAATGTCACGTGAATCGTCAAGAATGTAAGAGTGAAAGTATGGAATTATTTACTACTACGAGTCGAGCCTAGGACTATATTGTGTGAGTATCCCCTTGTACGCTTCCTTGAGTATTGCCAGTAGCCATCATCTGTGCGCGTAGATCTTACTTTCACTTTTGGACCGGCGCAAAACCCAGACAAGCATAGGTCTGCTTACAAATACTCTTCAATAAATATAAGTGTCGGAATACTCGGGTGGTATTTATATCACAAGCTTTCTATAGCAGTAATAACAATTGGTGGTTAACATATATCTTCTCATTCCTTTCTTCTAACTAGAGGAAACACGTATATACAGCGATTCTCCCTCTCTCCTGACACCATTCCTAAACAGGTAACTCATTACTCATCAATATAATTAGTCATCATTTCTAAGATAATACATGAAAGGTTATTAAGTCAATAGGTCATTCGACAATAAGATTCCCAAATGACACATTTCTGACCCATTCTGCTTTTCAACAGATTATGAGACCAAACAGCTCATAGAAATTGTTATTGTTTGATTGCGTGATCACAGATTACTTGCAACTTGCAACTTGCGGATTAATCGACTCATTTGTCAGAAGATCATTCTTTGCTTCAAATAACAAAAGGCGACACGACAAGTGATCAGAATCAGAAAATAAATTCAGAAATAGCTGAGTCGAATAAATCTAAATTATATCCTTGCGTTGCTATAGGTGAAGCAATGTCTCAAGATACTGGAAGTAGCGCGGCGTTACCCACTGCCTATCGGTTGAAAGGAGAAGAAAACTATGCCCAATGGAAGTTCGACATAGAGAATATTGCTCGTGTTCATGGTCTAAGAAAATACTACCATCCTAAATCGCCTGCTCCACCAAAAGTGGTTGACAAGTTTGACAACAATGCATCTGCCGAAGATATTAAGGCATACAATGAATGGGCAAGAGGAGATACAAAGATGAAACTAATCATTAGAACTGTTAAATGACAAGGTGTGTCTAGCTGCTACAGGGGCGATCCGAGTCAGGCAGAGTCAAACACATGAGTTGCGTCAATTATGCTATTCATGCAGATCAGTTGCGTGGAGGAAAATTTGTACTTAGGAGTCTGGCTGTCTCGATCTTAGTATACTTTTAGTTAACTCAAATATCTGATTCTATCTGACCTCAATCCACTGTGCTAATTCCATTGTCTTCTATACAGTCATACTGCGATAGAATTCCTCCAAAATAATAATATCCATATATTTGTTCTTGTATTCCACCCTTGAGTTTAATTCTCGGAAGTTTCACAATATTGATATTGCCACTTGTAAGCCCCCGCTTCCGAAAATAGGCTCCACATTTTTTGACGCTAAGCCTGTGTTAGACAGCGCAGGCTACAGGTAATTTCCAGCATACCAGCCGCCACAGCAAGGTAATATTAACTTGAGTTATGTATCAAAGTTAGTGGAAAGCCGGGAAGGGAGACTGTATTGACCGGAGGCCAAGTCAGCTTTGGGAACTCCGGTGAAAGAGATTTAATGTCATTAATTCCTGACATGGGGTCAGCATTGTCAAAGCATTCAAAAGTGAAGTAGTGTAGATTAAGGACAGAGGGTGAGATCGGAGTCTGGGGGATGTGATGTATATACATAGAGATGAAACATAGCTTGAGGGACACGGACAACAACTTCTTTTCTCAAACATCATGACTGAGTCTATTTGATTGAGACTAGGTTTAGCTACCTTTGAAGGTCTTGCTGTTCTTGAAGTGTCGATTTTAAATTTCCTAAAATGCGTAACTTGAGCTACATGAGTAGAGGATTGTAGGGGTAACTCATGATCAACGTCAAGAAGACGCTGCTTTACTTTGGTATAGGATAGATTATCCTTTTTTACCAAGTTGTCAACGATATTCTTATAATGTCGACTGATGAATACCAATATCAAATCTCTTTTTATCTCATCATCATCTAAGAAATCTACTGTCTTTTGACGGCTGAGGCTGGAGGATTCGCAAGCTAAAGAAGAAGTACGGATGTACTCATTCTCATACACGTCTATGAAAGATAACATCGTGCCACTGGGGTCAAACGTGCTCGAAAGCGACATTAGTGATCCTAGCTGATGGACTAATTTGAAATCATTGGTCTGATGATATTCAGTAGTCAAAAAATTCCACATTTTGTAGAGGTCTTGTAACTTGAGAATTTTTCTTAGTATACTCAGACACACCACGAGGATATATAAATTAACAGTGTGACGGCTGTGAAGCCTAAGGGTTCCTGTAGCCTACGCTGTCTAGCGCAGGAAATTATACGAAGGGAGGTTCCTGGGAGGATCTTGGATGACATGGAACCTAGATGATTCATATTGAACCTTGTTGAAACATACTGAGAGTTCATGAGGGTTACAGGAGTATCAAGGATCTTCAAGGTGATTATCCGAGAGTCTGAGTTTTCAAGTCATAGAGAGAACCTTATCGAAGAAGGATATTTCAGACTGTAGGTATAGGTAGTCATTAAGTACAGGAATTCTCTTTTCAGAGAATCATAATAAGCATATTGTACCTACAAGATCGCCCATGCATTTTATAATGTAACCGTGACATCTGAAAACTATAGTCGAGAGTTGTGATTAAATCCACTTCGTGTCGGAGCGCTATTTAAACTAATTACTACAGCTGAGTGAAAGACACAATTCACTAGTTTATGCTGGATAATTGTAAGACTGGTCGATGTATGAGTCGTCATGGATGTGGCTAGTAATACTGAAGTCTTATTACGTTCCATGTTAATGCGACTTTTCATTGCCAAGAAGCGCAAATTTCAACACGTGTATTGTGGACCCAACTAGAGCTCGATAGAGGAGGGCAAGACTGACACCTGTACGCGGTGCCCTCTACGAACCTGGGAGTGAAATACTCTCCCAGAGCCAAGTTCAGTCAAATTTCGCAATACCGAACAAGTTGGCCCACGAGGCAATGATTCATAATTCTCCGCCACGTCAAATTTTCACTCCTAACGAGTTCGACTCCTACCCAAGTCTCATCAAGTCTACAAGTACAACGTGGTACATCCTAGTTCCAATGACCACACCCCTCATCAACTATTCTCTGGCCTCAATTCACCACCACGTACACGCCCACGCCGATATTTATACCCGACGGAGGAAGCAAAGCGTGGCGCACAAACCTGGGAGACAGTTCTTTGGGATGGGCGTGAGAGAGATTAGGACAAGCTCACAAGGTGCTGCAGATGGTGGAAACGATCTCGACGGACGTGAATTTTAGAATTTTGACAACGAGTTTTCGAATTGAGCTTTGTGCGTGCGCAAAGACTTCGCTTGCGAGAGTGCGGGCGGCACTATAAACACCGCCGTGGTTGGATGGTGCGGTGGTACATCATCTTGGCCGGTTTCTCAAGTAATGTCAGGGTTGTTTGCTAGATCAGAGGACACGGGTCGGAACGGGTCGGAACGGGTCGGAGTCGGAACAGATATACTTGGGACAGGATGTAATCGGAACAGGATGTGATCGGAACGGACGAAGGCGAGACAAGACGGAGGCGGAACGGGACGGAGTCGGGGTATAAGGTAAAGCTTATAATTGGATCAATCTAAAGTCTAGAATAATTACAAGACAAAAAGCTACAGAACAAATCCAGTCCTAGACATTCCTTAAGTACTCAAGACCAGCTACTACAATCAGGGGTATGATAGTCTACGGCAATAACATAGCAACTGATTACTATGTGGATTAGTAACTGTTGTTATCACAACATTGTAACCATCGTAACGCATTGACTATGTTACTAGGGAAGCTCCTGACTTGGTTGACCAGATTAACGTAGCATCTCGGTATTATCCCAGGGCACAATGGTAGTAACAAGCAGGCCGTTTTCCTCGTGGGAAACCCGGTCTGTGACATTACCCCCTCCTTAAACGTGGCGAGTACCTACGAGCATTTGTCATGATTTTATTCATCGGCTGGGTTCTAAGATCTTGAGGCTTGGGCTCAGAAGGATTCAGCTCGTGAAATTCTTTTACGAGGTCTTGGAAACTTCCAGATTCCCCGGCGGGTATATTCCAATCATCATCTGGGCCGTATCCTTTCCATCGTACTCTATAGTTGAGGTTTCCATTTATCCAGTGAGATCCCACTATCCTTTCTATTTCACATTCTGGATCATCGCCCTCAAGCTGAATTTGCGGAGGTGGTCCTGATGACTGACCTGGAAGCGGGTCGGAAGCGACAGGCGAAAGTAGTGAGACGTGGAAAACTGGATGGACCTTGAATAATTTAGGTAAATCGAGTCGGAATGCGTATTTTCCGATCGGCTCTATAATTGTAAATGGCCCGCCGCTTTTGAAGTCTAGCTTTTTCGAAGGTCGAAGAGATTTAATATTTCTAAAATTAAGCCAAACTTTATCACCGACTTGAAAATTTCGAGCTCCGCTTCGATTTTTATTAGCATTATATTCATATTCAGCAGAGTGAAGTTGGATGTTTTCGATCAAAAACTTATCGATTTTACGGAATGTCTTAGCCAGATTCTCTGCGTCATGCCTTTCGAAACGTACCGAAGCAGGGGCTGATGGTGAATCAATTGATACTTGTATTTCAGAACTAGAACGAGGGTGTTGTCCATAGACTGCAAAAAAAGGCGAAACTCCAGTTACTTGGGTGTCATGGTTGTTGAGGGCAAATTCGGCTGAAGGTAAATATCGGACCCAATCATCTTGCGAAAAGTTTACATAAGCCTGAAGATACTGTTCAATTCGTGCATTCATCCGTTCTGTTTGCCCATCTGTCTGGGGATGGAATGCGGTTGATAGACTGTGTTTAATTTGCAAAATCTTACAGAGCCATTTCCAGAATTCTGCTGTGAACTGAGTTCCACAGTCGGAGATTATGCTGTCAGGTAATCCGTGAATGCGAAATACTTCTCGGTAGAACATGTAGGCAGTGTTTTGTGTGCTCATATTGTTGCATGGGATCAGGTGCACTTGCTTAGTCATACGATCGACTACAACAAATATGGCGCTGTACAGTTCATTGGAATCACATGCCATGCTTGCAGGTAAATCGACAATAAAATCCATTGCAAT
The DNA here is from genome assembly GCA_900239735.1 of Blumeria hordei DH14. NCBI lineage: Eukaryota > Fungi > Ascomycota > Leotiomycetes > Helotiales > Erysiphaceae > Blumeria > Blumeria hordei. Next base: position 1,215,517 of record OENG01000025.1, on the reverse strand, counting down.
ATGTCGCCATCTCCTATCAGCTGTCGGAAGAGGACGCAAAAGTCCCTGCGAGCATTCTCTAGAGGGCTTCGAACGAGAACAGGTATGGCAGTTTCGAACATATTGTTTTACTTGTCGCAACATTCCATACCAGAAGAGATTCCTTGCTAACGACGCATAGGTGGCAGCTGCTCCTTGGTGGCCAGCTGTCGGTAGGTCGTGGTATGACTGAATTATATCTGGCGCAAGCGACTTATCCCCCTCATATTGTGGAACAACAATTTTATCGCGATAAAACAGAATTCCGTCTTTCCAAGAACACTCAGCCAAAGTGAAGTTACTAACTCGGGATGCCTCCTGTTTTTCCAGTGCATTTATTACTATCCTTAAAGATTTGTCTTCCAATGCTTTTCCACGGATTCTTTCTAAAAATGGCAAATCTAAATTTTCTTCTTCATAAATGTCTACAGTTTCAGGGTTAGTATAACTATCTATAACGGGCGCTACAATTTCATTGCTATCAAATTCGTTCATCATAACTTCGGAGCTATCCATCCCAGGTGAAAGATTGTGTGGCTTCAAGACTCTTTGTTCCAAGAATTTCTTCAATGTGGGATCAGGGTCACCAGCTGGGCGAGAAAGAGCGTCAGCCGGGGTATTCTGGGAACCCGGTCGATAACAAATGCGGAAGTTAAATCGAGACAAAAATTCACTCCAGCGTGCCTGTCTTCGGCTCAATAATCGTGATTTCATGAAATATTCGAGAGCTTTATGATCTGTGACTACATCAATAGAGTCAGATGTTCCTTCTAATTCAGGTCGCCACTCTTCAAATGCTTGTACAATTGCTAGGAGTTCCTTGTCATATATTTCATAATTCGACTCTGCTGGACTCATTTTCTTTGAGAAGAAGGCTACAGGTCTCCACTGTTCGGATTCATCTGGTTGAAGAAGAACACCCCCAGTACCACGATCTGAGGCATCCGTTTCCAAACGAGCTGGTTTGTCCCAGTCGAAATGACGAAGGACGACATTTTCACGGAATTTTCTTTTGATTTCCAGGAACGATTTTTCTTGTTCGGGCCCCCAACTAAAAGCTAGGTCTTTCTTCATCATGTCAGTAAGTGGCATTACTATTCTTCCAAAATTACTGATAAATCTTCGATAAAAATTTGCTAGGCCTATAAACCGGAAAATATCTTTTGTACACTCAGGTCTATGCCATTTCTCAATAGCTTCTAATTTCGATGGGTCCATTTCAATACCGTCAGTTGATATAATAAGCCCCAAAAACTTAATTCTCTGTACGTGGAATTCACATTTCTTGATATCTATCTGTAGACCTGCTACAAGTAGCCTATGAAGCACCTTTTTGATGTGGTCTTCATGTTCTTTCAGCGAATTACTGTAGATAAGTATGTCATCTATATATGCCGTACAGAATTCATCTAAGTAACCTTTAAGGGCGTCGTTTATATAATTCTGGAACGAACTAGGTGCATTTGCAAGGCCGAACGGCATAACAAGATATTCATAAAGACCAAATCGAGTTCGAAAAGCTGTAAGATATTCATCGCCTTTGGCTATGCGCAATCGATTAAAAGCTGATATCACATCTAGTTTTGTAAAATATTTGGCCTTTCCCAACAAAGTCAAAGTTTCATTAATTCGTGGTATTGGGTACCGATTTTTGATCGTGAGGTCGTTTAATGCCCTATAATCTACGCAAAACCGAAGGCCACCGCCAGGTTTCTTAACAAAAAGCACAGGAGACGAGGCCGGAGATGAACTAGGTCTTATGAATCCCTTTTCTAGATTTTCGTGGATATATTTTTTCAGAACTAGGAGTTCTTCTCGAGACATTCCATATAGCGGCCCCCAAGGAGGCTCTGAACCTGGTTTTAGTAATATCCGATGGTCACTGGATCGATGCTCGGGCAATCCATCAGCTTTCTCTTTGGAAAACACAGGCAGAAACTCATGATAAATTGTTGGCAATTTTTCTGCAGGATCAACTACTGGTTTGTCTTTTAGTGCTTCGCGAATATCAGTTATTGACACAGCCATTACCGTAGCACAATCCTGCGCTGCCAATTTGTCAAATGTTTCTCTATCGCAATATTCAATTTCAATAGACGAATGATCTGGTTTGCGACGTGCTTCGACATCTCTGGGTGAAATTGCCTGAACAATAACAGGTAGATTTTTTGCATGTTTTCGGCATTTCTCTTGTTCAAACCTCAGTATTTTGTCACCCCACTTGATGGTTGGATTGTGGAATTGCAACCAAGGTAAGCCCAAAACAAGATCAAAGTAAGCAAGAGTTGTAACAAATAGCAGGATGATTTCCGAATGCCCATTAATTATAAGATTTGTTTTGGCCATATGTGTTATCTTACCCGAAGTTGTATCAGTTCCGTCGAATACTTTCAAAGAACGGGAACGAGGAAGTTCTAAAAATTCGAAACTATTTTCAAGCGCAAACTTGATGTTGATAAATCCATGAGTAGATGCTCCGCTATCAATGAGAGCTAAGGAAGGAATTTTGTCTTGATTCTTATTTCTAACTGAACACTCAATTACAAAATGACTATTTTCTTCCCAAGTTAACTCATTTATGGCTGCAGATGATATCACCAAGTCTTCTGAATGGCCCTTTGAGCGACTTCTCAAAGAGCATTCTAGTTTTCTGAATCACCTTGTGTTCCCTGTGCAATAACATCGGCCGAATTTAATTTGAACGGAGCTCGGTTGGGTTTCATAGGGCAAACTCGAATTGAATGGCCGGATTTTCCACAGTAAAAACAGAGTCCTAATTCTCGACGTCTATTCTTTTCTTCTTGCGTCAGAGGGCCCTGCTGCCTTATTCCCGATGCTGATAAGTCCATGGGGTCTTCTACACTATGACGATTTGGTGCTGGATAATTTGAGATATTAGGATGTAGAGGTCGGCTGTTGTGATTGGAAACTAGGTTTTCCACAGTACGTTGTCGATTTTCCATGTCCTGTAGCCTGGCTATAGCGCAATCTAAATCTAGCATATCGATATCCTTTTCATGAACTAAGGCTTTCTTTAGTTCTAAACTCATGTTGTAAAATATCAAGTTTCTTAGGGAGCGCGACTCGAAATCATAGCCAGCAATGGAGGCATCTTTGCGTATGTCAGTTATCCAATGCGAAAAAGGTCTGTTTCTCTGAAAGTTTGCATGGAGTCTATTTGTCGCGTCCCTGACTCGGTTTGGGTCTCCAAACAAGGTATCTAAAACCTCAAACATCTGAGCAACCGAAGCAAATAAAACTGAACCATCTTTAATCCAGGAATTGAGATGTTCTCTGCTGTTGAGTCTCATCTGGGAATATATATAGGTGTTACAGTTTACCTGTTGTGTAAGCTTAGGTGGATACCTAAGCGCATTGTTGAGGACTTTAATGATAAGACTGTTGGTATCAAAGCAATGTCATAGCACAGTGGATATGGGCAATGCGTAGCCGTGCGGTAACTATTCGACCTAAGGAAAAGGTATAAGCAAAGACACTCATAGAGTGGGCTGAATGTTATAAGTACCTTGTAGCTGTAGTTAGATTTCTCTTCTTCATAGAGTTTATTAAATCGATTTTTTCATCACCAACTCGGTTTCTATCACAATAGGCCATCTTGGTGTGTTCCGTTGGAAAATGGTCAGCATTTGTGTTCAGCTTGAGAAAAATAGACTCCCTCCAGACATAGTAATCTTCTTTCCTACCGGAGAACGGTTCGCAATCGGCGAGGAGCATTGTTTTTGGAGGTCGGGGCTGCAAGAGTTCAGCTAGACGAATCAAGGTGTCATTAGAGGAGTCAGATTTCTGTTTAGCTGCTTTAGCCCTGGCTGATTTTTCCATTTCCTGGACTCGTAGCTGTGATGCAGCAAGCTCCCTAGTTGTAGCCTCTAGAGTAACATTGCGCTGCGCCAAAGTCTGAAATGCATCAAATATTAATTTGGGCTCCTTCTGAAATCCTTCTGCTAGCTGAGATGGTTCCGTAACCCCAGATAAACGGGAGAGAAGTTCTTCGAGTGAAAGTTTAGGAGTGGGTTTATTCTCGGATGACATGATTCTTCGAGAAGGTATAAATGTTTGTAGAGCTTTTTGTAATGTCAGGGTTGTTTGCTAGATCAGAGGACACGGGTCGGAACGGGTCGGAACGGGTCGGAGTCGGAACAGATATACTTGGGACAGGATGTAATCGGAACAGGATGTGATCGGAACGGACGAAGGCGAGACAAGACGGAGGCGGAACGGGACGGAGTCGGGGTATAAGGTAAAGCTTATAATTGGATCAATCTAAAGTCTAGAATAATTACAAGACAAAAAGCTACAGAACAAATCCAGTCCTAGACATTCCTTAAGTACTCAAGACCAGCTACTACAATCAGGGGTATGATAGTCTACGGCAATAACATAGCAACTGATTACTATGTGGATTAGTAACTGTTGTTATCACAACATTGTAACCATCGTAACGCATTGACTATGTTACTAGGGAAGCTCCTGACTTGGTTGACCAGATTAACGTAGCATCTCGGTATTATCCCAGGGCACAATGGTAGTAACAAGCAGGCCGTTTTCCTCGTGGGAAACCCGGTCTGTGACAAGTAAGGTCTGGATAGCAAGAACACATATCCCACCTGAGACAGGAGAACGCTGGTTCGAATCCGGCAAAACCAAACTACATCTCTCGTGGCGCTAGTATACATGGATGATGAAGGCATGCTTGGATAACCAATGGTTTTCAAACTTCCCTTTGGTGGGTACTTACGGAGGAGGGTTGACTGTTTGTGTAAGCAAACATACCTCATAGTGGTATTTGCGAATGAAATCCAGAGTATGAGTGTCTCTAACGTCAAAAGAGTCATCCTATATGTATACATAGTACCGGTCGTGTGTCATAGCTAGATAGCTGAAAACACATTAAATGATTTAAAAAAAAAAAAAAAATAGAGCTCGATAGGAGGGCAAGACTGACACCTGCACGCGGTGCCCTCTACAAACCTGGGAGTGAAATACTCTCCCAGAGCCAAGTTCAGTCAAATTTCGCAATACCGAACAAGTTGGCCCACGAGGCAATGATTCAAAATTCTCCGCCACGTCAAATTTTCACTCCTAACGAGTTCGACTCCTACCCAAGTCTCATCAAGTCTACAAGTACAACTTAGTACATCCTCGTTCCAATGACCACACCCCTCATCAACTATTCTCTGGCCTCAGCTGGCCACCAAACACACGCCCACGTCGATATTTACATCGGACGGAGAAAACAAAGCGTGGCGCATAAATCTGGGAGACAATTCTTTGGGATGGACGTGAGAGGAATCAGGACAAGTTTTCAAGATGACACGGAGGATGGATACAATGATGATAATGATGATAATGATATTTTTATCGTGACCGGGTACTATCCCAGCACCCAGAGGGCATGGCACGGGTAGTCCAGATCTATACGACTCTTCGCTACCTACATCATTATTTCATAGAAACCTAGAAACACAAAACTAAAACAGATAAAGACACCATTTCTAATGTGTTAGCGCCCTGCGCTACACCTTAATTCTCGTACCACACCGAACGGTCCCAAGAAGCAATACAGTTGACCTTTACATCCCCCGTTCACGATTCAATCTTGCTGTAACACTTTGTCACAGTTAAAAAACGCCAGAATTTCTGCCGAGGATGGATACAATCTCGACGGGTGTGTGATTTTGAATTTTGGCAAGGGTTTTTACGATTTGAGCTTTGAGCTTTGAGCTTTGTGCGCGCCAAGACAACGCATGCGAGAGTGCAGCGGACACTATAAAAACACGCAAACAATGGATGGTGCCGTGGTCCGCCTCCTGGTGGTGTTCTCCGGTATCGTTTGAGTAGCCTGGGCACCCACTGCACTTCAGAAGGAGACACCGAAGACTACATTTCGCGCGGAGAAAGTTCAGTGGATGATGAAGGCATGTCGGGATAAGGCAGGGTTTTTGAGACGTTCCCCTGGGTGGGTATTCACGGATGAGGGTTGACTTGGGGTGAAGAAAAAGCCATCATAACTTCGCAGTGGTACTTGCAAATGAAATTCCAGGCATGAGTGCTCTACTTTTGTATTGAATCATCTTTTCTGTACATTTTCTTCCGATATTGTGTCATAGCTAGATAGCTGCATACGCAATTAAAATCTGATGCAAAAAAAAAAAAAATAGAACTCGATAGAATATAGATAATGAAACCAGATAGAGACTGATGGACTGAGGGAGAAGGAGATGGTCGTTTCCCGTAGGAGAGAAATGATATCACAAGAGAATGTTCTAGCACTAGGCTGTGAACAACACAATAAGTGTGGAGCAACGTAAGAGGAGGTCTTAATCTCCGTTGATTCCCTCAACTAAATTTCCTTTAGATGAGAATATAGATACAAGTCTTACATATGACGAGAACACACGCGATAACGATTAACGAGACCTACTGTGAGCATAACTTCCCCAAGAGTATCCATCGTCCTGCCCATATAAATCCTAGTTACTTTAACCCATCGAGATTCTTAGGGGACAACGCTGGCAGGTGAGGAATGTTCATTCCCCAAGGTATACGCTGGCATAAGGGTCAAGTCCGATTCGGTCATTGAATTGGGGCTGGCAGTTTTACAAGGGAACTGTCGGAATACCCGGGCGGTATTTATATCACAAGCTTTCTGTAGCAGTAAAAACAATTGGTGATTAGCGTGTATCTTGATTCTTCTCTATCTAACTCAAGGAAACTTGTATATGCAGTGGTTATCCCTCTCTCCTAACGTCATTCCTAAACAGGTAACTCATTACCCATCAGCAAAACTAGTTGTTGGAAATATCGCGCAGTGAAATGGGCGCAATATTTATGGAACGAAAGTAGAAGTTGACTAAAAGTATGTCATGTTCGGATTACAGCTAAAGGTGTGGGAAGTGTGCGCTACAAGTACAAGTGTAAGCGACACGTAACCTAAGCCACACTATAAACGAGTGTGGCGCCATCTAGGCATAGAAAACCCCCAATAACCTCCTTGTGCCCACGCCATACAGCCGCTCGTATATCTAATAGGTAGCTTGAAGCGCTACCATATTACCCATTCCAACCTCTTAAACACACACAAGATCGTGTCTGGAACCTAGACGAAATGGAGGGCCAGTTCGTCCACAACACTCCGTGTCTCCATTTCGAACACTAGTCATCATGTCTATGATGATAGATGAAAGGTCATTAAGTCACAAGTTCATCTGACAGGAACTCTGTAAGACACGAATTTGACGCTCAAACAAAGTTGATGGCTCGAATGCTGCAGCTCTATATTGCAAAAATGCGCCTATCGCCCTCGAGGAGTTTGGGTACGAGGGCTGCATGGGGAGGCATGATATCTCTGGCCATCAATGGCATCAAGCTAAGCACTACAAATCCCGTCTAGCCCCACCGTTCTCTAGAGATTCTGTTGTTCTGTCATCATCTTCTTCATCATGTACTCCACCCATCACAGTGGTAAAAACGCCTGTTCACATATGGGGTTTCTTTACTAGATACATCGTCCCCACAGCCACGATGCGCGATCGGCCGAAAGGTGACCAACTCATGGTTCATCTCCACTGCTGGAAATTGGGATTTGGAGTCAGAGATGCTTGTGGTCCATGAACTCGGGATCATGGGCGGCATTTTCGCTGCTACCAACATGCAGGATTCCATATGCCGAGTCTTGTCAAACTTTTTAGGGCAATAGGGATTAGAAAACAGCCAAGATAACAGGACTTCAAACCTTTGACAAATGCCAAAATGAGGCCAAGATATCTTCCGGCGAATACCTTTATCAGCCCGAGATGACCCCGTATTACAATATCGCTACTAACCTACTCTTAAGCAGGTATAAATACTGGAACAGTGTACACGTCTTTGATGGCGTATTTATCGTCTTCTAGTAATCTTAAGACTACCCAGTGAGCCGTTCATCCCATCGCCAATCCAGCTCGTGCACGCATTAACTGTCTCCTTGTCCCCCCCGAAATCCCGAATCATCAAAGATGCGTACAACCACTCTCATCGCATGCGTTGGTACCTGGCTTGTCTCTCTGGCTTCTACAGTGCAATGTGCGGATTATCGTTGTGATAATGGCGCTACAATTCCGGCAAGATATATCACTAGTGCCTTGGCAAGAGTCAGAGAGCAAGCGCAAAACGGCGAAGACGGTTTCACCCTGCAACAACCGGGCAGACCCTATAAGGCCACGCCTACGACTAGATCGAGCATACAATTGTACTGGACCCATATCGATGTTGACCGGAACCAGTCTTATGTGAACGGTAAGTCTTCACTGCCTTGTATTCTCTTAGCCCCCTCTTAACTGACCTTAATATAGGTGAATATTATGGGTACGAAGTAGTATATAGTTCTAATTTTGATTTGTACTACGTCAACGCATTTAAAGCAACCGATACGTGGAAAGAAAACTTAATTAGCTGTCAATAAACCTGAGAGGGCCAAGTGCAGTTATAATCTCCACTCAAATTACTGTAAGAGAGAGAGAACATTGTTTACTCCTTGGTGAAAAATTAACTCAAATTGTTAATGAATATCTGAGAGCGGCTACACTTTATAAATATCATATAGAGTTATATATTGGAGAAGTTGGATAATCTACTAGATTTCCCAAAAATTTAAAAGTCTTGTTCTCACACATAAAGTCCTCATTCATACCTTTCGCAAGGGGCTGAAACGATTTGTCCACCAGAATATATCCCGAAGAAGAATTCAGTAAGATTACTAGTGAAAGTTTACTAGTGAAAGTTTACTAGTGAAAGTTTACTAGTGAAAGTTTACTAGTGAAAGTTTACTATCTACCTTAGCCTAGTGTAAAAGTATATTTCCGATGTCACTATTTGAGTATTGATGCCGGTGCAATTAGATACACAAAGGTAGTTCATAATTTTCTGTTTGGCCAACTATCAAAGTGTTACTTCAACTGTCTATGCATTTATAAAAAGATCTGGAAGATTTGACCTTTGCTGATATCGGCTTTTCGCATATTCCACTGAGAGTAATTCCCATTCTTGCTAACACTAATTAGAATCTTCAAGCCACGACTGAACTGACCTGGAATAGAGCATAGGATATCGTAGAATTGCGGTGGCACGTGACTGTAATCATTAGCCACAGGACAATAACCGGCCCACAGCCCGAGACAGGCAGTAAAATTTGAATTTAAATCCTTTAATCAAGTCAATATGCTTCTAGTTTGGCCTATATCATAAAATAGTCTAAGATGATCTCACATAACTAGCCTAGGCGGTGTGTAATAAAGTTATGAGCTTCAGTGATTATAACCAGGCATGCGAACCTTGTGTGAGTAAACACACACGAGATTAGATTGTGGATTGCCGAATTGCTCTATAGCAATGGAGAAACTTTGGGCACGAAACACCACTGAGAGGACGGGAGATGATGGTAGAAAAGGGTTGGGAAAGATTTCTCCAGTTCTTAACAGTAACTAAGTGTTACGAGAGGCAAACACCACATCGGGAGGATTAAGTCCTGCCGAAATAGAAGTTTTTCAGGACAAAGAGTTGTGAGGAAGGAGATGCGCAGGGCGCTCAATTTTCTTGGAATTAATTTCATTATTTATGGTTTGCGTATAGATTTGACAAGCAAACTATGTACTTAGGTTGTAGTGTGTCCCGAGGGAGCATAGATCCGTATGACGCCTATTGGGTGTAGAGCGTAAGCCTGATACGAAACGAAGTCAAATCAAATCAAATTAGATTGTGGCTTAAAATAAATGTAGATCCTAAACGTAGCAGGCTACGTAATGTAACATAAACTACTCAATGCGGTTAGCTTACGATTGGTAAGCTACGCACAAAGTGTAGATTTCGGAGTTGGGGGTCAGGCGGGATATAGACAAGAATTAATAGAACTCAAGCTTGACTATTGCATTCTGCGGAATTAGCTATAGTAGAGCCACGAGTTATATTTGTCTCCATACTGTTTCAAATGTTATCGATCTTAATACACATAAACTAGACGATAACAGTATTAATCTTATCATTCTAATTGCAAGCCGAACACTCGCTACTTATACCTGTGTTTGGCCACAAGTCAACTACTGTCCGCACAAACTTCCTTCTGCGGATATGGCAAATACTACAAGGAATACTTGTTGCAAATCTACACCCTATACGTTTGCAGTTTCTGTAAGATTGGAACAAGAAAGATTTTCACATTTGACTCATGACCAGAATCAATAACAATAACTTCATTGAGCATGTTTGATGTATGAGACTTGACTGAAGCATGGATTGATATGATACCCGTTGGGTAGAGTTTGATTCACCAGCCCTGCTCTTCTTAGAATTTCCAGAGTATAGAGCTAGGCTCGGGTTTGATTTGATTTGATTTCATTTAGCCCGTTCAGGTACCCTATGGTCCCATGCAGGAATATCTAGCTACAATATTTACACAGGAGGAAACTAGATTCGGTAAAAACCCCCCCAACTGTCTGTCTCGTGTCTATTTGTTTACTGAGGTTTCCTTCAGGAAGTGCATTTACACTATTTATACAGTGTGAAATCCGTCTTATACTTGTCCACATCGTCTCATCTTTTCGTGCAATGCTATTTCTACTATTCCTGCAAGCCGGAATTGTTCAAACCGGCCTTTTGCCAGGATCCATTTTGTAATCCTTTCTATGTAATCAGGGCTGTTCATCATTGCTGCAAATGACCTGTCTTTTGCCTTTTGTAGAACCTCTCCTCCTCCCATTGCCCACTGAGGACACGCCAAGACCATATATTTGACATTTTGAGACGGACATCCACACTGGTATTTTGGATTAATCACTCCAGGGGCTTTCCTTCGGTACAGATAAGAATTGAGACAAATGTGCTCTTTTCTTATCTGAATTGCAATACTGCTTTAGGCCCTACTATAGGCTCGGGGTAGTCCTTCATAGTCATAGACTCAGTAGGGACTTAAATGCAATTCTATTCTATTCTATTCTATAGGCTCGGGGTTAATAATTGGTTTGTTTTTGTATTAATGAGATGTAAGTATATGGGTTGTCTAAGGATCCCTGTCAGACCAGGATCAGAGCCCGATGGAATCCGTATTCTTGACTTAATGTTACGTGATTCATGTAAGTTCCATTCTTCTAACATGATTGTAACATTAATGTCAGAATAACATGCCAAGCTGGTACCTGACATAATTTGTGATTGCCTCAGGAAAACTTTGGCGTTTTAGGTAGTTTTCAGCTAGAAAATACTTGGCGTCCGTGTAACAGACGTGGAGGACTGGTATTGAGTCGTTTTAGGATCACATCTTGGCTACAACATGTTTGGATTGTATCTTGTGATGTAAGGAAGCTATTTCTAGATATAATCATCATATGTCAGGTAGTAGATATGTATAGATATATAAGCTGAGAGGAAGAGGAAGAGGAAGAGGGATAGACAGATAGACAATCACATCTTTTATTTTACTCCAATTGAAAGCTCCTGTGCGAGCTATTCTCCCAGATACCTCCAGACTCAATCATTAAAGCTTCCGAACCAGCTAAAAAGGTTCGACAATCCCCAACATAGAAAATAAATAAATCCAAGCTATTTTTTTCATTTCTCAACAGTATATCACATTTTCTCCTGATTCATATTATTATTAATGTTAATATTATTATTTGAATTTGATTTCATTGTCCTGATTTGTCGCCCTATGGGCCCATGCAGGTGTCTATCAAACTATCTAATTTATAGAGGAGGAAACCTTGCAGTAAAAACCCCCTTTGCTATCTGACTGGATTCTGTACCATTGTAGTGTTACTTTTAGGAAGTGCACTCACACTGTTGTTGCAAGTGTGGATTCCGTCCTTGTCCTGTGTTCCCTTTTTCCCCTCTTTGCTTGATTAACGCCTCGATTTCTCCCGTCATCTGAAATTGTTCTATCCTTCCTTCCTTCTGAATCCACTGCGCTATTCTAGTCATATCTTTGACGTTATTTACCATTGCTTCGAAGGATCGGGTCGTCGATTTACGAAGCAACTCGCCTCTTCCTTTAGCCCATCTTGGACAAGACATCACCATGTGCTTTATATTTTGGGACGGATATCCACATTGGCAACGTGGTTTTCTACTCCTGGTACATTTCTACGGAATAAGTAAGCATTGAGGCCAATGTGCTCGCTTCTTACTTGTGTGGCAATGCTGCTCTGGGTCCTGCTAAGATTTTGGTGGATTTGGATGGGTGACTCTCTGTAGTTCATCATAAGCTTATTATTATTATTCTGTTCATGAATCGCGCCCACATTCTTTGAGCCGCCTTACTCATCTATCCCATACCGATTTTCCGGCAATACTCGAACAGCCTGGACATCTAGTCACGTTATGCACCTGTAAGTATCATTGCACAGGAACATGACCATCACATCAGCGTGCTAGTAAGCAGGAAATTTAGCCTTTTATATTACTGTATGTTTAAATGACTACCTGTAATCGGTGGAGTTTGATTTGATTTTTGATTAAGTTTAGTGACGTGCCTGTCTACAGCTCGTGACCCAGTATTTTCATGCCCAAGAAACTTTATTGCAAATTCATTTCATGTTATGGAGCAGGATAACCCTTCCATAACCCTTTGCCCAGAAAAATTAAAGGCTTTGACTATTCAGGTTTGGACAGTCAAAGGCCTAAGGTATCCAGGGCAGTAAGCTTTGGCGTCTTATGTCCTACTTAGGATTTATATTAGATAGACGTAAAATAATAAACCAAACCTACAGCACCTAGTGTTGAAATATGATATATCTTCGGATTTCAAGAATAACTCATTTGTAAGTTTGGCTAATTAGACTATCAAATTCCCCATCCTATATCATTGTCATCAGTACATCCCTCACGGAAAGTTTAATGCATATTGGCATTTATTTCAAACTAGCATTCCATCATATGACTATGTCTTAAAATGCAGGTTATAGGTTTCTCGGATCTATTATTGACACACATGTATTTAGCTCTATATTCCTGGCTCATATATCTGTATGTAAATAGACCTACAGGAGGGAAAGACTGAACACCTGTACATGGTGTCCTCTACGAACCTGGGAGTGAAATATTTTCACAGAGCCAAGTTCAGTCAAATTTCGCAACACCAGAAGTTGGCCCACAAGGCAATGCTTCAAAATTATCTGCCATGTCAAATTTTCACTCCCAACAAGTTCGAATCCTACCTAAATCTCATCAAGTTTACAAGCACGACTTAGTAAATCCTTATTTCAATGACCACCCCTCTTGTCAACTATTCTCCGGTCTCAGCTAGTCGCAAAATACATGCCCAGGCCGATATTTACACCCAATAGAAGAAACAAAGCATGGCGCACAAATCTGGGAGACAGTTCTTTGGGATGGACGTGAGAGGAATCAGGACAAGTTATAAGATTACACAGAGGATGGATACAATATTGAAGTAAATGTAATTTTGAATTTTGGCAAGGGGTTTTACGATTTGAGCTTTGTGCGCGCCAAGACTTCGCATGCGAGAGTGCAGCGGACACTATAAAAACATGCAAACAATGGATGGTGCCATGGTCCGCCTCCTGGTAGTATTCTCTGTTATTGTTTGGGTAGCCTGAGCACCTACTTCACTTAGGAAGGAGACGCCCAAGGCCACACCTCGCGCATAAGCAAGTCTGGATAACATAAGATTTTAAAACGTTTCCCTGCGTGGGTATTCACAGATAAGGATTGACGTGGGGTGTAGAAAAAGCCGCCATAACTTTGCGGTTGTACTTCCAAATGAAATCCGAGGCATAATTGCTCTACTTTTGTATTGAATCATCTTTTTGGTAAATTTTCTCTGATATTGTGTCATAGCTAGATAGCTGCATACGCAATTCAAATCTGATGCAAAAAAGATTATAGGTCTACATCTACAGGAATCAAAACTTATGATCCATAGAGATTGATAAATACTGGTCAAAAACCACAGTTGATAAGATATGCACACACGCAATCTCAGTTGTATCATCTAAGTTTACTCAGAAACATACATCTCAATACACTTGTTTTCAGTCAATTCTTCCTTCTACAACTTCACACAAGACTTACTGTATCGATCTAACCGCCGACACTAATTCTGCATTAACCTCCATATTCGCTCAAGCTCATAACTTTAACAGCTACTGCTGCTGCTCTGGAGCAAACCCAAGCCGGATCATCTATTTTTCAGATCTCCTACGCATATAAGGTCCTCATGACTGACTCAGACCCAATAAACACAGCGAGCACAATTGGGAAAAATCCCACACCGTCTTCATAAAGGGCTCTGTCAGGAACTGAGGATAAAGGTTACTGGTTCACAATGGTTGCCATAGGTTACGAATTGAGTAATTGAGTAGTAGGAGGTGGACCCTATGAGATCTAGGTTGCTCTGGTTACTATGATGTATGTATGGAGTGGACAGAGCCGCAGTAGAAAGTCAAGTTTTGTCTTCAGTTTTCCAATGGCCCTGTCTACAATCCTAGATATACTTGTCCCTCGTCCTTACACCTAGTTATAATTACGAATTCAAACCTTTGACTCTAGCCTACCTCCTCAGCTGTTACCCAAACAACTCAGTAACTCTCCGATGCTTCCTTTGGCACCCTCAAGTTTGACATTACAAGATGCCACTACTGTCAGGGGAAGCATACCGCTTTTGGTGAATTATAAATTATATGTAACGGCATGGCATTCTGCCATGTCATTACATATATCAGGTGACCAGGAAGATATGGTGGGTGAGGAACCAATGTGTGGGAGGAGATAAGATAAGGTCACGCAACCCTGGGTAGCAAGAGCACACACTCAAAAGCTTGCAGATTCTATTATCATTACACTTTCTTTCTTTCTTTCTTCTTTGTCTTAGTATTTGCTCAATAGATTAAATCATTTTATTGTCCTGTCTGAGTCTAAGACTATGTAAGACATGCAGATCCTCTCTGCCTACAGGCCAAGGATACCTATGCCAGTAGTATATCCCCTCCTATGCCTCCCATACAGCTCCCCTCAAACAGTACCACTCCTCACAAGTCCTCATTCGATCATACACTTAGAGGAGCGCTTTGCCCTTCATTATGTCCCCTCTCCAACCAACGAAACGATGGCCATTTGCGGGTGTATGGCAGCCGGGAAAAATCGCAAAACCCACTGGGTGCGGAGCTCTCCTAATACCGACATTAGGACTAAATCCGAAGACATAGTGCCCCTTCTGAAGCGTTAGAAGAGGCCGGCCAGCTGGGCGCTGCAGACTTGTGTGTACCTCGGGAAATTCGCACTCTGCCTTTCTAGCCTCCTTCCAACTCCTTCCCTAAGGTCGTGCTGAAATTTCAGAAAAGTCTTGACAGAGCGTGATTGCTGTATAGTAGCTTAGCCTAACTTCTTTTGTGCCGTCCAGGGCGCTGGGGAGTGCCGTTGACTCATCGACAAAAGAAACCCTCCTGGCTAATTAGCCGAAATCTCGGTCTTGGCGCCCACAAACGCTCCAAAG